>CM067167.1:242470500-242493000 GCA_034093135.1 Erigeron breviscapus | reverse complement strand
ACGAAATCAACATCACTCAAAATACCCTCACTATCTAATGAAAGAAGTGAATACTCCGGGGTTAGAACTCATCGGCGATGATGAAATTCATGGAGTAAATTTTGAGAAATACCTATCGCTCATGTGCAAACTAATCACCGAACTCCATTTGATTAAAAATCATTGGAAAAGCATCAAATGTGTGCATGAAACAATTTGAAACACATTTGAAGGTTTGAAAGTTGTTGAAATCACAAACTCCTCCTTAATCTATGCAAGAATAGATCAAAAATGGTTTTCATAGAAAGGTGGAGCAAAAATTGTTTTTGTGAAATCAAAAAGAAACACAAAGTTTTGCTTCAACAACAATGTTGGTAGTAAGATAACTAGGGAGTACACAAAGGCGTTCAATCCGTCGCATCTTACAACAACATGTTGGAGGCAATTAAAAACATTTAAGAAAAGTGAAAATCCAATCAATTAGTACAATATGAGAGAACAAGGGAGTACACAAAGGCGTTCGATCCTTCGTTTCCCATATCACTAATTGAGAGTTTGAAAAGTTTGTTTGAATAAAAAAATTTGATTGCTATTACACATACATATTCATATAAGAATACTTGGAAGTACACAAAGGCGTTCGATTCCTTGTTTTCTTATATCAATTTATATGTATAATAACAATGCGTTTAAAAATAAATATATCATTTAAGAACGGGTTGCATACATAGTATATGCAAGCCATTACAAAACCTTTTTTTTTTTAATTTTTGTAATTTTTCAATTTTGTATTTTGTTTTCTGAAATGTATCAAGAATTCCTTCAAATGAAAAGATTAAGGTTTAAGATTTAACATACCAAGCTTGGAGATCAGAAAATTAAACCTTTTTTCGTCCAATGGTTTTGTGAACAAATCTGCGAGTTGAAATTCAGTTCCCACAAAGTAGAGTTCGATGTCACCTTTCTCAATATGATCTTTGAGAAAATGATATCTAACATCAATATGCTTTGATCGAGAGTGGTTTACTGAGTTGACTGCAATGGCAATGGCACTCTGAGAATCACAATAGATAGGAATATGATCATATGTCAGACCATAATCAGTCAGTTGAGTCTTCATCCATAAGACTTGAGCACAACAACTAGCCGCAGCCACATATTCTGCTTCAGCTGTTGATAGTGAAACACAGTTCTGTTTCTTGGAAGACCAACTCACAATTTTATCTCCTAAAAATTGTAAAGTACCGGAAGTGCTCTTGCGATCAAGTTTACAACCTGCATGATCTGCATCTGAATAAGCAGTTAGATTGAATCCAGTATCCCTTGGATACCAGAGACCTAAATCGGGTGTACCCTTCAGATAACGAAAGATTCGTTTCACAGCTTGATAATGTAAATCAGTTGGAGCAGCTTGATATCTAGCACACATACATGTTGCAAACATTATATCTGGGCGAGATGCTGTTAGGTACAACAGTGAACCAATCATACTTCTATATCTCTTTTGGTCAAATGGTTTCCCATTTGTATCAGTATTAATGGTTGTTCGAGCAGCCATTGGGGTAGAAATTGAAGAACATGAAGTCATATCAAACTTTTTCAACATGTCATTTATGTATTTACCTTGAGATATAAAAATACCAGTTGGTAATTGTTTGATTTGAAGACCCAAAAAGTAATTCATTTCCCCAATCATGCTCATTTCAAAATGATTGACCATTAGAGATGAAAAGTTTCGGCAAAATGTTTGACTGGTCGACCCAAATATAATGTCATCAACATATATTTGAACTAGTAGAACATGCTTACCTTGTTTGCGAATAAACAAGGTAGGGTCAATTATGCCTTTGGTAAATCCACCTTTAAGTAAGAAAGTAGTTAAAGAATCATACCATGCTCGGGGTGCTTGCTTAAGACCATAGAGAGCCTTGTCTAACCTGTAGACATGGTTTGGTCTTTGAGGATCAACAAAACCTTCAGGTTGATCAACGTAAACTTCTTCTTTGAGGTCACCATTCAGAAAAGCAGTCTTCACATCCATTTGAAACACAGTGAAGTTTCGGAATGCGGCATAAGCTAAGAAAATTCGAATGGCCTCCATTCTTGCTACTGGAGCAAAAGTTTCGTCGAAATCAACACCAGGTTGTTGGCAATAACCCTTAGCAACAAGTCGAGCTTTATTTCTTACTACCACTCCATTCTCATCCTTTTTGTTTTTGAATATCCACTTCGTTCCGATTGGATCAGCTTTTCTAGGATTTGGAACTAATCTCCATACCTTCAGTCTTTCAAATTGAGCGAGTTCATCTTGCATTGCCTTAACCCATTCTGGATCTCGAAGAGCTTCAGATACTGTTTTGGGTTCGATATTGCTAAGAGAAAGTGCAACAAGACACTCATTTACTGAGGTACGAGTAGTTACTCCTGCTTGTGGATCTCCAATTATTTGATCAGTAGGATGATTTTTCTGCATGCGAATCCACTTGTGAGCATGAGGAAGAGGATCTTGTTGTTGAAGATCAACATCACCATCATTGAAACTTGAAGTTTGTTGAGAGATGGAATCATAACTTGGTATAACCCTTTCCTCATATGCTGGATGATCAAAGTCAAGTGGTACATACACATTCGGAGTGTTCAGGGGATTAGTTGTCTGAGTGAATTGAGAAGGTTGTTCTTGAACATTCACTTGAGAAGAATTCTCAGGAGAGGATGGTGGAATAGAATCATTTGAAGATGATTTTTGCTCAGAAGAATTTGATGACGATTCATGAGTGTTGTTAGGAACTGGATCGTTGTTATGAAGAGGTTCATCACTTTGAATTGGTTCAACGATGTCTGGAGGTTCTTGATCATGAATCGGTTTTGACTTATAGAATTCTTCAAAAAGAATATCTAATTCATCACTGGTTGGAGTTGGAAACTTCTTGAATTTAGAAGCTAAGGTAGAATTCCTTGTAGAAGTACTTGAAGCACTTGAATCCATACTTGTTGGTAGCAAGCTTTCTTGCTCAAAAATCATGCCTGACATCTCATCAAACCAAACATTCATCGTCTCTTGAATTGTGTTTGTTCGACGATTATAGATTCGGTAGGCAATAGATGTTTTGGAATAACCAACAAAATATCCTTCATCACCTTTCTTCTCGAATTTTCCAAGATTCTCCCGATCATTCAACGTGTAACAAACACACCCAAATATGTGGAAGTAGTTGATGTTGGGTTTCCGTTTGTTAACAACCTCATAAGGAGTCTTTTCGAAACGCTGATTGATAATGGACCGATTCTGAGTGTGACAGGCAGTGTCAACAGCTTCGGCCCACATATTGGATGGCAATTTGGAATAAGCAAGCATTGTCCTTGCTGCTTCCACCAGCGATCGATTTCTCCTTTCAACAACACCGTTTTGTTGTGGGGTGCGAACTGCTGAGAATTGATGAGTAATACCTTTTGATTTGCAGAATTCATCAAAACAGCATTCTTGAATTCAGTACCGTTATCCGAACGGATGTAACGAACTGGAAGTTGAAGATTTACTTGAGTAATGGTGATGAAATCTATCAACATCTGAGTTGTTTCATCTTTGGATGCTAGGAACTTAACCCAAGTATATCTTGAATAATCATCAACAATAACCAGAATGTATTTCTTCCCATTTCGGCTTTGAACTTTCATCGGCCCACAAAGATCCATGTGAAGCAAATGAAGAGGTGCCAAAGAATTTGGAGATTTCTTCGGTTTATCATGAGAAAACCACCCATATCTATCTCTATATCTAGTTGAACCATTTGATGTATCTTTAGTTAGCGAAACTGAGCTAGACTTAGACACCTTAGGTAGAAAGCTAGATTGAGGGCTAGATTTAGAAGCATTTGAACAGTCTTTTGGAAGTTTCACTTTGGTGTACTTTGTTTTGTGTGGGATCTCAGCTTGTTCTTCTATGACATGTTTCACAGGTGTAGCAACAAAGGTTTTTAACTTAATGGTCTTTGGTTCATTCTTGACGAGTTTGGTCTTAACTCGTTTCTTTGAGTAATATGAAGTTGGAGCTTTGGACAATGGTTTTTGAGATTCCACTTTTGTTTCCACTTTGATTTTGGTAGATTCAATCTTTTTCTCAGTTTCTGAATCAAAAATATATTCTCCCTCCATGAATTTATCAAAATCAACCTTCGTGAAATCTTTTGAAAATGAAAATTTCAATGGAGATTGATTAATTTTAGATTTATTTGAAAATTTTGAGAAATCAGGAATCTTGGTGTCCAACTTCACATTATGGGTAGTCTCAGAAAGTAGGTCAACTTGAACTGACACATCTTTGGTTTCACAAGAAAATTGAGTAGACGTATCAACACCTATACTAGCACTAGGCTTAGGGTGAACAACTAACTCATCAACAGCGTTGCATGTGAAAAACCTATAGAAGTACCATATCAACACTAAACTATGTGCAAGTTCTTCATCAGAAAGATCAGATTGCACACAATCATTAGCGATAAAAGTAGCAGTATTTTGACAAGTACATTCAAGAGAATCAGTCAAGGTCTGGGTAGAGGTATTGGTGGATGAATCACAAGTAGTTTGGGTAGAATTTTCTACTGAGGCACTTTGGTCAGTTTGAGTAGAAACATTCTCACAAACTTTCTTAGTATTAACAACAATACATTTATCCTCTAGATTCGGACTTTGAGATTATCTTTTTCTCAGTTTCTGAATCAAAAATATATTCTCCCTCCATGAATTTATCAAAATCAACCTTCGTGAAATCTTTTGAAAATGAAAATTTCAATGGAGATTGATTAATTTTAGATTTATTTGAAAATTTTGAGAAATCAGGAATCTTGGTGTCCAACTTCACATTATGGGTAGTCTCAGAAAGTAGGTCAACTTGAACTGACACATCTTTGGTTTCACAAGAAAATTGAGTAGACGTATCAACACCTATACTAGCACTAGGCTTAGGGTGAACAACTAACTCATCAACAGCGTTGCATGTGAAAAACCTATAGAAGTACCATATCAACACTAAACTATGTGCAAGTTCTTCATCAGAAAGATCAGATTGCACACAATCATTAGCGATAAAAGTAGCAGTATTTTGACAAGTACATTCAAGAGAATCAGTCAAGGTCTGGGTAGAGGTATTGGTGGATGAATCACAAGTAGTTTGGGTAGAATTTTCTACTGAGGCACTTTGGTCAGTTTGAGTAGAAACATTCTCACAAACTTTCTTAGTATTAACAACAATACATTTATCCTCTAGATTCGGACTTTGAGACTTGAGATTGATTAATTTTAGATTTATTTGAAAATTTTGAGAAATCAGGAATCTTGGTGTCCAACTTCACATTATGGGTAGTCTCAGAAAGTAGGTCAACTTGAACTGACACATCTTTGGTTTCACAAGAAAATTGAGTAGACGTATCAACACCTATACTAGCACTAGGCTTAGGGTGAACAACTAACTCATCAACAGCGTTGCATGTGAAAAACCTATAGAAGTACCATATCAACACTAAACTATGTGCAAGTTCTTCATCAGAAAGATCAGATTGCACACAATCATTAGCGATAAAAGTAGCAGTATTTTGACAAGTACATTCAAGAGAATCAGTCAAGGTCTGGGTAGAGGTATTGGTGGATGAATCACAAGTAGTTTGGGTAGAATTTTCTACTGAGGCACTTTGGTCAGTTTGAGTAGAAACATTCTCACAAACTTTCTTAGTATTAACAACAATACATTTATCCTCTAGATTCGGACTTTGAGACTTGAGATGATTAATAACTGTTTGTTGAGATTCCACCTTTTGTTGTAAACCCTCTATTTGTTTTTCCAAAAATGTGGTTGGAAAGTACATTTTAGTTGGTTTGGGTGGATTACCGACAGATTCTTGGTTTTGAAAATTTGATTCAATTTCTTCCAATTTGAAAATTGAAGATTGTTTTGATTTGTATGAATCATTGATTGCATCATAATTAACCAAAAAATCTTGATTAGGTATTCTCTCAACTTCATCAGTCTCAAATTCGTCATCCAATGGACGAATAAATTGTTGTATCATACCAAGTCGAAGAAATTTTTCATCATACAGGGGTTCGATTTCTTCTTTGGCCTTTTGTAATGGTGTGATATTCTCAAATCCCAACCCGAGAAGAAGTTCTGTTTTGTCAATCTTTGACTTGTTGAAATAGGCAGTGAAATTCAAGAGAGGATTTTGTTCAACTTTATATAACTTTTCTTGATAGAAAAGTATATTCTTTTTAAATTCCTCAACTTGTTTTTCAAGATTCTCAATCTCAATGCCTTTTAGAAAACAATTATGATTTAAATCAGAAATCTTCCTTTCGAGTTCAACATTATTTGGTTTAGCTTCTTGGAGCTTCTTATTGAGAATATCAACGTCCATTTGTCTCGCATTTGCCCGAAGCCATTCATTGGTCTTTTGAATTTCAAGATCTTGATTGGCTTTTTCAAGATCATGAATGGTCTTCTCAAGGTTTTGACATCTTTGTAATAACTTAGAATCAGGAGTGACATTCATCTCACATTCTTTAACCAACATTTTGTCTTTGTATGTTTGAAAATCTTGTTTAATAGTATCATGTTCAAAAAGTAATTTTGAGTGTTCTTCAAGAAGATTTGAAAATTCACTTTTTGAAAATGAAATACTATTTTTCAACTTTTTGTTTTTGTTGGCTAAAGAATTGATATGATTTGTTAATTTAGATAAAGCTAATCTACAAGACTCTTTGTCCTTAACCAAAGAAAAAGTAGAGTCGAGATTTACCTCATCATCTGGGTATTCATCATCAGTGCTTTCTGCTTCAAGGACTTTGTTCTTGGCCAATCTCGCCATATAGCAAACATTAGCGGAGAGATCTTGATCTTCATCATCAGTGCTTTCTGCTTCAAGGACTTTGTTCTTGGCCAATCTCGCCATATAGCAAACATTAGCGGAGAGATCTTGATCTTCATCATCAGTGAGCAACAGCCATTTGTCATCTTCGGCAAGCAATGCATGTCCTGCTTCGACCTGTTTGGCTAATAGCATCTTCTGCTTGTAGTACTCATAGTTCCGCTTCTTGGGTTGTTTGCAATCAACAGCAAAATGTCCAGGAACTCCACAATTGTAGCACCTTTTGTCTGATGACTTACCCTTCTCAACTGTTTGTTTCTCATATGCTTCCTTCTTTTCACCATACCTTAGACCAGTAGCTTCACTTTGTTCATTGCTCCTTGGATGATAGTGTTCCTTCTTGGGAAATGCACTTGTTGAAGAAGTGCGGAGATTGTTGTTTGTTGGCCTCGCTTTATAAAATCTCTTCTTGAAATGCTTAGTTACTGCGGCAAGAGCTTGATATAGTTCATCTGATACACCATCTCTTGTAGCCATCACATCATCTCCCTCCTCATCAGACGAAGAAACAACCACCATTTGCCGTTTAAGAGCTTCAGAAATCTTTTTCTCAACGATTAATGCCAAAGGATCAGAAGATACAACTTCTGGCATTTTGTTAGATGAAGCTTTGCTTAGGACTTGGTTTTCATTGAGCTTGAAGGATTCATATAGAGTATGAATGGTGAACTTGGTCAGGTTTTGATGTTGTTTGATTTGGGTTCCAAAATCTTCCCATTCTTGACCAAGTGCTTTGATGAACTTGATGTTTAACTCAATCTCAGTTTTCTTGACATTGTTCTTCCTCAGTTCATTTATGACATTGCAGAATCTGTAATAAACTGCCTCAAGAGATTCATTTGGCATTTTGGAGAAGTTGTCAAACTCAGTCAAAATGTTGGTCAATCTGATTGTCGAAGTCACGTCAGCTCCTTCCATCTGTCTTGCCACCTCATCCCATATCTCTTTTGCTGTATCATAAGAATCAACAGACCCATAGATTTCATCCGGTAGAGCTCTGTATAAACATGACCTTGCTCTGTTATCTGCAGCTGTTCGATCCTTTTGCTCAGCATTCAAAAGTTCATGAGTTAGAATAACTGCACCAGTAGTGGGATGGAGATGAACAGCAAGTCCATTCAGAATGGAATCTTTCATCATATGACCATTTGTTTGACTTTCCACATAGTCCATGAATCGTTTCTTCCATAGTCCGTAAGAACCACGGTAGAGAACTGGAGGTCTTGTATCAGAACCTAATGCCAATGCTTCACGAGAAGCCATTTGAGATTGATTTGAATTGAAAGAGCAAATGAAACGATCTTGATTAAGAATTGAAACGATCTTGATTGAACCAGGTAATTGAAACGATCTTGATTAACCAGGTAATTGAAACGATCTTGATTAACCAGGTAATTGAAACGATCTTGATTAACCAGGTAATTGAAACGATCTTGATTAACCAGGAATTGAAACGATCTTGATTGAACCAGTAATTGAAACGATCTTGATTAACCAGGTAATGAAACGATATTGAAACGGATGGAAAATGAAACGATCTTGATTAACCAGAATTGAAACGATCTTGATTAACCAGGAATTGAAACGATCTTGATTAACCAGGAATTGAAACGATCTTGATTAACCAGGAATTGAAACGATCTTGATTAACCAGGAATTGAAACGATCTTGATTAACCAGGAATTGAAACGATCTTGATTAACCAGGAATTGAAACGATCTTGATTAACCAGGTAATTGAAACGATCTTGATTAACCAGGAATTGAAACGATCTTGATTAACCAGGTAATTGAAACGATCTTGATTAACCAGGTAATTGAAACGATCTTGATTTGAACAATCAATGATCTTGGTTTGAAATTATTCAAGAAAATGAGACGGTCTTGTTGAAGATCGTCTTGGGTTTTGAAGGTATGACACGATCTGGATGAAAATCGTCTTAAAAAATAAAACGATCTTGGTTTGAGAATCGTTCTGGGTAAAAAAAATGAGACGATCTTGGTAAGAAGATCGTCTTGTTTTCTTTCTCAAAAAAAAACTTCTTAGTGTTTGAAATGACCAAACCAATCCTTTTGGATTAGTTAGCCAGAATCAACACTACCACAACACACTCTTACTAAAACGATCTTGTGAGAATCGTCTTAATCAATCCACAACTCACTGAACTAAAACGATCTTAGGAAGATCGTCTTGGAAATTTTGGTGAAATTTGGCTAAGTATGAAAAGTGAAACGATCTGAAAACTGGGACGATCTTGATTGAAGATCGTCTTGGAAATTTTGGTGAAATTTGGCTAAGTATGAAAAGTGAAACGATCAGAAAATGAGACGATCTTGATTGAAGATCGTCTTGGAAATTTTGGTGAAATTTGGCTAAGTATGAAAAGTGAAACGATCAGAAAATGAGACGGTCTTTGATTTGAAGATCGTCTTGGAAATTTTGGTGAAATTTGGCTAAGTATGAAAAGTGAAACGATCAGAAAATGAGACGGTCTTGACCTAAAACATGTAAAGATCCTAATATATGTTCAAATAGTTAACTTATGTCCAGGATCTCAAGATATGGGCCAAGATCCGAAATATCATTACATTTATTGGTAATGATACCATTTGTACTTGATTGTATACGAACTATTTGTATCATTTGTTGTTTGGTTACTTATTTGATAAGGTTGAACGTTATGTTAACCTCAATTGTCTAACAGGTGACGTACATGGGTTTGTTGTAAGTACATTGTTTGATGTTGTTATTACATATGATAATGTTATTGATGATGGTTTCTTGTAAACCATTACTACGAACTCACCAACCTTGTGTTGACACTTGCTAGTACACTTTTCAGGTAACCAGATTAAATCCAGGATGTGAAGTATGAATTGTTGCTTGCTTTGAACCCGGACATTGGACTTATATGGATCAAGGATTCATTTGCCTACTTTTGCATTGATGTATTTTGTACTTGAATCATCTTATTTGATGGATTCACTGAATCCCTTTTTATTCATATAGTTCATGTTCTACGATAATTCCACTGTGTGCTATATAATTTCCGTAATATTCCGGGCCCAGCTCGGGGTGTTACAAATACATCAAAAGAACTTTGGTTAACATTAAAGAATCATTATGAAGGGGATGAAACACTTAAAAAGAATCGTAGAGACCTTCTAAAGCATCAGTATAATGTATTTAATGGGTTAAGAAGTGAAAACTTAGATCAACTAATTACAAGGTATTATCATTTGTTAGCAGAGTTGCAAGCATTTGAGGTTACCTACTTTGAGGGGAACATATGTCTTGTTTCAAGTCAGAGCGACAATTTAGGCAATCGTGGATATCCTACTTCCAGTGCTAGTTCCACCGTGCCTATACGTGTCAAATGTGCGGAAAGTCACTTATCCGTTCTTGCGTCATTTGTGACATCATATGAACAGTTTATCCAAGGAAAGGTTCAAGATCCGAGTCTTATAGATGAAGACTACGAGCAGATTGATCCTTTGGACTTAGAAGAGATGGAATTGCAATGGCAAATGGCTATGCTAACTCTTCGGGCTAAACGGTTCTTATCAAGAACAGGGCGAAAGGTCGTGGGTTCCAAGCTTGGCTTTGATAAGTCAAAGATAAAGTGTTACAATTGCGAGGGCTTTGGACACTTTGCTAGGGAATGCAAGAGACCTAGAAATGTTGATAGGGCTAGTGTGACTTATCAAGATTTCTATAACGGTGGAGTAGCACAAAATGCTTCCAACACATGGCAACAAAGAAACTATCAGACTACATATGATGAAAATTCAAAAGGGTTGATGGTTCGTCATCAAAAGGAAAACAATGGCCAGACATATGTGTCTAATGCCTCTTTGGCGGAGACAAATAGTGTGGGGTCGTGTTTTTGATAGTCTTGATAGTGAGGTTGCAGAGTGTGTCGATAAAGTTGAAGTCAAGACATCTGAGGTCTCAGGGGATATAGACATAGATGGTCTGGTTAACTTCATGGAAAAGATGAATATTCCTGATGAACAACATGATCTATTAAAGAGGGACATTAGTATATGGTATGTTGATAGTGGTTGTTCAAGACATATGACAGGAGATAAATCATTACTGTCAAACTTTGTTGAAATATTGGGAGCTTATGTAAGCTTTGCTGGTCCCAATGGTGGCTCAATTACCAGAGTTGGTGATGTCACAAAGGGGAAAATCAAGCTTGAGAAGGTGAATTATGTTGAACAGTTAAATCACAATTTGATGAGTGTATCTCAAATTTGTGACAAAGGGAATCCTGTTCACTTCACCAAGGAGGAAGCACTTATCCTAAAACCTGGATATGTGATTCCTGAAGAGTGGATTCTGTTGAGGGCTCCAAGGAAAAGAGATATATATGCAATGGCATTGGGTATCTCTAATCTAGAGATTGAGACCACATGTCTTTTGTGTCAAGCCTGTGAATCAGACTCTTTACTTTGACATAGAAAAATGGCTCATCTTCATTTTAGAAAAATGAATTTCATCACCAAAAATGGGTTGGTGGAAGGTGTTCCATTGAAGAGATATGGTAGTGAGGATAAATGTGTTCCATGCAAAAAAGGCAAACAACACAAGATTAATCACAAGTCCAAGTCTCTGAATTATACTGCCGTTCCTTTTGAGCTTCTACACATGGCCTTATTTGGTCCAGTGAATGTGAGAAGTATCGGAGGAATGTATTACTGTTTAGTTGTCACGGATGATTTTTCAAGATTCTCATGGCTGTTCTTCCTTACTTCTAAGGATGAGATATATCAAATACTTGTGCATTTCTTTGCAAAAGTAGAAAATATCTACAACACAAGAATTAAGAGAATTCATAGTGACAATGGAACAGAGTTCAAGAATAGGATGATGGAGTTTTACTGCCTCAGCAAGGGCATTGAACAGCAATTTAGTACTCCGTATCAACCTCAGCAAAATGGTGTTGTCGAGCGGAAGAATAAAACACTAATTGAAGCTGCAAGAACAATGTTGGCTGACTCTAAACTCCCCACCATATTCTGGGGTGAAGCTATAAACACTGCCTGCTATGTACTCAACAGAGTTCTGACAGTGAAACGGTTTAACAAGACTTGTTATGAGCTGCTACACAACAGAAAACCTAGTTTTAGTCACTTGCAACCATTTGGTGTACCATGTACCTTCCTAAAGGTTCAACCAAACTTAGCAAAGTTTGATGAAAAAGTGTATGAAGGATATTTTCTTGGATATGTTCCAGGAACACCAAATCATCGTGTTTATAACAAAGTAACCGGTAAGGTCGACATTGCATACAATGTTGAGATTACCAGTTGCTCACCCGGTATTCATTCAGGTCCTGAGAAAATGTTCAATTGTGAAGATATTTTCAGCTCTCTTAATCCCTCTATGATAGAGTTGCACAACTCAGATGATATTTTGGTGGTCCGTGATGATGATATCTTTGCATCACCATCTTACGGAGGACCTATATCTAGTGCAGTCTTTGAGGATAGAAGAGGACATCAGGACTCTGAACAAGAAGTTATCTCAAGAAGATCTGATGAACCAATGGGTCCAGATACTTCGGTTGAGAATACTTTTGGACATGTTGTGACAGAGGAGCATCCCTCAGTTCAAATTGGGGAAGAGATCTCTACCAATTTGGGAGGAAATCTTGATGTTGATCGTGTCACACAAAAACACATTACGAAGGCTCATCCCGTAGAAAATATCTTGGGAGACCCTAGCGTTGGTGTTATAACTAGGAGCAGTCTTCGGGAGAGCACAAGTCTTTTTGCCAGCATCAAAGATACAGGTATACTGGAAACATGTAAGTACAGTTGCTTTATCTCTCAAGTGGAACCCAAAAATGTGCAAATGGCACTAAAGGAGCCATCTTGGGTGGATGCCATGCAAGAAGAGTTAGACCAATTCAGAAAATTAAAGGTTTGGGAATTGGTAGATGTGCCTGTTGATATCAACCCGTTTGGAACAAGATGGGTGTTCAGATGCAAAAGGGATGATAAAGGGATTGTTACTAAGAACAAGGCTCGGCTAGTTGTTCAAGGATTTGCACAACAAGATGGATTAGATTACACATAAGTATTTGCACCTGTAGCTAGAATAGAAGCAATTAGGCTTTTTCTGGCATTTGCATCCTTTAAAGGTTTTTAAGTATACCAATTGGATGTAAAGAGTGCATTTCTCTACGGTAAGGTACAGGAGTTGGTCTATGTGTTTCAACCTCCTGGGTTTACTGATCCTGACTATCCTGATAGAGCATATAAATTGGATAAGGCTCTATATGGTCTCATCAAGCACCCAGAGCCTGGTACGATACATTATCCACACATCTAGTGGAAAATGGGTTCGTAAGAGGTTAGATTGATAGCACATTGTTCACAAAGTGGAAAGGTGATGACTTCTTACTGGTACAAGTTTACGTAGATGACATTATATTTGGTGCATCGGACGAGAACATGTGCAAAGAGTTTGAAAAAATCATGAAAAGCAAATTTGAAATGAGCACAATGGGTGAAATGAATTTCTTTCTTGGTCTGCAAGTTGAGCAGAGAAAGGAAGGAATTTTTATTCATCAAACCAAATATGTCCATGACATACTTAAAAAATTTGGTATGGATGATGCTTCACCCATAGGGACTCCAATACAAGTAAATCACTTGTTGGGAGCTGTCAACAGCTTGGATCAAGATGTTGATCCAACATTATATCGGTCAATGATAGGATCACTAATGTATCTTACTTAATCTAGACCAGATATCATGTTTGCTGTTTGCTTATGTGCTCGATTTCAATCCTGTTCGAAAGAGTCACACTTGAAAGGAGTAAAAAGGATCCTTCGGTATCTCAAAGGACAACCATCATTAGGTTTGTGGTATCCTAGAGGAGGAGAATTTGATCTGTATGCTTATACAGACTCTGATTATGGTGGATGTAACTTTGATAGAAAATCAACTTCGGGAGGATGTCAATTTTTAGGAGACAGACTGGTGTCATTGCAGTGCAAAAAGCAAACATCCGTTGCCAATTCTACTTGTGAAGCATAATATATGGCCGCTGGCAGCTGCTGTTCACAAGTATTATGGATTCAGCAACAAATGCGTGACTACGGTTTGAATTTCTCTAACACTCCTATTAAAATTGATAATAAATCTGCTATTTCCATTACCAATAATCCTGTTAAGCACAGTAAAACGAAACATATTGATATTAGATATCATTTTATTCGTGACTGTGCTGAAAAGAAATTAATCCATCTTGAAAAAGTGCTGTCCGATGATAACTTAGTTGATTTTTACACTAAGGCCTTTGATCGATCACGTTTCGAATTGCTAATCCAGTTGACTGGAATGAGAAACCCTTAGTCACCATCTCTCAAGAACCATCATAAATTCAGAAAATGCAACACAAAAATAAAATAATGGTTTAAAGGGGAGTCGTTACTACAAGAGACATGACGAAAACATATGGCATTTAAGTTTACTCATTTGCTATATCTGAACTCTTATGTAGTAATTAGTCCTTCTAGAACCAACTCCAATATGCCGTATTAAGCATGACTATTATAAGATTGGTTAGAGTAATTTTGATCCTAAAATTACTGTGATTGATTTTGTAATTTTATGCTCCGTAAGGTATATTGCAAGGACAGTATTAAGCATGACTATTATAAGATTTGTTAGAGTAATTTTGATCCTAAAATTACTGTGATCGATTTTATAACTTTATGCTCCGTAAGGTTCCTGCTAATAATAAAAAGGTTCTATAGCAGGAGAGATAATGCTATTTAGGGTATCTGGTTTCCAGGGGGACTTAGTGTTAGGACCAGTTTTAGTGAAACTGGCCAGTCTCCAGTTGCACCAGGAGACCCAGAAGATTTGTCCAGAAATATATTGAAGTCCAGTTGCATCGTACAGTTAACGCAACTGAAGACTTCCTCCAGTTGAGAATTGACCAGTTGAAGAATCATTCCAGTTGAAGTCGAAGACAACAAGTGGAAGATAGAGAATGACAATGGCAGCGAAGCACAGTTGACATTCTAGTCAGTTACAAACTGGAGACCATCAGTGGAAAGCTCTTACAAAGCTTTACACTGATTACGAGGGATTGACTTTATGCTTTATGTGCTATTACACGGATAAAAGGATTTATCTATGTATAAAGTACAAAAAGGTACATAAAGCTGGTTGAGTAAAGTTGCTTTATACTGCAACTTTACACAACATTTTAAGGAATTAAATGCTATTCCTTAAATGTTCTCAACCATATTTGTACGGCCAAAGTTAACATCCCAATGTTAACTTTGCCTATAAATACAAGTCATTGCACAACAAGAAAACAGACTTTGCATATCAGACTTTGCATACAATATTCTTGGAGAACTTGTGCAATATTCTCTCAATCGTAAAAAGGAACATTTCACAACTTTAAGTGTTTTGATTGTTTTGAGAAATTCCAAGTGTAGATCAATTGTAGTTCATAGGTTGTTAGGATATTTACATACTTTGTATTATCTTGGTTCCGCAACAACCTTGTAATTTATTTAAAGTTAATAAATAAATTACACTTGAAAATTACATATTGTCTCTCCAATTTACTTTACAAGTATTTTATATTATTGCATTGTTCTTTACTTATTGTCACTTAAATAAGTAATCTATCTAGAACTTAGTATATACTCACTGTAACTGGTCGTCTCCAGTTCAGCGCTTATATTACAGAGTAACTCCACCATCGACATAGAGGTGTCTTCAGGTAGTACCATCTATTGAGTTGGGACTTACAAATGGTATCAGAGCAGAAGGCTAATAAACTTGCCTAGATCTGCTTAGATGACTACTACTGAAAGTGGAGATGGTTCTGGTCAAGGTGAAAACCCTTTCAATACTAATACACCACCTGTTCAAAATGTTAATACAAACCCTGCTCCTCCTACTGCCCCTAACCATGTCCATGTACATTATTCTAACACTCCTGTTCCAAAATTTGATGGAAATAGTGAGACCTTCGGTACATGGAAGGCCAGAATGCTTTTGCATTTTGGTGGGATAGAGAGGTATATGTTGAAAATCCTTAAGGATGGACCATATATACCCATGTCTCTTGGGGTAAGTCCTCTTCTAGATCCAACTGGAAGAAGAGGTTCAAGAGAAAAGCTCGAAGACAACTGGTCTGATGAGGATCGTAGACTTGTAGATCTGGACACCAGACTCAAGAACATGATCCTTGGAGCTGTCCCTGAAGATCTAATTCCAATACTTGTGTTGTTCCCCAGTGCCAAGTCAATGTGGGATGAATTAGTTATTCAGTTTGAAGGAGGTGATGACACTATTGTCACCAGAAAGGTTGCCTTGAACAAGAAGTATGAATCCTTCTTTGCTCTGCCCAATGAAAGTCTAATTGGTACTTACACCAGGTTTTCTAGCCTCATTAATCAGTTGAGAGGCTTGGGTGTAGAGAAGGATAAGGATATTCTTCTTGAGAAGTTTTGTGATATTCTTCCTTCCAAATGGGAAAATATGGTTCTTGTCTTAATACAAGGTAAAACCCTGCACAGCCATACTCTTGCATTGCTCTATGGAGCCTTCAGATTCACTGAAGACAATAATGCTGCAAGACTGGTGGCTGAGCAAGATGCCATGAACCATGCCCAGAGTCCCAAGGTTGCTAGTACTGAGCGACCTTGTGCTGCTTTAATGTCTGCAGAGAGGGTCCAGGCACACTCAATGAAGGAGATGTTAAACAGTTTCTTGAACTCTGGCCTGACCACTGAAATCAGTGATGGTTGTGATGAAACTGACGATGATGATCTGGTAGCCATGATCGCTAAAACCTTTAATAGGTTTAAGCATAAATCTAAAAGATTTAATGGCCCAAACAATGCTTCCAGCTCCAGCTCTCTGGATAAGACCAATCTTACATGCTATAAGTGTGGCAAGAAAGGTCATTTTATGAAGGAATGCAGATCTAGTCAGTTGAATAACCAAACTGGCCCCTCTGTCCCTAATTTCAATCGGCCTGATGATAGCTACAAAGCTAAATATAAGAAGCTTAAGGCCCAGATTGCCCTCCTGTCCATGGAAAAGGAAAAGGATCAGTGCTTGATGGCACAAACTGAGGGAAAATGGGAGTACTCTGATGACTCATCAGCTGATGAAGAAGAGGAAAGGGACATGTGTTTCATGGCCTTGGAAGATCAACAGCAGCATGTGCAAAAGAAGATGTCATCACTGGAAGATGGGTGGACATCATTTTGAAAAAGGGCGATCGAAAGAAAAATATCTGGTATCTGGACAGCGCAGCTGGCCGGACTATGACCGGATGTAAGCCCCTCCTTGAAGAGTTCACTGTCCAAGATGGACCGGCAGTGACGTTTGGTAATGATCAAAGTGGAAAGACTGAAGGATATGGTGTGCTCAATAACGGACAGGTCGAATTCAAAAGAGTTGCATTTGTGAATGGTTTGAAATACAACCTGATCAGTGTCAGCCAACTTTGTGATGATGGCTATAGAGTTTTGTTCGATATTTCTCAAGGCACCATATTTAACAAGGATTGGAAAGTGGTGATGGTTGCACCAAGAAAAGGTAATGTGTACGTCATGGATATGGAACCTGCTCCAAAAGAGCAGTGCTTCTATACCAAGGCTGATGAGGACACCAACTGGCTGTGGCATAAAAGATTATCCCATCTTAATTTCAAAAATATTAACAAGTTGTATCGCAAACAACTGGTTGATGGGATACCTCAAATTTCTTTCAATAAAGAAAAACCATGTCCAGGGTGTGAGATGGGAAAGCAGAAAAGAGCCAGTTTCAAAACTAGGCAAAATTTTAGCATCACTGAACCTCTTCACATGCTTCATATGGATCTTTTTGGTCCAATGAATGTTCAAACTAGAGCTGGGAAGAAATACACTCTAGTTGTGGTTGATGAATTCACCAGATACTGTTGGGTCGTATTCCTCAGATCCAAAAGTGATGCACCTGCTGAAATCATCTCTTTCATCAAAAGAATTGAACTCAAGTATACTCGAAAAGTCTGTCAGTTGCGAAGTGATAATGGTACTGAATTTCAAAATATGGTACTTGAAATATTTTGCAATGACACTAGCATCTCTCAACACTTCTCATCAGCACACTCTCCAGAGCAGAATGGAGTTGTGGAAAGAAAGAATCGCACACTGATAGAAGAAGCCAGAAGTATGCTATCTGAATCAGGTCTTCCCACCAGTTTCTGGGCTGAAGCAGTTGCAACTGCTTGTCACACCCAAAACCGGTCAGTCTACATCAAGAGACATAAGAAGACTGCCTATGAAGTACTCAGGAATCGTAAACTAAATATTGGATATTTTCATGTATTTGGTTGTCCAGTCTATATTTTAAACGATTCCAGTCAGCTTGGAAAGTTTGATGCAAAAGCTGATGAAGGTGTATTTTTAGGCTATTCAGATATTCGAAAGGCCTTTAGAGTTTATAATATAGACTCCAAAAGGTTCATGAGACAATTCATGTCACATTCGACGAATCAACTGAAGCAATAAACAAGAGACCAAGCCTTGATATTTCTCCAGTTGTTCCAATAAATTTTGGTGAAACTGACCAAGTTCATCAGTCAGTTGTTTCACCGAAAGATGTTTCCAGTTACAATCAATTGGAACCAGTTAAGAAGAAGAGCACCACCAGTGACACTTCATTCTATCCCTCCATCAATTTCAACTTACCACAGAAATTGGTGATTGGATCTGATGTACGTGTGTACTCCAATATGTCAAAAAAAAAACAAAAAAAAAAAAAAAAAAAAAAAAAAAAAAAAAAAGAAAAAAAAAAAAAAAAAAAAAAAAAAAAAAAATATCAGCACCAGTTCAAACCCCAACTTCTCCAGTTCTTCAAGAAATGCCCTTTAATGAAGAATTTCATGATGCAAATCATGACCTCATTGACTTTGATGAGGATGTAGAAGTAGTTTGGACTGATCCTCCTCCAGAAGCTGCTGCAACTGAAGAAGATCGCCAGGTGACTTGCACTGATATTGTTTTACACCAGCCTAGTCAATACACTAGATGGACTCGAGCACATCCAATTGAACAGATTGTGGGAGATTCAAATAGTGGGGTTCAGACTAGAAGAGCCACTAGTGAGCAATGCTTAAACGTCACCTTCTTATCTCTAATTGAACCGAAGAAGATTGACGAGGCTATGGCAGACCCAAGCTGGGTGGAAGCTATGCAAGAAAAGCTCATCCAGTTTGAAAGGAATAATGTGTGGGAACTTGTTCCTTGTCCACCTGGGTTAAAGAAAGAACCCATTGGTACAAGATGGGTCTACCGAAACAAGTTGGATGAAGATGGCCATGTTGTAAGAAATAAGGCCAGATTAGTTGCCCAGGGTTATTGTCAAGCAGAAGGCGTTGACTTTGATGAAACTTTTGCTCCAGTTGCAAGACTTAAAGCCATCAGAATATTTCTGGCTTATGCAGCCCATCTGCAGTTTAAAGTCTTCCAGATGGATGTCAAAAGTGTGTTCCTTAATGAAACATTGGAAGAAGTTGTGTATGTTAAGCAGACTCCAGGCTTCATCAATGAGAAGCATCCTCACTGGGTCTATAGACTGAACAAAGTTTTGTATGGTCTTAGACAAGCCCCAAGAGCCTGGTATGATACTCTAACTAAACATCTTCTTAAAAATGGCTTTCAAAGAGGTGCAATAGATAATACCTTATTTATCTTGAAAGAAAAAGGTAATATCTTATTGGTACAAATTTATGTTGATGACATTATATTTAGTTCAACTGATGATGCAATGTGTAAAAAGTTTTCTAAAATCATGTCATCTGAGTATGAAATGAGTTTAATGGTGAATTAACATTTTTCTTAGGTCTTCAGATTAAGCAAACTGAAAATGGAATTTTCATAAACCGAGGAAAATATGTCAGAGATTTGTTAAGAAAATACAAATATGATTCAATCACATCGAAAAACACACCTATTGCAGCACCATTAAATTTGGACTCTGACCCAATTGGCAAACCAGTGAACATCACTGAATATCGTGGTATGGTTGGTTCACTGATGTATTTAACTGCCAGTCGACCAGATATAATGTTCGCAACATGTCTATGTGCCAGGTTTCAGGCTAACCCTAAAGAATCACATTTGCACGCTGTTAAGCGTATCTTTAGATAACTGAAAGGGTGTCCTAACCTTGGTCTTTGGTACCCCAAAGGCTCAGGGTTAGATCTAATGGTTATTCAGATTCAGATCATGCAGGTTGTAAGATAGATAGAAAATCAACAACTGGTGGTTGTCATTTCCTTGGAGGAAAACTGGTAAGTTGGACCAGTAAGAAGCAGACGTCAGTCTCTATGTCCACTGCTGAGGCAAAGTACATTTCTGCGGCCAGTTGCTGTGCCCAGATTCTCTGGATCAAGAACCAGTTACTAGATTATGGTCAAAAGTATACAAGGACCCCAATCTTTGTGACAACACCAGTGCAATTGCTATATCTCACAACCCAGTGATGCACTCCAAAACAAAGCATATTGACATCAGGTATCATTTTATTCATGATCATGTTATGAAAGGAGACATTGAATTACATTTCATCCCCACTGACAAACAGCTCGCTGATGTTTTTACAAAACCTCTTGATGAGAAAACCTTTAAACATCTCATCAGCGAACTTGGAATGTTAAATCCTTAAAACTGGAGATTTTTGTTATGAACGCGTCAGTGACACTGATGAAGTTCTCCAGTTGAGGAGGTCCAGATATTCTTTGCTCGCCAGGCTATCGAACGCCTTTGTGATACTATCCTGGCACTAATCGATTTCTGGATCATCATATTTAGGGGGAAAGACTCAAAATAATTTTCTGACTAAAATTCGTTTTGTTTGAAAATGGCAACTGGAGAACTCTCCAGTTGGAAACTGGCGCTGGACTAATCCTCCAGTGTCCAGGTTCAGTCTTGTCTTAATTTTTCATAACGTTAGAAATACTTGGTCAATCTTTGTGACACGTGATGGTACTCGAGTGTTTTAACCCACTTGATATCGTCATTTGACGTGTTTAAAGTTATTTTGGTAAATGACAACTGTTTTTATTGGGAAAATAAAAATTAGTGGGCGCGTGGGTAATATAAGCCGTCGTAGCATTTAATGCTGACACAATGAATTATATTTTTGATTCAAAATTCAAACTTATTTTGTAAAAATATCTATAAAATTGATTTTGTTAATAAAATATAATTTTTGGTATTTCATTGGGATCTTGAATTCCTTATAAATACCCTTATTACTCTGATCACATTTACTTCCCTTTACATTCTCTTCATTTACTTCCCAATCATCTAAAATTGCTTCTTTTCTCTCCCTGCTTCATAAATCAAGAACCCTAATTCCAAAGTTTCAATTTCATTTTCCAATTGCACCTAAATCATCCCGTTCTAGAGATGTAAATCTTCTATCTGTCCCATATGCTTCTCTACCAGATGTTAAACAGGCATCTGGTGCTCCTGGTAACACTACGCTCATCAAATTAAATCCAAATAATCCGATGGCTAGTTTACAAGGAACCCAAGGGTGCGATACCCTTATTGGGAGAATCCAAAGATTTTTGAGGGATTCTCCAATCGGACCCTCATTCTTCTTAAACCCACGCAAGATGTTTCACGACTACTTGTGTGAGTTTTGGTACACCACTTTTCTTTCTTCCGATTGCTCCTCCATAAATTTCACATTAAAAGGTGGAACAGTCCGGTGTACCTTATCAGCAGATATATTGAGGGATGCTCTACACCTCAGTTACTGGAGACAAGGAGAGTCTCCTGTTGTCATCTCCCCTAACATTAATTTTCGCCAGGTCCTCCTTGATATGGGACACAAGGAGTGCCTCGAAAAAGGGGTTTTGAAACTAAAGGTGCGATGACCATGAAGGGCCTTACACCTTCATGGAGGTACTTTTTCATCCACCTTGTGGAAAGTATGGGTGGGAGTTCTGGTGGACTTGACCAGATTAACTCCGCACAAGCAGAAATGGCATACTGCTTGTGGAATGGATTGAGAGTGAATTTTGCTGATATCCTTTACAGAAGCCTGGTTCAAAAACTGAAGGGCACCAGGGGACTATGTATCCCCTTCTACAGGTTTCTCTCTCTTTGTTTTCTACAAATTCTGGGCAGTGAAGCTTATTTAAGCACAGATTCACTTTACACTGTCCCAGATTTGTTGAGGAATCTTGACTCTCTAGTATCTGAAGCTGGAGAGGTCGAGATTCCAGATAGAATGCGGCTGACATTCGCAAAAACCGATGCACCAGTCCAAGGTGAGTCGGAAAGACAACTGGGCGGGCCTCAAAATAATGAGGGACCCACCAGTTCGTCTGCTGGAATTGTGACCATTGCCGAACCCGGGCAACAGTCTAACCCCTCCAGCTCCAGCGTGTCTGTCCCCACACCATTTACCCTGGAGACCTCCCAACAGGTCTTTTAGATGTTCCAAAGGCAACAAGAACACGTCGCATTAGGACTTTGTCAGCACTTGCCACTGACAGTAGAAACCAGACCAGCCCTCCAGTTTCCTCCCAACAGGAACCTGGAGATAGT
>CM067167.1:242436024-242469500 GCA_034093135.1 Erigeron breviscapus | reverse complement strand
TCATTTTTGCGAATTAAAGCTCGTATTTTATATCAAAATGATCAGGAAAACAATGCGCACAAATCCTTGAACAAATTAGATGTTAATTTCAACTAGAATTCAAACCCACTCGAACATGCGATTTGCCGAGCTCGAGCAAAAACAACTCAAACGATGAAATTAACTTCTGAAATCGACAACGAAGGATGATATACTGATTATGAATCGATCGATGAACAAAATTTGAACAAAAACACACTTAATTTGCAGAAATCACTCAAACAGTGATCTCGGCAAATGAACCTTTCAGAAAATAAGCCTAATTCTGGAAATAAGCACAAATTAAGCTTGAATTAAGCTTGTGGATCGTTCAGCAACTCTGATTGTTCTCTGATACCAATTGTAATGTTATGAAATTGAGCTTATGTGTGTGTTAGTGTGTGAAACAAAGGAGATTTTAAGAGAGAGAAAGTAGAGAGAGAAAGTGTGTTTGGCTGGAAGATTAGTTTGCATTAAAATGGGTGAAAGGTTACATTTTGCATTATGGAGGGGGTTTATATACCTATACACATATTACTATATGCCCCCTTCCATACTTAGATATTTACATTGTAAGTACAAAAGATACAAATCAACTACTACATTTATATTTTTAACAACAGCTGTCATAGATTCACTCTCAGATCTCACTATCTCAGCAACCTTCTTAATATTCTGCTTGACTATCTCAGATGCTCTCTCTTCACTAGTGTACACAGCATAATCAATTGTTTTAGCAACTTCATTTGCAACATGCGCATAGTCATCATAAATCTCAACTAAAAATGCATGATTTGAAGTATCTTCAGATTGTGTATCCCACTGATAAGTACCATCTGGAATTTGAACAACAACAACCTTGGACTCCAGAAGCTGAGGAGAACCTTGCTGTTGAGGAGTAGCAGGAAATGTAATCATTGCTTGAGTTTTCTGATAATCGGGTGGAGTAATACCGCCTTGATTGTAGTTCTGTCTACCAGCAACGGTATTACCAGTCCTCTTTGGACGTTGACACTCTCTTGCAAAATGACCAAATCCATCGCAATTATAACATTTTGTAACAACCCTCAATTTCTGACTAGGACAATTTACTTAGACTTATCTAGGTATCTATCCCTAGAAGTTTATTAAGAGAATTGACCTTCTAGACATTTAAGGCATAGTGATAATTGCCCTCTAGTTCAATGAAATACCATAAATGACTAGCTATCTTAGATTTGCCATAAACAATAACTATAATCATTCAAGACAATCTCAAGCTATATATTAGTTCTAGTTGAACTTGACGAAATGTCAATGAACCAAAAATTTTATTTCAAGAAGTCAAGTTATATGAATAATAATGTAAGACTCTCAAGTTGAGATAACAACCAAGAATTCTTATAAATGTCCAACAATTTAATCACCAAGCCAATTGAAGTATATATGACATGAAAATAAAATGACTATCTCATAATATATTCATAAACCAAAATGTTCATAGAAGTGCTTGAATAATAATAATAAGTATATATATGTCCAATATAAATACAAGTTTACTACCAATGAGTTAAATGGTAAATTAAAAACACAAATTGTATGTGTATATATATGTAACCACAAATTATCTTGGAAACTTTAAAGCTAGTAAATAATAAGCAAGCATGTACCTATACTAAATATCCATACATGTACATAATATATCCACAAAACTAAACACCACCTTTGAATTTTGAATGCAAAATTCGGCCACCCCCATTTCCCCATGGCCGAAATACCCAATCAAAGGGTGGCTAGGAGACATTATCCTCCATACTCCCAAGACACTTTTGATATTCCAACACTCCAACTCCTTTCACCACTCCACATTATTCCAATTCTCTTCCCAAAACAAACCCACACACACACCACACGACATACACCCACACACACTTCACTCCCTCTCTTTCTCTTTCTTCTCTTATGGACGGCTACAACAAGGAGAAAAGGAGGACCACTTGTCCTTCCTAAACACTTTCATTCTTACACATATTCTCTCACACTCCATCTCTTTTCTCTCTCATTTTCTTCTCTCAAAATTCTGCACTTTTCTTTCTATCATTTTCCTCTTGAGTTCGAGATATACAAGCCATTTTGGAGCTCAAATATTAAATAAAACAACTATAATAATGAAGGGTTTTGTTAATCCATCATCAAGGATCATGAGGAACTAGCTTGGTGTTGATTTGGAGTCATCATGGCCGTGGTTTTCAACCCCCATTCCAGCCCATCTTCGAACTCAAAAATGGTGACAACAATATCTCTTTGTTTAACAACTTCTTGTATATATATCTTGTTCTTCAAACTTTCTTTCAAAACTTTCATACTTTTCTGTTTTTTTCTTGAATGAGCTTGAGGATGGGTTGCATGTTGATAGAATCTTCCATATCATGCATTGCATGTCAAAAATATGGTGGAATGATTCAAGGATTCAACCAAAAAATGTGACCCGGAAAGTGTAGTTATCATTCTAGCTTAAAGATTATCAAATGGGTTCTCAAAATCGGTTTTTGATGATTGAAATGAAGCATATTTCCTGTGATTTTTCATAAATAAACTTACTTTGATGTTCCATGAAAGATTTAATAAGAGATTTGAACATAAAATGGTTAGATGATTACATGCATTTCACTTTTTGGATGATCTTTGCAAGAACTAGATTTATTTGACTTTGTTATGTGAAAGTTCAATTTAAATAATAAATGATGATCTTGAAATTTGTTAGTAATCTGTAAATTTGAAGTTAAAAAGATACAAAATAAGTGTTAATCTTGTTAGTTATAATTTGGAGTATACAATAAGCAAACAAAGTCATTAGTGGGGCTTTTGAACCCAAAAAGGAATCTGACAGAATCAGTATTCTGTCTTGTGACGGATAAAACAGGCATGTGAGGACCATTTCATGAAAAGTGTGCAACACAAAAGTTGTAGACAAATGAGTTAACTTATAGCAGCAACTGGAATTACTCAAAAATACTGAACCAAACGAAAGATATGATTTTTCTACTAAAACTGGTCAAAACTGCATTTTTGTCTAATATCTATATCAACTTTGAGAAATTTTATCTCCAAAATTAAGAGGTTCCAGAAGCTTAAACTTGGTAGGAATTAATTTTAATGTGTTCTATGCTTAAAATAAAATCATGGGATTTTTCTAGCAATCAAAACATCTAGAACTTTTATAAAACTTCTGATGTCGCAAACAGTGCCCATTCGGGACAGTTTGAGTTTGGGTAATTTTTAAGGATATCAACCACTGTCTAAAAATTCATCAAAAATTCACAAAAATAGGATACACATATAGGTTGTTGTATAAAAATCAGGAGGGTCCAAATAATTAGCTTTAACCCTGAATTAGTGGCCAACATTTCATAAATCTGTGGTATAAAAACAGAAAATTTGTAAGTAATCTTATAACTTGTGTGATGGGCTATGTAATGAACTAAGAAGTTAATGGGCTAGCCCGGCCCAATTAGTGAACCCACAAGGAACATAAATCAGTAGGCCCACTTGGCCCAATAAACCATATAGCCCAATAACCAATATAACTCATTAAGCACATAACCCTAATAAGGTCAAGCCCAATAACTAAATTAAGCCCAAGTCATTTAAAAACCCATAACACTTGGGCCCAATTTGGTAATGGCCCATAACACTTAAACGAATTTCATAAACCCGAATAATCATAAGACATATTGAGGAATATGTGAGTAAAAGGTAAGCGTAATCAAAGTAACACAAAAGATAATTAAGTGGATTGGACATAAGTAATTACGTTAACCAAACTATAAATTGATATCACAAATGCTAATTCGTGCTAAAATCAGTTATACATCAAATGATGAATAAGGATAATATAACTTAATACGGCATTCCTATATGATAACCTAAGATGCCAAACGAAACCACAAATGAAGGCAAGTTACCGAAATTCTAACAACTTATAATTACATGTATATTGAAAGTGACATTTTTCACCATCAATCCCTACAACCAAAAAGATACGAGTATTAGCAATACACTTGAATTCCTTAATTGATGACAACTTAATGATAGTGGCTTTTCTAAGTGATGGCTTAAGATAGGAACTTACGTATATTAGTCCTATCGTAGGGATAGTCTTGGCTCGAAATGTGATTGAGGAATATGACGGATATATGATCAAGGAAGCGATAGATGGGAAGTACCCATTTTGGATAAGTGAATATAATATGCGGCATATCAAGGTGAGTCATAGCCCCCTTTCAAACTCTTTTATGTGTTTTACTCACGGGGTGAAAAGCATGATAAATAAAATTGCTTTCTTTTATGAAATGATAAATGATTATGATATGGGAATTATATTGTATGTTCAACGGGTTATACGTTATATGATGAGCTTGAGTACTGTCAAACGGTGGTCCCCTGTACACTACTATTAACTCATTGAGGCTTGTAGTTAGAGGGTTGCGCAACTAGGATTCGTCCCCTCACTCACATCAGTGGCGACAGGTTGATTGGCCGCCTACGTGGCTGCCTTCAACGGTGTCGGTCATGGGGTGCTCTAATCTACTTTATATATTATTGGTCGTCTCCATGGCACGACCCATTCATTATTAATATTGCACGTGATTGACAGCATGTGCTACTGTTATCATATCTTCGGGACATATCATCATTATTATTATTTGGACGTGAAAGGGTCTTAGTAGTGGCTCAAGACAAACTCATCGAATTATGCCTTTGGCTAAATATTATTGATTATTACTTATGGTTAGATATTATGGATTGAACATACGGTTTGGGTATTGGACCTTATATGGAATCTCGAAAGTTGTTGAAATTGGCGATATCGAATTATTGATGACCGCATGGTTTGGGTGTGATATATGATTTATCGATTGATATATTTTTCTTCCACGATGATTTTGACAAATGAGAACTTTATAATTACCATGGATTTTCACCTATTTTGAAATGACATTATGGTATTTTGAAAAACTTGATGGTTTTGATGTGGGAATTTTTGCCGATCATACGGTTTGGGTATGTTGATATCTAATAACATGTTTTCTAAGTGTTTAAAATGGTTAGGTAACGAGATTTACTTAAAAACTATGCACTCACCAACTACGTTTTCGTAGTTGACACTTTTTCTTCATGCTTTTCAGGAATTAGCGTAAGCTTTGAGGAATTATATGCATCATGATTATTTGCATTGCACTTGGGAGTCAAAGATAAAACCTTCTGATGGGCAATGGAATCCGCCTTGATCATTGTAGTATATCATCTCATGTATTTGTTATTTGTTTCGTGGACTCCATATCCAAGTATGGTAGACATATTGTACTTGGGAATTGGTTCACATGCTTGTACATTGTAAAATTATTTTTATCAAATAAAGCTATGGTGAATGTTATCTATTATCCTTTGTTTTGAATACTCTACTTTCTGTACATCTCATCGTTCCGCCTTAGTTGGGGTGTTACACATTTCACCTTGGATTTGTCAAAACCTTTTGTGCCATTACCCAAAAATCTTCCAGTTCTCTGAGTAAATCTTCTGACCTTAATAGTTAACATTGCAAGCTGCCATTGTAGATTCATTTCTTCTAAGTCATCAGGATCTATCTGATTGTAATCATCATCAATCAATGCAGGGTCACTAACCTTTCCACCAATATAAGCTTCATGAGCCGAACAGAAGGCTGAGTAGAGATTCATTCTTCCCTCTGCAGAGCTCATACTCATTGGCATGGAATGATATAACTGAGTATTGCTCTTAACATTAGTTGTGGAATTGTCATAAGCAACATAACCTGCAATTCCATCTGCATCAACTATTGGTGTAGCTTCAACACCACTTAGAAATGCATTAGTTCCTGAGCTAGTACTTGCCAAATGAACTGAAAAAGCATGATATAAAGATGGATCTTGAGTAAAATCCGCATGAGTATCCTTGATTCTTCTTTTCATTTCTCTATTCTTCAGTTTGGAAACTACTGTTTCAAAATCTCATGAACTGTATTCCTTGTCATCTTGAAGGTGATGAACATATTCAGTCCATATTTTTGGTAGTGAATCCAAAAACTTATCTACTAACTCAGTCTGGGGGTATACAACCTCAAAATATGATAACTCAGTTGTCAAATGACTGAATCGAGCAATTATCTCATCAAGAGATTCTCCTTTCAGTCCATTAAAGGCTTCATACTGACGTTTAAGAAGTTTTATACGATTTCTCTTCAAAGTAGCATCGCCCTCACAGTACTTTTCTAGAGCGTCCCACAAATCCTTTGAAGTAGTGTACTTTTTGAACAAATGTACACTTTCTTGAGGTAAGGCCATAGTAAGAGTTGAAAGAGCCTTTCCTTCCACAACGTATTTCTTCTTTTCATTATCTGGCATATCAGTATAAGTATATCTACCAATTACGCCATTTTTCTCATAAGTTGGCCAGTCAAAACCTTGAGTTATCACCACCCACATATCAATATCATTCAGACGAATATAATCTTCAAATCGTCTTTTCCACATCCAATAATTCTCCATACGGAAAAGCTTTGGAGGTGTGTTTCCACGACCAACCTCATGATCGTGCATTATAAGTTGATTGATAAGTGTGGCATTAGGAGAGTTTCCGGCAGCAGGTACAGTAGTCATTTTGAATCGTTAAACAAAAAGAGTTACTGTAGCACACGAGTTCGTGCTGATGTGGCACGAAGTTAAGCACACGAAGACACTGAGTTCGTGCTGACGTGGCACGAGATCACACGAAGTGACACACGAAGGACACTTGGCACGAAATGAAACCCAAAGAGCAGTTCGTGCTGAGGTAAGCACACGAACAGGATCACCTCGTGCTGACGTAAGCACGAGGTCGCGCGAAGACGATTACGAATTCAAAGAAAAACTTGAATTTCGAATTGATTTTTCAATCAATAGCTAATCACACGATCTTACACCTTCTGGTAATCAACCTTAGGGCTCTGATACCACTTGTGAGTCCCTACCGTTGAATGGATCGTAAATAAGACGTAATTCGTTATGTCAAGAGTGCGGAATCCTCTTAAGATAACTAGATTGCTACTGCCTTTTGTCAATTAATAAGTAATTAATCAACCTAAGGTCACACACGAAGTGCTAGTTCGTTTAGGAGGTCACACGAGGAACAATTCGACTTTCTAAGTTTTTTAATCCGTTACTAATTACGTAAATTAGTGATGTATTTATACTAAAAGGGTTTGTGTTCGTGTGGGCTTGGACCGTACACGAAGTGGTTAAAGCCCGATCCACCAAAACCCTTGTCTTCATGCTGACGTCAGCACGAGGACGAGTATCTTGGATAGTTTATTTCGCTTTGTACATAACGTTCAGCCACCGTTTAAGTATTCTATGACACTTATAAACCTTGTTTCTACATTCTTGTACCTGCAAAACAATATACAACACACAAACACACTAATAAACTTAAACAGATATCATATTGAAGTTCAGACGTAATCATTAAACATAAACAAATGTCCTAACGACTTATTATTCAACGATTACAAATATATTCCTAAGAACATAAACGTTAATCAAATCTATGTTGCTACTGTCACACAAATCTGCATCTACAAAATGGAATAAGAGAGGAGCCACTAGAAGTTCCAACCTGTTAGAAATAATTCACTCTGATATTAGTGGCCCCTATCCCGCATCCATCTCAAAACATACATCATTTATTACAATCATTAACAATTATTCGCGTTATGTGCACCTAAATCTGATCTGAACCCTTAGAGACTTTTATTGATCTTAAAAATTTGGTTGAAAACCAACTTGATCATAAAATAAAAGTTGTGACATCAGATAAAGGAGGTAAGTATTATGGTAGACATACTGATATTGGTCAAGCTCCTGCTCCTTTCCATAACTTTTGTAAGGAACATGACATAATTATTCAATACACCATGACTGGTTCTCCTCAATGAAATTGTGTTGCTAAAAGGAGAAATAGAACCTTAATGGACATAGTGAAAAGTATGCTTGCCAACACTAACTTACCCACTTTCCTTTGGACTGAGGCCTTAAAACAGCTTTTCATATACACAAATAAGAGTTCCATCAGAATATGTCCCTAAGACTCCTAGACAGAAAGGAAACTAAGTCTAAATTATATGAAAGTATGAGGCTGTCCTGTCAAAGCATAACTCTATAACCCTAACTTAAAGAAACTGGATCCTAAATCCCTTACATATTTCTTTATCGGTTATTAGTTTTACTGTCTTTCCTATACTACTAGCATTATTGACACAGCATGCCACGTTTCTTGAGAACTAAGAGATCAGTGGGAGCACGACAAATCATAACTTAAGATTTGCAAGAAGTACAAGAAGCGGGGGGAACCACTCATCGGTTATTATTACTCCTCCGACAATTCCTCTTGTACCCAACGCTGCTCCTAATGTAACTGATCCACCTTCTCCTAATCAAAATCCTAATCTTCCTAATTAGGATACTAATAATGATAAAGCATCTTACTACTAATGCTAAAGCATCTTCCTTACTGAACCTGAAAATCAACTCAGGAGATCATCTAGGTCATGCAGGGCCATAACTTTTGATGATTTCATAACTTATTTAACTGAAGTTGAGGACATTGGAAAGCTTACTGATCCTATTCCTTACCAAGAAGCCATTAATAGCGATCAGGCCACTTAGTGGAATGAAGCCATAATTTGAGAGCTAAATTCTATGTAGCATAATGACGTTTGGGACTTGGTTGAATTTCCTGAAGAATCCAAACCTGTAAGTTGTAAATTGTTAGGTCCAGATTTACTGGACTCACTCCAGACTTGACGACTGAAGCGACACTGAAGACCTGTTAGAAATAATTCACTCTGATATTAGTGGCCCCTATCCCGCATCCATCTCAAAACATACATCATTTATTACAATCATTAACAATTATTCGCGTTATGTGCACCTAAATCTGATCTGAACCCTTAGAGACTTTTATTGATCTTAAAAATTTGGTTGAAAACCAACTTGATCATAAAATAAAAGTTGTGACATCAGATAAAGGAGGTAAGTATTATGGTAGACATACTGATATTGGTCAAGCTCCTGCTCCTTTCCATAACTTTTGTAAGGAACATGACATAATTATTCAATACACCATGACTGGTTCTCCTCAATGAAATTGTGTTGCTAAAAGGAGAAATAGAACCTTAATGGACATAGTGAAAAGTATGCTTGCCAACACTAACTTACCCACTTTCCTTTGGACTGAGGCCTTAAAACAGCTTTTCATATACACAAATAAGAGTTCCATCAGAATATGTCCCTAAGACTCCTAGACAGAAAGGAAACTAAGTCTAAATTATATGAAAGTATGAGGCTGTCCTGTCAAAGCATAACTCTATAACCCTAACTTAAAGAAACTGGATCCTAAATCCCTTACATATTTCTTTATCGGTTATTATTACTCCTCCGACAATTCCTCTTGTACCCAACGCTGCTCCTAATGTAACTGATCCACCTTCTCCTAATCAAAATCCTAATCTTCCTAATTAGGATACTAATAATGATAAAGCATCTTACTACTAATCCTAAAGAATCTTCCTTACTGAACCTGAAAATCAACTCAGGAGATCATCTAGGTCATGCAGGGCCATAACTTTTGATGATTTCATAACTTATTTAACTGAAGTTGAGGACATTGGAAAGCTTACTGATCCTATTCCTTACCAAGAAGCCATTAATAGCGATCAGGCCACTTAGTGGAATGAAGCCATAATTTGAGAGCTAAATTCTATGTAGCATAATGACGTTTGGGACTTGGTTGAATTTCCTGAAGAATCCAAACCTGTAAGTTGTAAATGTTAGGTCCAGATTTACTGGACTCGCTCCAGACTTGACGACTGGAGCGACACTGAAGATTTGTTCAGAAATAATGGAAGACCAGTGAGCAAAATACTTGTATAGGAAATCTGGAGTCTTCCAGATTTCAGCTCACTGGACTTCACCCCAGTCCAGATCTATTCTACTAAAGACATTCTCACTGAAGTCAAAGACTGAAGTTGGAATAAAGAAGACTGACAAATGGCGGAGTCCACTAGAAGTCTTACCAGATCTACGACTGGAGCTTTGTCAGTGTTCTAGACCTTACAAGTCTGAACACTGATTACGAGGAATTGACTTTTTGCCTTTACACACTTTTCAAAGAACATTCCATGTTAGGTCGAAAATCGACCAAGTATAATTTGTTCAGAAATAGCTTGAAGTTTAGTGAAGACATTTGTACAGAATTCTGAGGTGTCTCATAATTCCTTCACTGAAGCTTCACTTCAGTTCAGATCGAGATAAATCTGAAGCATTCATTCTGAAGTCAAGACTGAAGTATGAAGAAGAGAATCATCTCAGAAGCGAGCAAAAGAGTGATTCTACCAGATCAAGACTGAAGCATCTCAGTGTAAAGTATTTACAACACTTTACACTGATTACGAGGAAGACTTTTACTTTACACCTTTATCCGGTTAATAGATTTATCTATTAACAAAAGGTACAAAGTATAGGCTTGGAACCTAGTACTATAAGTCACATCAAGTGACTTATATACTCTTCCAAGTGCAGCATGTAAGGAATTATGGTTTAATTCCTTAAATGCTCACAACTACATTTGTACGATCTTGTCCACATCATCATGGACTTGGTCTATAAATACAAAGTCTTCTCACAACTTGCAAACGGCTTGAAACTTTAGCATTGCAACTTGTGTGATATACTCTAAGTAAACTTACGAGTATTTCCAAGTTAATTAGATCACTTGTATTTCAGGATTGTTTAGATACTTACACTTGGGTGTTTATCTTTGTTCCGCAACAATCCTTGTATTTGTTTATACATCAATAAATCAAATACATTGAAAAGAAAACAACGTGTCTCAATGCTACATACTTGATTATATTTATATATATCCTTATATAGTTTCTGCCACTTGTTCTTACTTTTTATATCTAGTCAATTGTTTCTTGTTATCCATATCTGGATCGTAAACTGAACTTGTCCATCAAGATCAGTTGTACTTGCCAGTCGGGTTTGTTATTCATCTATATTTGGGACTCACAATTGGTATCAGAGCAGCAAGGTTGAATTTTATCAATTCATTAACCTTTGATCTGCATAGATGGCTGACTTTGAACAAGAACGACCTGACCCTAATAATGCTACCCCACCCCCTCTCATCAACAACAATATACCATCACACAATGTTCACGTACACTTTCCAAATAATCCTGTTCCCAAGTTTGATGGGAACAGTGAAAACTTTCAAACATGGAAAGCGTGCATGCTTAAATATATTGCTGGTGTTGAGAGACATTTACCAGATATCTTAAAAGAAGGACCCTTTGTCCCTATGAATGCCTCCACTGTTGTCAGAAATGCCGATGGGACTCCTAGGCTGTCACCTAAGGAGAAGGATCATTGGTCTGAGGAAGATCATAGACTTGTAGACCTGGACACCAAGTTACAAAATATGATTTTATACGCAGTTCCAAAAACCCTAATGCCCACTCTTGTTTTACTTGAAAATTCCAAATTAATGTGGGAGGAACTGATGACACAGTTTGAAGGCACGAATGAGACAATTGTCACAAGAAAAGTTGCTTTAAACAAAAGATATGAGTCTTTCTTTGCTATCCCTGGGGAGTCTTTAACTCAAACCTACATCAGATTTACAAATCTGGTAAACCAACTGAAAGCCCTGGGTGTAACCAAAGACAAAGAAATTTTGTTGGAAAATTTTTGTGACATTTTACCTTCTAAATGGGAAAATTTAATCTTGGTCTTGAGACAAGGCAAAACCTTGCACAGTCATACTCTTGCTTCCCTTTATGGAGCCTTCAGATATACTGAAGAGAACAAAGCTGAAAGAGCCTTGGCTGAGCAGGATGCCAAGAATCATGTTTCTACCAGTTCTGGTACGGTTCAGTATTCTGAACCACATAGTACTGCTCTACTATCTTCTGAGAGTGATGTCTTTGACTCGATGAAGAAGATGGTGTCTGAAATGTTAAAAACTGGTGTCTCTGCTAATGTCACTCATGATTGTGATGAGAATGACAATGATGATCTGGTTGCCATGCTGGCTAAAACGTTCAATCGTTTTAAGGCCAAATCAAATCGATCTGGCAAACCTTTTGCTTCCAGTGCTTCTATTGACAAGTCTAATCTTGAATGCTTTAAATGCGGCAAGAAAGGACATTTCATGAAGGAATGCAGATCTAGTCAACCATCATCATCACAATCTGCTCCTAACTATTCTATTTTTCAGAAGTCTGATGACAGCTATAAGGCCAAATACAAGAAGTTAAAGGCACATATGGCTCTTCTGTCACAAGACAACTCAAGCAACAGTTGTATGATTGCCAAAACTGAAAAATGGGAAGATTCTGATGAATCATCTGATGATGAAGAAGAAGTTAGGGACATGTGTTTCATGGCACAAGAAGATCAAGGTCATTTGGTCAAATCCGATGTTGAATCTGGTCGCTGGGTGGATATAGTGATGAAAAAGGTCAGTAATTTTGGCTATGAAGAAAATGAGGAACACAAACTGGACCTTTTGGTTCTTTTAGAGGCTGACATCTCCTTTGTTGAGACAGTGCGTTCAGAAAGCTTAAAAATGTTTGAAAACAATACTTCTGAACTGAACGCCAGTCAGGCCAGACTAAAAGAACTGAAAGATGTTCATTTGGCCCTAAAAAGTTATCAGTCCATGGTTGCCACTTTAGAGTTGGAAAAAGAAGAGTTAAAAACCATCCTTGAAAAAGAACAGAGAATAATTAAATCTTGGATGAGTGCACCAAAACCAGATGCTGCAATAAAAAATACTTTTGCAAATCAAAAAACAGCATATGAATCTGGTAATCTTCACATGGCATCTATAATCACTGATTTAGATGCACTTCCAAAGGAAATGAAACCTGAAATTATTTTTCCTAAAGTTGGCAAACAGAAAACTGTGACTGATAGGGCCCAGGAACAATCAGACAACTGGTTCAGAAAGAAAGGCTAAAACCAAAAAGCCATCCCCTCAGACTTCATCTAAGGTCTCTAAAGGCCAAAAGAAGAAGAAAAACATCTCCCCCACTGAGCCATCTACCTCAGATTCTGGTAAGGCTCAGGTGTCTAATGAAGAATCAATCTTGTTAAGGTTAGAAAGTCAATTTCAACTATTGGCTAGACAAGTGCAGAGTTGTAATGCACGTTTAAAAAATGTTGAAACCACTCCTCTTCAACCTAAACAAAATGCAAAACCTTTTTCTAAGCAAACCAAGCAGAAATCTGAAAAGAAAAAGGTTGAAAACCCCATCAAACCAACTATTTTTCTGTCATCTGAAATAATGACTGAAATCCCCTTTGATCCTTCTATTCCTTATGAACCAAAGAAATCTGAGACTGCTAAGGGAGAGTCTAGTGAACCCATCCAAAGATGGGTTCCCAAAAAGAACTAATCTTTGATTGTGTGCAGGGAGACCGAAAGAAGAACATATGGTTTCTGGACAGTGCTGCTGGCCGAACCATGACTGGTTATCAGACCCTGCTAGAGGAATATAGGTGCAAGAGGGGCCCTCAATAGTTTTTGGAAATGATGGTAATGGAAAAACTGAGGGATATGGTGTGGTGAATAATGGTCAAGTCAAATTCACACGTGTTGCATATGTGAACGGTTTGAAATATAACCTGATCAGTGTCAGTCAACTATGTGATGATGGCTTCAAGGTTTTATTTGATATTTCACAAGGCACCATATTCAACAGAGATGGAAAGGTGGTACTGATTGCACCAAGAAAGGGAAACATTTATGTCATTGATATGAATCCTTCTACCTCTGAACAATGTTTCTACTCAAAGGCAGATGAAGACACAAATTGGTTGTGGCACAAGAGACTATCCCATCTGAACTTCAAGAACATTAATAAGTTATCAAGAAAACAACTTGTTGATGGGATACCCTCTATGTCTTTCAACAAAGACAAGCCATGTCCAGGTTGTGAAATGGGTAAGCAGAAAAGAGCTTCATTCAAGATAAAGCAAAGCTTTAGTATTACTGAACCTCTTCATATGCTTCACATGGACCTTTTTGGACCAGTGAATGTTCAGACCAGAGCAGGAAAGAAATACACCCTTGTTATAGTTGATGAATATTCAAGATACTGCTGGGTGATTTTCCTCAGGTCTAAAAGTGAAGCTGCTGCTGAAATCATTGCTCTCATCAAACAAATTGAGCTCAAATACAAGCGAAAAGTTTGTCAGCTCAGAAGTGACAATGCACTGAATTCAGAAATGCCACTCTGGAGTCCTTCTGCACTGAAACTGGCATATCTCAGAACTTCTCCTCAGCCCACACACCAGAGCAGAATGGTGTTGTAGAAAGAAAGAATTGTACGCTGATTGAAGCTGCTAGAAGTATGTTGAATGAATCTGGTCTTCCAAAGAATTTCTGGGCTGAAGCTGTTGCAACTGCATGCTACACTCAGAACAGATCTATCTACGTCAAAAGACATAAGAAGACCTCCTACGAAGTACTCAGAAATAGAAAGCCTAATATTGGATACTTCCATGTATTTGGGTGTCCAGTATACATTCTGAATGATTCTAGTCAGCTTGGAAAATTTGACGCAAAAGCTGATGAAGGATACTTCCTAGGATATTCATCAAATTGCAAAGCCTTTAGAGTCTTTAACAAGAGACTTGAAAGGTTGATGAGTCAATTCATGTTACCTTTGATGAATCCAATTCTGCAATCTTTAAAAATTCCATTCCTGTAACACCCTCAGAAAGTCCAATGAGTTTTGGTGATTCTGATCCTATTGCTGAAACTGATCAGTCACCTGAACCTGCTTCTGAACATCTCCGTTCAGAACCAACAATAAAAAGGCCAAGCAACATTCCATTTTATCCTCCAGTCAGTTTCAAACTACCTTCTGAACTGACTATTGGATCAGATGTACATGCTGCTTCTCCTCTGATATCAGGCTCCACTGAGCAACCTCAATCTGAAGAATTTCATGATGCAAGTCATGATCTGCAGGAAGAAGAAGGAGCTGCAGATGTATTTTCTGAAGCTCCTCCTGAAGTTACTCAGAGAAGTTCTTGCACTGATATCATTATTCATCCTGGTCAATACACTAAGTGGACTAAAGCACATCCTATCGAGCAAATCATTGGGAATTCCACTAGTGGGGTTCAGACCAGAAGAGCCACAAGCGATCAATGCTTAAACGTCAGTTTCTTATCTCTTATTGAACCCAAGAAGATTGACGAGGCTATGAAAGACCCAAGCTGGGTTGAAGCCATGCAAGATGAGCTCAACCAGTTTAAAAGAAACGATGTATGGGAACTCGTTCCTTGTCCAGTAACCTGAAGAAGGAACCAATTGGGACAAGATGGGTCTTCAGAAACAAGATGGATGAAGATGGTCATATCATCAGAAACAAGCAAGACTTGTTGCAAAAGGATATGCACAAGAAGAGGGAATAGATTTTGATGAAACTTTTGCACCAGTTGCTAGACTTGAAGCTATCAGAATTTTCTTAGCTTTTGCAGCTCATCATCAATTTAAAGTCTATCAAATGGATGTCAAAAGTGCATTCCTGAATGGAGAACTAGAAGAAGTCGTTTATGTGTATCAACCACCAGGGTTCATCAATGAAGAAAAACCACATTGGGTATACAGACTGAACAAAGCCTTATATGGTCTGAGACAAGCACCCAGAGCCTGGTATGATACTCTTACTAAACATCTTCTTAAAAATGGTTTTAAACGTGGTGCAATTGATAACACTTTGTTCATATTGCATGATAAAAGTGATATCCTTTTAGTACAAATTTATGTTGATGATATTGTGTTTGGTTCTTCAAATGAGAAGATGTGTGAAAATTTTTCTAAAATCATGTCTTCTGAGTATGAAATGAGTATGATGGGTGAACTGACATATTTTCTGGACTTCAAGTAAAACAAACTGAAGATGGTATTTTCATAAACCAAGAAAAATATGTTAGAGATTTACTAAAGAAATATCAATTTGATTCAGTCTCATCAAAAGATACTCCTATTTCTGCTCCATTAACTTTGGATTCTGATCCACATGGAAAACCAGTGGACCATACAAAATATCGTGGTATGGTTGGTTTACTGATGTATTTAACTGCAAGTAGACCAGACATAATGTTTGCAACATGCCTTTGTGCTAGATTTCAGTCTGATCCCAGAGAGGCACATGCAAATGCTATTAAAAGGATCTTCAGATACCTTAAAGGTGTCCCCAGACTGGGTCTTTGGTATCCCAAAGGCTCTAGTCTAGATCTAATGGGTTATTCAGATTCTGATCATGCAGGTTGCAAGATAGACAGGAAAAGTACCACTGGTGGGTGTCATTTCCTTAGTGGCAAATTAGTAAGCTGGACTAGTAAGAAGCAGACTGCAGTATCACTATCAACTGCAGAAGCTGAGTACATTTCTGCAGCAAGTTGTTGTGCTCAGATTCTATGGATGAAAAACCAGCTGACTGATTATGGTGTTACTTACATAAAGACTCCAATCTTTTGTGATAACACTAGTGCCATTGCCATATCTCACAATCCTGTGATGCACTCGAAAACCAAGCACATCGACCTCAGGTATCATTTCATTCGTGATCATATTCTGAAAGGAGATATTGAATTGCACTTTATTCCACTGATAAGCAACTCGCTGATGTTTTCACAAAACCTTTAAACATCTAATCAGTGAGTTGGGTATGTTAAATCCTTAGACTGGTAATCTTGTTATGAACGCCTCAGTGACACTGATCTGGTTCACCAGTCTGAGCGATCCATGTAATTTTTGCTCGCCTAGCTATCGAACGCCTTGTGATACTATCTTGGCACTTATTAATTCATGGATCATCACTTCAGGGGGAATGTTAAATATTTTTCAAACCTTAAAATAAACCTTCATTTTTGAGGGGGGACTTTTTGCTCAGAAAAATGTATTTAACTGAAGCACTTCAGAAAATCAAAAATATTTCAGTTGAATTTTATTGACTGAGATGGTTCAGATCTCTTTGGAACTGACCATGCTCAGAACTTGACTTGTCATCACTGAAATACAACAACCTTTCAAGATATTTTCTTTTTGATACTTGGTCAATTATGTGTACACGTGACCTACTGCATACTATGTTTTTAACTTACATTGGTCATGCTTATGTGTCACACAAGTTGCGCCGTAAAAGGAAAAGAAATGAGTACTTTTTCTGAAAAAGTGTTGAAGGGTGGGGTCACTCAAACGGCTTTGCATTTAATGCTGACTTGACCCCAGAAATCATTTTAGGATCTCAAACCCAATCAAAATCATTTTCGAATATAAAATATTTTATGAGTCTTGGGTTTCGAAATTCAAAAAATTATTTTTAATTGTTTTTAGTTGGAAAATCACTTGTATTCCATCTTAAATTCACAATTCCTTCTCATTCTTTCATTTACTTCGTTTTTCATTTACTTCCCAATCATCAATCTCTCTCATATTTACTCTCAAAATTCCTTAACTCTTCATATTCCTTTCACTTTCATTTTTCAATTCTTAAAATGTCTAAATCATCATCTTCTTCTTCACACAAATCGCTCATAAATTTTGAATATACTCCATCGAGTGATGTGAAAACATCTGCCACATGGCCAAAGAACTTCATACCTTCTCAAATCCGATTCAACATGAGCAACTTTTTGGCTCAATTGAATGTGAAGTCCGAAACCTTAATGGGAAGAATCAACAATTTTTGGGAGCAGTCCCCTTTCCATTATGCGTTGACCGCAAATCCTCAAGCATTGTATCATCGATACTTGCTTGAATTCTGGTACACTGCTGTGGTGAATAAAGATGAGCAATCCATCTCCTTCACTCTCAATGAGGGCACCAAGAAGTGTGTTATCACTCTAGAGGGGTTCAGAAATTCCCTTCATCTGAACTACCTCGAACCTCCCCAGGTGTTTGCTAAAAGACTCAAAGGAGTCAATTTCAGGGAGGTTCTAGTCGCCACTGGTCATGGTGATATGGAGGATGCTGATGGTAATTTGAAGACCTCTAGACACATTTTCATGTCTGGTTTTGGCAATTGCTGGAGGTTCTTCTGGACCCAGATTGTGGAGAGTCTTGGTGGCAACCATGGAGGGTTGGACCAACTTTCATTACCCCAAGTTGAGATGGGGTATTACATTTGGAATGGGATGCAAGCAGATTTTGCTGAGATTCTCTTCGCTCAGTTGATTACAAAGTTAAAAGGAAAGAGAAGTCTGCATATTGCTTTCCCAAGATTTTTAAGCTTGTGTTTTATGGATATCCTTGGAGAAACTTATAATCAAGCTGGACCTGAAGCTTCTGTACCTGAATATGGCAGAGATTTCTCAAAGGCAACCATTACTGAAGATGAGCCTGAACTCTCCTCTGCTATGCTTCAGGTATTTACTAAAACTGTTTCTAGCCACACTAGCTGGTCCAGAAAGGTCACTAAGTGGGCCACAAAAGAATGTGGGACCCGTTAGTGTACTACGATTGAACAAATCGTTGAATCTGGTGACGATGCACCTGCTTCTGCAGATGTTGAACCAGAATCTGGTGAGGGTACTAGTGACCCAAACCAGGGCATATCTGACCAGATTGTAAAAGTGAATGCTTTCTGGGATGACGATGAGCTACCTCAGGAGAATCTTGATTCTCTTACTGACTTTGAGTTTGACGAGGAACTATTGGAGGCGAATCAATCTGATTCTGAGCCAGCCCCCATCCTCGCAAACGCCCCTCCTCCTCCCCCCAGAAATCCAACCAGAACAAGAAAATGAGCCTTATGTTCCACCACCACCATCTCACCAAAATCCAATCTTTCCACCAGGTACCACTCCCGCATATGTAACCGATCCATCTTTCACTCCATCACTTCAATTTCTTCACCCCCAAATTCACAACATACCACCACTAATCAACTATGATGCCCCTTCAGAGAAGGACTTGGATTCTGAGACAGAATCTGAGAGTCCAACTGACATTCAAATGAACAAAGTACTTAAAGGGCTTGGAAGTTTACCATTTGTGGCTCCTGCTTCTACACAACCCCCCCCTCCTTTGAATATAGAAGCACAGTTAGAGAAAACACAAACCGAAGTCCAAGGCCTTATTTTAAGGGTGGAGGACTTAACCAAATCTCTAACTGCCAACACTAGTTCCTTGGCTGATATGAAAGGTGCTCAGATGTTCCTTGGAACTGAGTTGACCAAAGTTGCTGGTAATGAAGGACTAGTGGTGGGAAGCTGAATGAGCTGGTGATGACTTGCAACAAGGTGAGCTCTGCAATCAGAGAAGCCTTCAGGTTGACAAAGAGAGATGTGCAAGCTTTGGTGGTTGCGAACTTGACATCTAGTGTTGAGTTGTTGAAGCAAGAGTTTATGGCAGTTGGAAATGAAGTTCATGAGTTGGTTCAAAAGCCAAGTGTCAATGAGAAAGAACTTGGGACTTCTATTAGTGCTGATATTGTGAAAGATCTGAAGTCTGAGCTATCTCAGAATCTAGCTGCTCAGATTTCAGATTCTGTCTGTCAGAAAGTTGGTGAAGAGGTTAGAATGATGATTGCTAAACTGACCAAAGACACAAATGACAAGGTGGAAAAGGCTGTAAATGAAGTAAAAGATACAGTTTCCAAGCTTGAAGGTTCAGTTCAGAATCAGTCAAAACAATTAGAAGAAATTCTAACTCTTCTAAAGAAAGAAACTGTTACTGCTCCTCCTCCCCCTGCTTCTTTCACTGAAGAAGATAGAAAGATGTTGAAGGACTTAAAAGATAAAGAAGCACTGAACCTTAGTTCTTCATTCAGACTAAAGGCTCAGTTTGCTACAATGGCAAAAGGTATTTGTGAGTGCCTAGAACAACAAAGTTGGGAACCACTGAAGGCAATTAAATCTACTGTTGATCTTTATGCTAGATTGCCTTCAGAGATTCCCAAAGGGGGAAGTGGTGTGCCTATTGTTTTGCTTGCTAGTACTCAAGAGATAATTGAAGCAACCAAGAAGCAAACTGAGGTACCTTCTGGTAGTGCCTCAGTTCAGGGGGAACAACTTCAGAAAAAGGATAAGGGAAAAGGCAAGGTTCAAGTAGAAGAACCAAAGAAAAGTGCTAAGGGTTCTGGAATCGTTGTTGGTGAAAATGTAGACGAGCAAGGTTATCCCTTACATAATCTTGAAGCTGATAGTAAGAAGTTGGAAACATTGCAAAGCAGGTTTCTAACCAATTCATTATGTGGAGGGAGAACAAAGAAAGAGAAAGGGAACAACATCTAAAGATGGGGACCCTTGATCACATAGATGCTGCAGCTCTTGGGTTATCATTGGAAAGATATCAGAAAATCAAAAATGACCAAGAGTGCAAAAGGCTATAGTTGATATGCTGGAATATGAGTGTGGGATGAACTACTCTTCCTCTGGAACAAAAGTTGGAAAGTCTGACCTTTAAGTTGTCCATTGAAGACTTAAAGAAAAATAGAGAAAAAGAAATGGCGATAAAAAGGAAGGAAATTCTGGCCGAAGTTCAGAATGTTGAGAAGAGTTGCTCAGACCAACCTCTAAACCCAAAGTGACTGGACCTAGATCATCAAGAAAGAGTGTTCGTGATGCTGATCTTTCTACCTTCAAACCAATGTCTGATGATGCTGTTGAAATTCAAAGAAAACATGAAAGGGATCAATATGAGCATTATATGAAGCATCGATCTCATCCAGCCAAGATAGTTGATATGGAAGTAACAAAAGCTGATGGATTGAAGCTTTTTGACTTGGTTGTTAAAAGAGAAGGAAGGGCAGCTGAAGAATACCATCAGGTTTCAGTGCACGAGTTTGGAATTTCTGAGCATAGGGAGATGATCCAGATTCTGAAGGGGAAACCAAAATCTGCCTTAACTGGTGCATGGTTAGCAAGAATACAACAAAAGATGCAAGCCAAGGTGGAAATTGAAAGCAGATTGTTTGGCAAAAAGGATCATTCCACTGAAGAGAAAACCTACTGAGGCACCTTCTGGTTCAAGGCCTGCCAAGAAGTAGTTTTCTTTTCAGACTATCATGTACTTGTAAAGAATTTACATTTGTAACTATCATTTCAGTTTGTATATATATGTTGCATGTTGTAATCAATAAGTAGATGATAAGTTTAAGTTAGAATAACCACAAGTAAAATTCTGAGACATCAATGATCTATAAGATGTACTTAAGAAAATTTTTACAACTTAAACAAAAACTTGCATTCAGACTTACAAACATGTATAGATAGAAGTCTGAGATGCATGCACTATTTCAGAACAAATAGGGGGAATTTGTTAGGTCGGAAATCGACCAAGTATAATTTGTTCAGAAATAGCTTGAAGTTTAGTGAAGACATTTGTACAGAATTCTGAGGTGTCTCAGAATTCCTTCACTGAAGCTTCACTTCAGTTCAGATCGAGATAAATCTGAAGCACTCATTCTGAAGTCAAAGACTGAAGTATGAAGAAGAGAATCATCTCAGAAGCGAGCAAAAGAGTGATTCTACCAGATCAAGACTGAAGCATCTCAGTGTAAAGTATTTACAACACTTTACACTGATTACGAGGAAGACTTTTACTTTACACCTTTATCCGGTCAATAGATTTATCTATTAACAAAAGGTACAAAGTATAGGCTTGGAACCTAGTACTATAAGTCACATCAAGTGACTTATATACTCTTCAAGTGCAGCATGTAAGGAATTATGGTTTAATTCCTTAAATGCTCACAACTACATTTGTACGATCTTGTCCACATCATCATGGACTTGGTCTATAAATACAAAGTCTTCTCACAACTTGCAAAGAGCTTGAAACTTTAGCATTGCAACTTGTGAGATATACTCTAAGTAAACTTACGAGTATTTCCAAGTTAATTAGATCACTTGTATTTCAGATTGTTTAGATACTTACACTTGGGTGTTTATCTTTGTTCCGCAACAATCCTTGTATTTGTTTATACATCAATAAATCAAATACATTGAAAAGAAAACAACGTGTCTCAATGCTACATACTTGATTATATTTATATATATCCTTATATAGTTTCTGCCATTTGTTCTTACATTTTATATCTAGTCAATTGTTTCTTGTTATCCATATCTGGATCGTAAACTGAACTTGTCCATCAAGATCAGTTGTACTTGCTAGTCGGGTTTGTTATTCATCTATATTTGGGACTCACATTCCACTTGTCTTTACAAAAAGTACTTACGTGTGTGAAGGTGGTTGGTTAAAAGGATAATAAGTCATATTTATGTGACTTTATCCTTGTACCTTAACCAATGCATTTAATGACCTTGTCGGTTCATTAAATACATGCAACCATATTTGTACGGCACAAATTCACTGGTGAATTTGTTTGCCTATAAATACAAAGTCATTCCTTGTTAAAATTACTTTTTAGCAATTAGGTGAATTTGTCTAAATACTCTCGATCGTAACAGGGATACTTCACAACTTTAAGTATTTCGATCTAAAGAGTTTATTTAGCAAATATAGATCATTTTGTTAGGATACTTACATATTTGTATTATCTTGATTCCGCACAACCTTGTATTTTATTTAACATCATAAATAAAATACACTTGAAAAATTACATTGTGTTCCACCTATACTTTATTTATTGCTTTAAGTCTTGTATTACTTTGTTTATATACTTGCATTTATATTCAAGTAATACTAGTCCAATCTAGTGCTTATTAGACTTGTTGTATTTTACACTTTTGGGTTAAACCATCAAGTGAGGGACTCTACAATTGGTATCAGGGCAGAAGGCTAAACAAACTTGCCTAGATCTGCTTCTTTGATGGCCAACCTAGAAAATACACAAGGAGGTTTTAATCTTGGTTCTGATCCTAATATTAATGATCAAAATAATGAACCACCACCTGTCATTAACACTAATCCACCCCCCCTCCTCCTACTCCTGCTTCTCCACATGTGCATGTGCACTACTCAAACAATCCTGTTCCTAAATTCAGTGGGAATAGTGATGAATTTGGTACGTGGAAATCTAGGATGATATTGCATATCACTGGAATTGAGAGAAATATGATGAAAATTTTAAATGAAGGACCTTACGTCCCCACATCACCTCTCAATGCTCTTCTTGATCCAACTGGATCTAGAAGAGGTAGGGAAAAGAGGGAGGAACATTGGTCTGAAGAGGAGAGGAGATTGGTAAATTTAGATACCCTCCACACTAGTTCTTTTTCCCAGTGCTAAAACCATGTGGGATGAACTAGTGAACCAGTATGAAGGAGGAGATGACACCATTGTCACCAGAAAGGTCTCCTTAAACAAGAGGTATGAGTCATTTTTTGCTCAGCCCAATGAGTCTCTCACTGGTACTTACACCAGATTTATGAGCATTATTAACCAGTTGAGAGGACTGGGGTTGAGAAAGACAAGGATATACTTTTGGAGAAATTTTGTGATATTTTACCCACCAAATGGTCTCACATGATCCTGGTCTTAAGACAAGGTAAAACTCTGCACTCTCACACTCTTTCAACTTTATATGGAGCTTTCAGATACACTGAAGAAAATCAGGCTCAGAGAGTTGTGGCAGAACAAGATGCCTATAACCATGCCTCCAATAGTTCTAGTGTGGTTAGTCATACTGAACCACAAGGTACAGCACTAATATCTTCTGAGAATGTATTTTCTATGAAGAAGATGGTGTCTGAATTCATGGAATCTGGAGAATCTAGTCTTATCTCTCCAGACTGTGATGAAACTGAAAATGATGACCTGGTTGCAATGATTGCTAAAATGTTTAACCGTTTCAAAGCAAGAGCAAATAGGCCATCTGGACAATTTGCATCCAGTACTTCTACTGATAAGACCAATCTGACATGCTTTAAGTGTGGCAGAAAAGGTCATTTCATGAAAGATTGCAAGTCCAGTCAGTTTGTATCCCAGCCTGGTCCATTTACTTCTAATAAAAGCCTGATGATAGCTATAAATCTAAATATAAAAAGCTTAAGGCTCAAATTGCTCTCATGGCACAACAAATGGAAAATAATAAATGCATGATTGCAACAACTGAAGAGAAATGGGTTCCTTCTGATGATTCATCTGTTGATGAAGAAGAGGAAAGAGATTGCTGTTACATGGCTCTGGCAGACGAGGAGCATCTGGTGAAGGAAGATGTCACATCTGGAAGATGGGTGGACATTGTTATCAAAAAGGTCAGTGATTATGATGTGGAAACTGACACTGAACTAAAATTAGACATTGCTGAAGCTCTTAATTCTGATTTAATCTTTGTTGAAACTGTTAGATCTGATTGTGTAAATGGTCTAGAAACAGATTTTTCTGAAATTACAGTTTTAAAATCAAAATTAAAGGAACTTCAAGATATTGAACTGGCATTTCAAGCCCAAGTTCTGGTAACTGAACAACTGATTCAAGAAAAACAAGATCTTGAAATCATTTTAGAAAAAGAAAAACTGGTTATTAAATCATGGCTTGAAACTAGAAAGCCATATGATGCTGGAGTAAATCAATTTCCCACTCAAAAACGTGCTTATTTAGATGGAAATACTCATGTTGCATCATTAATACCAGTAATTGATTGTTTACCAGAGGGATTCAGGCCCATTACCATTTATGATGAGCCTGTAACTCCTAAGGCCAATATTTTCCCAGTTCAATCCCCAGAGGTAAAGACTGGAGCACCTCAGGTGACTGCTCTAGTTAAAAAGGTCAATCTGAAGAAACCTTTGCCTCAGTCCTCCTCCAAGGAACCTATGTGTTAAATCGAGTTTAAAAATTATAAACTAGAAATACCTAGAAACTCACTACTACACACTATCGGGCAGTGGACCCGTTCGTATGCAATATAGTTAAGAGGTAAGTCCGTGTTCGTTCTCGGGGATTGGTTTGAACTAGTTGTTTAATAAAATGGTTTGGAAAACAGGGTGTTGCTTCGAGTCTCACTTTGACAATTAAATTAAAATAAATTTAAAAGACAAAACGCATAAAAGTAAAGAAAAGGTTCAGACAATATTAATAAAGATCATCCACCTTGAATTCGCTAGACTTCAAACATGATTGCATTCAATTAAAACCAAATTCCTTGAGTTGAAAAGATAATCATAAAAGGATTAAGGTGCTCACGTGGTACCACCAACCGTGAGCAAATTACCCAATTACCTAAGTTGCTAGTTTAATTACCCAAGCCGGTACCACCAATGCCTAGACAACCTTACCAACAATTAGTTTGCTCGACTATCGAATTAACAATTGTGCCTATGTGAAGATAACGTGGTACCACCAACCGTTATAAAACACGTTGACAAAATGACTCCTTTTATTAAAATGATATTCACTATCATACCATGAACTAGTGATAATTGCTCATAGACAAACACCATTTGAAAATCACATATGCATCCAACTAGTACCACTAACGAAGAACACACATGCCACCAATATCATAATAATATATAAAAAGGAATTAAATCATCAAGATCTCGACACAACGATAATTGAAATCAACTCTTTGGATTAAAACATATAGCAATCACATCATTCGTCTAGTTTCCTCAAGGTGGATGATTGAATGTTTAGCCACTCATGATTAATTTAAAATAACAATCAAAATAAAAGAAGAACATGATGTACCAATCGTTCTTGAAATTGAAATTGCAAGACAATGAAATAGATACGATCTAAGTGGGTGCCCGTGAATCTTCAATGAATCGGTTGAGGAAATCTACCCTTGATCCTTGAAGGAATCCCTTGGAGAGCAGCTCTTAGAAAGAATTTGGATACTTGGGAAAATAGGGTTTTTTTCTTTATATACCTCCCCCAAAATCTGCAGCAAAAGGCTGCAACCCTGATTCTCCCGTGCACTCACTGCGGCGCAGTGGCCTTGTGCACTTCCCACTACGGCGCAGTGAGAAGTCCCTGAATTGTTTATTCGTTGTTGACTGCGGCGCAGTGGGGTGTGAATGCTCCCACTGCGGCGCAGTGATAATTCACTGGAATCTTGTATCTTTGGTACCCAACTACTGCGGCGCAGTGGGGCAATAACCCTCCCACTGCGGCGCAGTGCATATCTGCTGAAATCTTTGTTCTTCTTTATCAACATCACTCGAACACTCGCGTCAACTTCTTGGCCAAAAAATCTTCAGAAAATGTACCAAATGGACGCGCAACCTGCTAAGAACCTGAAAGCACTAACAAACACCATAAACGCGCCAAATGCATACAAAATCGACTCAAAACACATACGAAAAAGGCCAATAATGATGTGGGCGATCTATATAAATTGGTCACATCAAATCCCCCCACACTTGAGCATTGCTTGTCCTCAAGCAAATCTGGAAATTAAGCAAAAATGTTCCTTGGCAATGAAACTATATAAACAATTACGAGTATCAAAAAGAAGCCACACCAAGCATGTCAATGACAAAGAAGTTGGGTGAAGCAGTTTTAATCTTTAAATGAAAACCCGAAATGTTTGACAATATCTGAACAGTCCACAAGCCTCAATAACACGACTAAGCAAAAGTGAAACAAATGAGCCTATCAAAATCATCCTACTCCAACGAACTTACTATTGGGGTTGAAAATATATATGAATAACCACTCATTGCTCGGTCGTGATGCATATCTTACCATAGGCTTGAACAAGGATCATAGCTCCACCGACGTGGCGTAAGCACCAAGTACATCATCAAAATAGGCATATAGGACGGTTGTATAGTTAGGCTAAGGTATATATAATGGATATTTACAATGGAGTATGGGAGTGTAGGTTAGAAATGACAGGAAACAATCAAAAGTATAGGGTATGTATGAAATATGTACAAAATAGTCTAATCAAAACCCGTACCATTGATTGCCAACAAACTACCAACCCCTAAGATGTTATCCCGCTAAGACACCTCAAAAATACCAAGCAAACTCGACACCATTGTGTGTATCAACTTCAAACAACTTAAATTCAACCAAGTCTTTCATTCTTAATGATACAACAAAACTTTAGACATCTAAAAATGAGAAGTACCCACTAGTAGCCCAAGTTCCTTTCTTTCTTTTTTTTCTTTTTTTTTCTTTTCATCATTTTTTTCATTTTTTCTCTTTTTTGTTTCTTTATTCATGAACCATTTTAACTCTACTAGTAGGCACCCTCTTACAATGATGAACAATGTCTATAACAATATACTTCCTTTGAACAATCCAAGACATTCCCCAATAACTTGACCAATCGACGTATTCCCAAAGACCAAGAATATTCCAACCGATAACCCATTGAAGCTCTCCCAAACCGTCCAAACAAACCAATGACAATCAATGGCCCCCCAGATTAGACTATCGGTATAGTAAGGTATAATTAGGTAAAGTTTACATATATAAGTGGATATATACAAAGGAAAAGGCTAAGTTAAAAAGGATGTATAAGTGTACTTTGCACTAAGGATGAGTGCAACACAGGTTTACAAAGGAAGGAAAGAAAGTGTATGTATAGTAAAGGTAAAAATATACAAAAGCAAAGTGCAAAGAAAGAAAGAAAATACGGGTCAAACCTAATATGCCAATTCGTCATCCAATGTACTTATATCACAAAAGTTCGAAATGGAACCCTTACTCCCGAATAAATCCAAGAGCCTAAGAGAGGGACAAATTACAAGGCAATCAAACCAAAACCGTAAACACCTAGCACATCTATAAATGAATGATGAATCTCACAACTTTAGGTGTTTGGGAAATTTGAGTATGCAAGTAATGTTATCAATCCACAAGGATCAGCCCAATAACCGTTCAGAACACATTTCGCCGATTAAAATTTGTACCAAGGAAAAATTTTGTAGTAAAATTGCTCATTAAGTTGTTATGATTAAGTGACAAAAGCAATTTACCACAAGGACAAGCTCAACACAAGTTTCAAATCATATCATCTTCCATCATCCTACCAAATCGAAACAACCATCTCAAACATGCACATCATAGTTCAGAGTTCAAGATAGAACCCTTACTCTTGGATAAAACCCAAAAGCCTACGAGAGGGAAACATTCACAAGAACGGCTAAATCTCAATGGCAAAACAACAAAAGAGATATATCCGGTTGCTTAAACCTATTTGCCACCCCCCACACTTAAGATGGACAATGCCCTCAATGTCCATATTCGGTCAAAACAAAGGTAAATAGGGGTAAGCAAGATAGACATAAAGAATGAGAACACATACCGGATCATGGACACATTCCGTTTCAAAACAAGTAAGTCGACCCCGCACCACAAATTGCTCTTCCTAAAAAGGAAGTCCAATTGGTTGACGGGAGAAACAAACTTAGTCCAAAACGGAAGGTGCGAGAGCTGTGTGTGAAACAATGTTAATAAAGATGCCAATCAAAAATAATGCGCTGAACTTACTGCCAGCATATGCACATGACATCATAGTGAGCTACTAACACGATCACACAATCAAACAAATCCAACGGGTCCTCCCCCACACTTGGGTTCCACTAGGTATTGCCATCAATCGGATCAAACCTGTTCAATAACATTTCAAAAGACCAACCATCCAAAATATCCAAAATAGTTCAAACAAAATAAAGTACCATGCAGAAAATAAAAGAAAACAAAGGAGATTACAAATGTTTCATCACCCCGTAGGGTGGATACCAGACAATGATAAATAAAGTAATGTCATAAGAATACCAACAAAATCAATCATCATATGATTCCATCCCACGGTACCGGATGGGAATCATCTCCACTCATTGCTGATGTCCATGATAGCCATAGGGTAGTCCAGGTTTGCCAAAAATACTTGCCACCCAATCTTGCTCTTCCTCCTGAGCTGAACCTGAACCACCAGCACCTCCCCCTGACTGACCAGCATCAAATCCGGAAGCACCTGCATCAAAACCAGGAACAAAGGAAGATGAACCACCGGCAAAACCTCCGGATCCACCAGCATCATGTCCACCCTGAAAAAACCCCAAACTGTACTGGACCACGAGGAGAACCTCCTAAATCATGGGGTCGTGGTGACATGTTCCCCGGAACTTTCGTCTGAGAGAAAAAAGGCTGAGCCCCCTGACGATAATCAGGGACATAAATAGGCGGTGGAGAGAATGGAGGAATCGGGTCAGGTCGAACAAACTCCCGGCCATGATACTGAGCATCCCACATGGCTGATAATAATCAAGGCTATAGTTTGTGTGGGCCTGCTGTGATCCAATCCAGGTCATGTCCTGATCCATCCTCCGCTGGTAGTCATCAAAAGCCCGGCGGCTAGCCTGCTGATCATCATATATATTTTGAACAGTCTGTCCCAAAAGCGTAAGATCAAAGGAGCTCGGGACAGGGATGCTACGACCACGCATCCTAGGTGGCTCCTGGGAAGCATCACCCATCTCTACATCAGCAGCCTCCAAGTCTGGAGGTGGTTCCTCAACAACACCAGTGTCATCCAACAATCTAGCAGGCTGGCTCCCCTGCTTCTTCTTCACTATCTTCCCCCAAATCAACTCTTTAACATGGAAATCCTCTTGATTAACTTGTGGAGACAGATGGGTCTGGCACTCCTCAGAATCAAATACACCCATCCTTTTGTAAATCCTGGTGATGAAATGTCCCAAAACCAACTCTGAGTCAGAATGATTACACATGCGATCAATCACAACCATCGGGGCCAATGCAAACTTCCTAGGAGCCCCCTTTGAAAACAGCTTTAGCAACCACAAATCAGTCTGGTATGCCTTGTCCCAATGAGTAGACCTTTGGACCAAAAACGTAACTATCATCCTGTGAAGCAACCTAAGTTTAACACTGTGGATCTTCGACACACTAACCGTCCCACCAGAAGGCCAAGCCTCTCCTCCAGAAATCCGACCCCAATACTGTGGAATGGACTCACCATCACCCAAATCACCTTTGACATAAAAACCCTGTCTCAAAAGTTGCCTGAAGTCCTGGTTATCCAGCTCTTGCCTAGAATACATCCCAGCATAAAACCCAAACTCAGTTATAGACAGCTTCCTCTGCTGTCCCCCACAGTAAAACAAAACAACCCTTTCTTCAAAAATATCCTTGATCTTATTTAATTCCTTAGTCAATTTCAAACTAGAATAAAACTCAAGGCATAACTCACGATAGACAGGTTCCCTGTTAAGAAAAATCTGTTGCCACATATCACTATTAACTGTCCTATCACCAACCCTCGCTTCTATACTAAACCACCTTCCAATATCACCCTAAACCCCAAAAAACCGAGCATCAGATTGAGCAAGATACCTGGGTGGGCAAACAACTTGCTTATGAAGCGTGTAAAGCTTGTTCAAATAATTGTCCTTGTGGGGTTGCCTAGCCCCATAAAACTCTAACCATGCATGCTTCTCGTTCAATGCACCCGGCCAATAATTAAGAGGAGGTACCGCTGGTTCTCTTCTAGCCGTCTTACCGGGGACATCGGCAGTCCCGCTAGATTGTCCCACCTCCGCTTGCTTCCTCTTATCAGTAGTAGCAGTCTGCAATCACAAACATTAAAGCAAACAAACATGTTAAATGTGGAATGCAAAACTTGAAACCTCATTCAACATCAAACTCAACTGCGGACCAGCCAGTCCCACTGCGACATTAAAGCAAACAAACACGTTAAATGTGGAATGCAAAACTTGAAACCTCATTCAACATCAAACTCAACTGCGGATCAGAAGATTCCCACTGCGGCGCAGTGGGACTGGCTGGTCCTCACTGCGGCGCAGTGAGGCAAGTAACACGTGCAGGTCAGGTGCGGCCACTGCGGCGCAGTGGGCAACACACAACACCACTGCGGCGCAGTGGGCTAAGAAATCTGGGTAGGTTCTTGTTTTCATTATGACAGGCAGCCAAAAACTAGGGGGAATTAATCATTCCATCAGCAACAACAAGCAATAAGCACCACATAATCAAACATTACTTCCCCCCCACACTTATTCATCCATAAATCCCCAAATTTTTCAAAACCCTAACTTCAATTTCAAAGTCAAATTCGGAAGAACAAGTGTTTGAATTGAGAAATTAACCACCCCATTAGCATCAATAGCCCTAAAACAACAAAACCCACGAATTAATTCGGAATTGAAAACCCTAGAAATTAAAAATCAAAAATTAAGTAAAATAAAGAAAATAATCAAGAAAACTTACTCCTCTTCCCATGATGATGATAGATAGATGATAATCTAGGAGAAAAGAGGAAGAAAATGCAAGATTGATGTGAATTTATGGGTAAATTCGGGTGCTTGGGGGGGTTTTGTGAAGCTTTTTCGGTTTCAAGAGACAAGAGAGAAAAAAGATAAGAATTTTGAGGTGAAAAAGAATTAAATCCTCCCTTGACTAACTTATTACCCCGCATGTGACCAGTCAACGTGCCCACTGCGGCGCAGTGGGCTTCGGCCTCCCCCACTGCGGCGCAGTGGGGCTATTTTGCTCCCGATGGACAGAACATTTTGGCTGCGGCGCAGTGACCAGGTTACCTCCCCACTGCGGCGCAGTGGGGATTCACTGTTCCGAATTCCCTCATTTTGCCTTAGAAAAATTTTTGTATGACAAACTAAAAACAACTTACCTCAATCCGCTTCACACCAAATCTGCACCTGCACTTTCTTGACAAATCAAAATCAAATCTAACTAATAAAAAGAAAATAAAATGTGATAAAATAACACGGGTTGCCTCCCGAGAAGCGCTTAAGTTATTAACGAGTCTTTAGCTAGACTCGACCAACTTTCAAGTTTCCAATTCAAAAATGGGGATCTCCTCGATTATCCCCTCAACTTGCTCTTCTTCCAAATACAACTTAAGCCTATGACCATTGACAATGAATGACCCGTCACCATTACGCTTAAACAACTCTACATAACCCGATGGATACACATGCTTAATCACAAATGGTCCAATCTATCTAGAAGTGAGTTTAGGTTGCTTAATCTTAAATTTAGACAAGAATAACAAAACCTTAGCTCCAACCTTAAACTCCTTCCTACGGATCCTCTTATCATGCCAAACTTTGGTCCTTCCTTGTAAAGCCTAGAATTCTCATAAGCACTTAGCCTAAGCTCATCAAGCTCATGAAGTTGCAACATTCTAAGTACACTAGCTTCCATCATATCCAAATTCAGATTCCTCAACGCCCAATACGCCTTATGCTCTATCTCAATAGAAGATGGCAAGTTTTGCCATAGAGCAACCGGTATGGCGTGGTGCCAATCGGCGTCTTAAAAGTCGTCCTAAACGCCCACAAGGCGTCATCCAACTTCTTTGACCAAACCTTGGGGTTATCTCCAACAGTTTTCTCTAAAATCCTTTTCAAAGCCCTATTGGTGTTTTCTACTTGTCCACTAGTTTGTGGATGATAAGAAGTAGAAAAATAATGCTCAACACCATACCTCTTCATGACCTTAGCTAATTGACGATTTGCAAAATGGGTTCCTCGGTCACTAATCAAAGCTCTAGGGCAACCAAATCGACAGAATAATTGTTTCAAGAAATCAATGACTACCCTCGCGTCATTCGTGGGCAAAGCCTTGGCTTCGGCCCATTTAGACACGTAGTCAACGGCGACAAGAATATATTGAAACTTATTAGACGGTGGGAATGGTCCCATGAAGTCTATACCCCAAATATCAAAAACCTCGCATACCTGAATGCTTTGTTGAGGCATCTCATCCCGCTTAGTAATGCTTCCTTGTCTTTGACAAATGTCACAAGTCTTTACCAAAGTCTGGGCCTCCTTGAAAATTGTAGGCCAATAGAAACCTGCATCAAAAACTTTCTTACCAGTAACTGAAGGACCGTAATGACCTCCAGTTGGACCATAGTGACAAGCATCAAGAATCTCCCTCGTCTCAGCTCCAGCTACACATCTCCTTACCATACCATCTGCACAAACACGAAACAAGTATGGACTATCCCAAAAATAGTGCTTAGCATCGATATGAGCTTCTTCTTTTGCTGGGACGTGAAATCATTCGGTATCTCACCTGCAACCAAATAATTAGCAATATCTGCAAACCAAGGAGCATCATCAGAGTTAGAAATAAACATTAAAGACTCATCGGGAAGTGATCATTAATCTCCCCATCTCGAAGTTCCTCCCGGTGAGGATCTTCCAAACGACTCAAATGGTCGGCCGCCAAGTTTTCAGCACCTTTCTTATCCTTAATCTCTATATCAAACTCTTGTAACAAAAGAATCCAACGGATAAGCCTGGGTTTAGCATCCTGTTTCGAGAACAGGTACTTAAGGGCTGAATGGTCAGTGAAAACAATGGTCTTACTCAACACCAAATAAGATCTAAACTTATCAAAGGCAAAGACCACGGCAAGCAACTCCTTCTCAGTAGTGGTGTAATTATGCTGAGCGGTCA
>CM067167.1:242394631-242435024 GCA_034093135.1 Erigeron breviscapus | reverse complement strand
AGACTAACCACTCGAGATAAGCCCTAAGGTGAGGACTCTGAGCAGGAACCAGATTAATTAAGAACGGTGGAATCGGAAAAGGTCTTACAGTTTCACAACTTGTGCCTCTCAAGTTGGATTTATACATAGCAATCACACACTTGAAGCTGTTCTCCAACTTTGGAATTTCTTCTGTAGTATCAAGAGCATCTTCGATAATCATTGTGAAGAATCTGATAAAGGGAATGTATTTTCTGTCTTGTTTATCCTTTCCCTTGACAACTTGAATCATCTTTTTCCATATAATCGCTGCAAAGTCACACTGCACATTGTGAGTGACTGCATAGTAGATTGCCAAAGAATCCTTTGTCAGAAGATCAATTCCTTTCTGTGATGGCATCAAGCAAGTTGTAAGAATATTGTACATCGTATGCCAGAGAGTTACTATATTACTTCTTCTAAAATCTCTCATCGTTGTCAACTCTCCTGCATAACCCAACGAATGAACCCCAGCCAACATTTCTTCAACTGATGGGAGTTCTTCGTATTCTTCAAGTACAGGAAATCCAATTGTTGTTCTAAACTCATCCAAAGTGAATCGACAATTAAACAGTTCATCTTCTGACTCTAGAGAAATTTTAAAGTAGTCTGCTGTGTTATGCCTTTTACTTCCTCGTACATATTCAATTGATTGCCACAGCTCAAAGACATACTTCTCAGGTACAATTGCCCCTCCAGTTAGAGCATTATTCAGTGGATGATAGCTAAGAATCTCTGGAATAATCGGGAATTTGCAAGCAAAAGGAATGTGAAGTGCTTGATTGCTTGCATTTTCATTGAATCTCCTTCTCTGAACATTGCCATCTTGGTACTTTATTATTTTTCTGTTTAAGACAAACTGACCAAAGTTTTTGACCAGAAAATACATTTTAAACACAGAAAAATAACAACACATACCAACATTTAAGAAACACATTTATTACACAGACAATGTTTTGCATATATATTAAAAATGAGAGAACAAAATAGTACACAAAGGCGTTCGATACCTTGCATCTCACCCAAATATATATACAAAACATGACAATATATAGTATCACATAAGTATTAAAAGATAAGAAAACAAGGTAGTACACAAAGGCGTTCGATACCTTGCCTCTCACTCGAAACACTTATGAAATACTATATATACATACACAATACACATATACAGTTAAACATTTTAAAACACATCACAAATAATAATAAAAGAAACATAGAAAAAAAAGAAAGAAAGAAAAAAAATTTAAAATTTTAATTTGTACTATTTGCAGAGCAAAAACCTCTGCAAACAGCACATTTTGGAAAAAATTTGCCCAGTATTTGACAAGAACCAAAAATTGGTTTTGGCAAAATTTTGATTTATATTGGAGTTGAAACATGTAAATGTAGAGCTCAAAGCTCTGCAAATGAGCAGTTTAGTCCAACTCCTTTTGAAATGTATGAAATTTTCTTTTATTGAACAACAAAAATGTTGTCAATTGATAAAGAAAAATTTTCAATGTGAAAAATTTCAAATTGTACTGTTTGCCGAGCAAAAAGCTCTGCAAACAGTTGGATTTAAAACTTGGTAAAAAAATTTTTTCATTTTGTACTGTTTGCCGAGCAAAAAGCTCTGCAAACAGTTGAATTAAGAACTTGGTGAATTTTTTTTTTTATTTTGTACTGTTTGCCGAGCAAAAAGCTCTGCAAACAGTTGAATTAAGAACTTGGTGAATTTTTTTTTTTTCATTTTGTACTGTTTGCCGAGCAAAAAGCTCTGCAAACAGTTGGTATGAAAACTAAGTGAAAAGTTTTCATTCATTTGCCGAGCACAAGCTCTGCAAATGGATGGTTCAAGTCTTGACAAATTTGAAAAATCCAATTTGTACTGTTTGCCGAGCAAAATGTTCTGCAAACAGTTGTTCCAAGACTTGGAAAAAGTTTGAGAAAAATGCACTGTTTGTAGAGCAAGGCTTAGTGAAAAGGTCTGCAATTTGGTAGTCTGTTGGGACAAAATAGAGTTCGATGTTACCTTTCTCGACATGATCTTTAAGAAAATGGTACCGAACATCTATGTGCTTGGTCTTTGTGTGCTGTACAGGATTGCAAGAAATAGCAATCGCACTCTTAGAGTCACAGTAGATGGGAATCCTGTTGAACTGAAATCCATAATCAGTCAACTGTGTCTTCATCCAAAGAGCTTGTGAACAACAACTTGCTGCAGCAACGTATTCAGCTTCTGCAGTAGATGTGGATACACAATTCTGTTTCTTTGAAGACCAACTGACCAATCTATCCCCTAAAAACTGTACACTCCCAGAAGTACTCTTTCGATCAAGCTTACAACCTGCATGGTCAGCATCCGAGTATGCAATTAACTGAAACCCGGTATCCCTTGGATACCAGAGACCAAGGTTCATTTGTAACATCCCAAACTTTTCTTTAAGATTTGACTAACGCTGTTAAGTCAACCTCATGTGTGTCGTTAAGTCTAGTGTGAATATATGCATATACGTAGTTAAGGTGTGTTATGTGTGAGGTTTGAAAACCTAAATGTTAATGTAGTATAAATGTGTGAAATATGAAGAAATTATGTCTATGTAGTGACATTTAATGAAGGGTTAATGTTGTATATGGTAATAAAGAAGTTTGTGACCAATAATGAAGGATTAGGAAGCCTAGGGACTAGTTTTGACATGTGTGGAAAGTCAAAAACGGGATTAGTAGCTTAGAGGCTGTCATTAGGAGGTTAATTGCAGATCTCACTTCTTCTAAACAAGCCCTAACTGATCCTAAGTCATTCCATAGTCTTCTCTCATCAAATCTCAAGCCGAAAAGTCGTTTTGTGTGTGGATTGGTGGTCATTGTCAAGAGTATTTGCATTCTATTTGTCATTTGCAGGTAATAATCAATTCATTGATCGTATTTCCAGATCATGAGTCGTGTGTGTTGAATCAAATCTGATTGAAAAGGGGTTTGTAAAGGAATTAGGGTTTCATTGTGTTCTTGGTTAATTTATGTGTTTTAATCAAGTATTTGGCCTAAAACGATTGTAAACGATGTTTTAACGATTTGGATTGATAAGAGATGTTTTGATGATCAAAGATTAATGTTTTTGTGTCAATTTGATCGGTACTTAAAGAGTTTTGGGGTCATTTTCTGGAAAAAGGTCGAAAAACACGTTTCTGCACTTCGAACGAAGATAACCTTCGTAAGACTTCTATTTTCGTACGCAGTCACTATCTTCGTAAGAACAAACTATCTTCATAAGAACTGTAGCTAAGTTCGTAAGAAGGATTTTCCAGACTAAGTTCGTGAGGTTTGTTAAGTTCGTTTGAGTCCCAAATGACTTATATTTCATATGTTAATGTACGATAGGTGTCGGGGATTACTGATAAGCACTATTAGCTATTTGTTTGCGCGCGTACACTACTACCAGGTAAGATACACTACTTTGACACGCTGGGGGATAAACTAAAAGCTGGTTTCAAATCGTACACACTTCCATTCGGTATCTTTATATTGCATGTGGGCATATGGGTTACTTGGGAGGTATTATGGGTTATGCAGTTGTCCATGAGACCTGAGATGCAGTCCCTATTGTAGTGTAATGTAGTATTGCTTAATGTAGTATGTAGCTATGCAGTTGATGGTTTAATGAAGTATCTTGATATGCATGATATATAGAAATGAAGTTGATGTGTGATATGCATGCTTGAATTGTACGCCTAGTTCACTAGACTTGCTAGGTTACTATGTCACTTGCACGTTTAAGGATCCAAACGTAATGAAGTTAAAGTGTGTGAATGTCTAGGAATGTGTGTTACCTAGACTATATGTGTGTGAATGTTTGGGAATGCAGGGACCCAATCTATATGTGTGAAATTGAGCTCATAAAACTAATGCAGGGAAAGTGTTAAGCTTAACCCGTACTTGTCTCAGCCGGATGAGTGCGTTGATGCAGTTGTTGCTTGGTGGCTCCTCGCAACATGGTCTTTATAACGCAGGGCGAGTAATACGAGAGGTTTGACCAACCTCCACATACGGATTACTCTTGGATTGGCTTCCCACTCCTTAACGACGTAAGATGAGTAGTCTTTTGACTGATCATCCAGTCGGGTGTGATGCAGGGCACACTTATATGCAGTTAACGAAGATACGTGTGACAATGTGTGAACTAATGCAGGATAGGCACATTTAGGATGATTATGCTAATTAATATGAAGTCGAAATGTAGTATATGTGTGAACGTGTGATGTGTGTTGTGCCTAATAAAACTTGTCTAATAATGAAGATTGTTTTAATTGGACAAATGCTTTTAATTAAGTGTTATCCTACTTAGCTATTCTTATAGCTAACACTTGCTTCTTTAATGTGGTTGTTCCCTCAGGTTTAGCTTGATGGAATTAGATGAAGGATGTGTGAGCTTGGGTAGATTCATTGAAGGGGCCTTAGTTATCCTTGTTATCCGCCCTTGCCCTCCACCGGACTGTGGCTTGTCGAAGCTGGGGCAAGACCCACAACAACCAGCCCCTACCATGATTGAATTAGATGAAGGATGTGTGAGCTTGGGTAGATTCATTGAAGGAGCCATAGTTATCCATAGACGATTCTTTGCTTAAACATTTATTTACATTTCGTACTTAATGTCGAATTTATGTTGTGATTGTGAACGGTTGTTTTATGTTGGGCAACCGTTGGGTTTTCATTTGAACTATTGTTTGATATGGCATGTAACACCAAATAAATGCAGAAACCGAAATGTTTTTATCGGTTTTGACTTTTACAGTCTTTACTTCCGCAATTTAACACCGTTAGGTGAAAAGTTTTTGAAAACCCATATTTTTAAAACGACGGGTGTTACAAGTTGGTATCAGAGAAGATCCGTTTAACGACCTGGAAATGACTTTCCTTGGGATTGGCCTGGTACCTGGCACACATGCATGTGGCGAACATAATATCCGGGCGACTTGCAGTCAAATACATGAGTGACCCTATCATACTGCGATATTTCTTTTGATCAAAAGATTTTCCATTTTAGTCAGCATTAATCTTTGTCCGAGCTTCCATGGGTGTTCCAATTGTTTGACAATCCATCATATCAAACTTTTTCAACATGTCAAGAATGTACTTAGATTGACAATAAAAGTACCATTTGACAACTGTTTTACTTGAAGACCAAAAAAGTTTAATTCACCCATCATGCTCATTTCAAATTTCTTGATCATTAAAGCAGAGAAATTCTTGCAGTATTTAGGATTAGTTGACCCGAAAATTATGTCGTCAACATAAATCTGGATTAGAATGATGTCACTCCCTTGTCGTTTGATAAACAAGGTAGTGTCAATCGAACCTTTGCTAAAACCAGATTTCACAAGATAAGAGGATAGAGCATCATACCATGCACGAGCGCTTGTTTCAGACCATATAAAGCCTTATCTAACCTGTAAACATAGTCCGGATGTTTGGAATTCACAAAACCTTCTGGTTGTTCAACATACAATTCTTCTTTGAGAATTCCATTCAAGAAGGCAGTTTTGACATCCATTTGGTATACTGTGAAGTTCTTGTAGGCAGCATAGGCAAGAAACATCCGAATAGCCTCAATTCGTGCAACTGGTGCGAATGTCTCATCGTAGTCAATTCCATCTTGTTGGCAATATCCCTTTGCAACCAATCGTGCTTTGTTGCGTACAACAACTCCAGTTTCATCCTTTTTGTTCTTGAAGATCCATTTGGTCTTAATTGGCTCCTTGTTCTTATAAGGATTGGGAACCAATTTCCACACCTCTAGACGTTCGAACTGATTAAGTTCTTCTTGCATTGCTTTCACCCAATCTGGACAACTTAGAGCTTCATTCACTGTTTTTGGTTCAACATTGCTCAGAAAATTCACAAACATACATTCATTCGCAGAAGCGGATCTTGTCTGAACTCCAGTTGTTGGATTACCAATGACTTGAGAAATCGGATGAGCTCTAGTCCATTTGGTTGTGTGAGGAATTGGGTCAATTGGATCACCAGATTCTTCAGAATCAATAAAATCAGGAGTATGTTGTTCTGTCAATTGTTCAAATGAAGTAGCAATTGGTTCAACAAAGTCATCTTGATCATAATCTTCTGGATTGGTTGATGGATTTGTCACTTGTGAGATAACATGAGATTGAGTATGCAACTCTGAATAATCAGTAGGTGTAGGAGAATCAGATGATGAAGTAGCATCTGATGATTGTGTTGGTGAAGACTCATTAGGATTCAACTCTTCTGAATTTGAACTGGATTGTTCAGTAGTTTGTCCATCAGATTCAGGAACTTTCTTCGAAACTTGGAAAAATTCTTCGAACAAGATATCCAAATCTTGTGTTGTTGGGGTAGAGAATGATGATTTGACATTCGAAGCAGTCTTTGTTGCGGAAGCTTGTGGACATTGAAGTTCGGGTCTTGAACTGTGTTATTCAAGAACCATTCCCGAGAGTTCATCAAATCTCACATTCATACTCTCGTCAATTCTCTTGGTTCTTCGGTTATATACACGATATGCTATCGATTCTCTCGAATAACCGATAAAATATGCCTCATCGCCTTTTTGTTCAAATTTCCCAGATTATCTCGATCATTGAGAACATAACATACACATCCAAAATGTGCAGGAAGTTCACATTGGGCTTTCTATTGTTGATGACCTCATACGGAGTTTTATCAAACCTCTTGTTGATGATAGATCTATTTTGAGTGAAACATGCAGTAGCAACAGCTTCAGCCCATAGATTCGGAGGCAACTTAGAATACACAAGCATTGTTCTAGCTGCTTCAACAAGAGTTTGATTACGACGTTCAACTACTCCATTCTGTTGAGGTGTCCTGACAGCAGAAAATTGATGAGTAATACCCATGGACTTGAAGAAAGAATCAATCGTTGAATTCTTGAATTCAGTTCCATTGTCTGAGCGAACAATTCTGACTGATGATTTAAGATTTACTTGGGTCTTCTTTATGAAATCAATAATTGCAGTCGGAGTGTCACTCTTTGCATGAAGAAAGAATACCCTAGTGTAACGAGAATAATCATCGACAATCACAAGAATATATCGCTTGCCATGGATACTTTGAACCTTCATTGGGCCACACAAATCCATATGTATAAGGTGCAAAGGACCTTCTGTACTTAGAAACTTCTTTGGTTTGTGTGAAGCTTTCTTCATCTTTCCAATTGCACAAGCTGGACAAACATGTTCACTTTCATACTTGTAATCAGGAAGTCCTTCAACAAGTTGTTTATCCACGAGAGCATTAATTGTTTGAAAATTAAGATGAGAAAGACGGCGATGCCATAACCAAGAGTTTTGTGCAGTTGCTTTTGAAAGTAAACAAATCTCTGAAGAATTGGATGGAATGTTGTTGAGATCAATAGTGAACAAGTTATTGTCTCTTGTTCCAGTAAGAATATCCACACCATCTTCTGTCTGCACTTTGCATTCATATCTCCTGAATAATACTTGAAGATCATTGTCACAAAATTGTCCAACACTGAAAAGATTGTGTCCTAATCCTTCAACATAGGAAACTCTCTTTATAGTGACACCATTTTTAACAATGTCTCCGTAACCAAGAATAGGAGCGATATGATCATTTCCGAATCTGACGGTTCCCATGAACTTTTCAACAAAGTTCGAAAGAATAGACTTGTTTCCAGTCATATGACGTGAACATCCCGAGTCAACATACCAAACACAAATGAGGTATTCCTGCAAGGACAAGAAATATGTTTTAGGTACCCATGTAGATTGGGTCCTTGCAGGTTAGAAGGATAACATGCAAGTACACATTAAAATAAACATCAAGCAAAATAACGCACAAGGAAACTTTTTATTCAAACAATAAACAAACACACAAAATAGTTCAAAACACACATACGAATTACAGACAAAGAAATGTAATGGGTTATACACAAGTTTTGATACAAGCAGGACTAGTCCTAGATGTAGTAACATTATCTAATGTATTTGATCTACGGACAATCCATACTTGTTTGACATGGGTAGTGTTTCCATCAAGTTTGAGTTTTCTAGTAGCATGCAAGAATCTATCTTTTGTAATCCATTTACTGCTACTTTTCATGCACAAGTCACCTGAAACACGAACATTCTTAGAGTTAGAAACTAATTTAGTATTTATGTTCTGAACAGGTTTCTTCTTGATGGTTTCTGTGGTCCTATTCACTTTCTTTATGTTATTAGGTGACAGCCAACCATACTGGTCTTTGTATTTAGTCATGCTTGTTAAAGTATCTCTAATCCTCTGTAAAGTGCACTTAGGATTCTGCTGAGAATACCTAGGGAAACTAGAATACTTAACCTGCTGTGATTGTTTGTTACTTAATGAGAAAGTTTGAATCTTAACAATCTTCGGACCACTGCTTGTTTTGACTTCTTTTTGAGATTGAGGTTCAGATTTGACCTTATACATCTTTGGTTGTCTAGAAGTCTTTTGAACTGTGGAAACTTTCTTTGAATTATGACCTGAATCCTTCTTTGATGATTGATTGAACTTCGGTTTTGAAACATTCTTTGGTGATGGTTTAGTTGTTGGTTTTGAATCAGTCTTGGGTGAAGGATTGGTCTTTGATTGTTGGTTGGTCTTTGGTCTTTGGAACTTATCGAATGCTGAAAGTTTTGAAGAGTGTGACTTTGGATTCTTCTTTAGATTCAAATCAAGTTTTTCCTCCTTTTGAACAAAAAGTTTCTCAAATTCAGGTTCAAAATCATGATTTTCTTCCAAAAATGTTGACATTTCATCAGTTTCCAATTTCACACTGACTTCACTTTTCTTCATTGGACATGGACTTCTCTTGAGTGGAATTGATGCTTTTTCTTTTTCTTTGTGAAATTGAAGTGCTATTTTCTGAAATTCTAATTCAACTTTTAAATCATTAAGTTCCTTTAGCACATTCAATCTCTGTTCTCTTTCTTTTTCAAACTTTTGTTTGAAAGCATCAATGTCATTCAAGTACGATAAAGTTCCCTCAGAAAACTTGGTAAAGGTCTCAATTTCAGAAGTAATCGGGAAGAAATAATCATCAACATCATGAACATCATCTAAATCACCATCAGTTTGAACAGAGACATGTACTACTAGACTCTCAGTTTGCACAGATGCATTCATGATTTCACAAATTGAACATGCAGTTTGTGAAGTTTTCTCATTTTGACACATAGATTGGTTTGGTGTAGATGGAGTGGCCATAACTTCACAAACAGGACAATCGGGGTGATCACAATCATTTTCATGATTCTTGGGTGGGTCTTTGACATAGTGATTTTGAGTTTGCAGATTATCTATCAAAGATTGCTTTTCATCAAGTGACTTTTGCAAATCCTCTATTACCTTTTCCAAAACTATTTGTGGAACATAAGGTCTTAAATTTTCAGGTTTTGGAATAGGAATAGTATTTTCCAAAGGTTTTTCAGTAAAACACTCAAGAATTTCGGGTATGACAGCCTCATGATTGTCTTTGATTGTCTTCTGTATAGAGTTAGCAAAGAAGTCATATGACTCATCCATTAACGCATAGTTAAAATAGACCTTTGCACCCTTTTCTAGAAAATCATCAGCCTCATAATCACTATCAGTCGGTCTCACAAATTGGTCTGTCATCCCACATCTCAAATAAGACTCGTTGTATAATGTTGGGACTTCTTCTTGTGCTTCGAGCAAACATTTTGGATTGTTATAACCCAACCCTGATGTGAATATTGTTCCTGAATTTCTTGGCCTATTTAAAAAGACTTGTTGATATGAACGATTGATCTTATACAACTTTTCTTGATAAGACTTGATTTCAGCTTTCAGCTCATCATTTTCTTTATCAAGTTTTTGTTTAAGAGAATCTTTTATGCAACATTCATATTTTAGGTCAGAAATTTTGTTTTCAAATTCCGTCACATCCGGGATAGATTCTTTCAATTGCACATTTAAAGACTCAATGTCCTCAGCCAATGCATTTGCTCGAAACATCTCATTGGTCTTTTCAACTTGAAGTTGTCTGACAGTCTTGCTCAGTTCAAGAACTTTGGTCTCAAGTTCTTGTTTCTCAAGATGCAGTTTGGAGTTTTGAGTAAAAGAGACTGCTGCTTTTTCAGATTTCAAATTATCAACATCTTTTTGAAGTGAATCAATTTTAATTTGAAAATCTTTTTCTTTATCCTCCAAATCTTTCTTTAACTTTAAATTCTTTTTACTCAACTCCCTGCAATCTTTCCTTGCAGTATCAGACATATCCATATAATGTTTTAACATTGATTTGGGAAAAGAGATTACCTCATCCTCGACTTCAGAAGAGCTTTCTTTATTTTCCTCCAACTCCTTTGACTTCTTGATCTTTGTCATAAAGCACACATTTGCTGCAAGTTCGTCTGTCTCCTCGTCAGAAAGATGTAACCATTTGTCATCCTCAGCGAGAAGAGCAATTCCGCTTTCCTCCTGTCTTGCCAGCAAAAGTTTGTATTTGTAGTACTCGGAGTTCTTCTGTCGAGGTTTAGTGCAATTTATTGCAAAATGTCCAGTAAGACCACAGTTATAGCACTTCTTGTCTTCATTTCTTCTCTCCATTACCTTCTTCTCAAACTTCTTCTGATTTTCATATTTCTTCTCACCGCCAACAAACTCTTTCTTCTGATCAAACTTAGGAGCATTCGCATTTTTTGCATACGAAGAGACTGATGAAGTCCTAAGCTGATTGTTTGTTGGTTTCTTCTTGAAGAATTTCTTCTTGAAAGCCTTGGTGAAGTAAGCGAGTTCCTTGTACATCTCTTTTTGCTTCTCATCCAGATCAGAATCACTCATCTCACTCGAATCAGAATCAGTTTGAACTTCAACAAAACTGTGTCTTGACAGTCTTGAAGTCTTCTTTTCAGCAATCAAGGCCAATGGATCTGAATGTACACTCTCTTCTTTCTTCTTCTGAATTCTCTGAACATCCTCAACATTAAGTTGTAGTTTTTCAAATAGAGTGTGAATGGTTAGTTTTCCGAAGTCTGATTGTTGGTTGAGTTGGGTTCCATACACTTGCCATTCCTCTTCCAGATTCTTGATAAATTTGATGTTCAGTTCCATATTGGTTCTCTTCACATCATTCTTTCTCAGCTCATTGATGACATTGCAGAATCTGATGTACACCTCATTCAATGGTTCACCTTTTTGTTGTTTGAATGTTTCATACATGTTTAGAACAGTCGACAACCTAATGGTGTTTGATACATCTGATCCTTCCATCTACTTTTCCACTTCATCCCAAATGTCTTTTCCTATCTCATAGGAATCAACATTGCAGTAAATGTCATCAGGAAGTGCTTGATAAAGAAAGGCAATTGCACTTTGGTCAGCCTCAACTCTGCTTCTCTGATCTGTGTTCCAACTCTCTTCAGGTAACACTTCTCCATTAATTGGGTTCTTTGGAATTTCAGGACCATCTTTGTAAGATTTTCTCAGCAGTTTTCCATTCTTCTGCCTGTCTATCCAGTTCAGAAACCTTTTCTTCCATTGAGGATAAGATCCTCTAAACAAGACAGTGGTCTTCCTTCAGAACCAAGTGCTAAAGCTTCCCTTGAAGCCATTTCAAGCAATTGAAAGACTTAGAAAAATTTGAAAATTTTCAATTTCAACTAAATGCAGAGCTTAAATCTCTGCAAATAGAACAAGTAAGAAATTTCAAAATTTCAAAATTTTGATTTTTCAACCCACTCGAGGAATATTGATGAAAAATGGTTTTGAGAAATTTTCTTGAAAAATTTTGATTTGAGATTCTTAAAAACAACTAAATGCAGAGCTAAAACCTCTGCAAACAGTGTAATTTACAAGTCAATCAACTTCAACTGGATGCCGAGCTTAGTTCTCTGCAAATGGTGAAAGTGACCAAGTCGTAACCCAAGTACTTAGATCAATACACAAAAACAACTGAATGCCGAGCTTAATTCTCTGCAAACAGTACAACTTATAAAGTCACTTGGTCGAAGAATCAATTTCAACTATTTGCCGAGCAAATATCTCTGCAAATAGCACAAAGACTTGTTTGCCGAGCTTAAACTTCTGCAAACAATGCAAGTAGCACCAGTCTCAAATCAAGAATTCTCAAAAACAACTATTTGCCGAGCAAAGAGCTCTGCAAATAGCACAATTAGCTTCAACCCTTCAAATCCTTGAAACACCTATTTGCCGAGCAAAAATCTCTGCAAATAGAACAAGTGACCAGAACACTTAACCAAATTTCTTGAAACAACTATTTGCCGAGCAATAAGCTCTGCAAATAGTACAAGTGAAGTTCTAGTACTTAGTCAAATTTCTGAAACACGTATTTGCCGAGCAACTTGCTCTGCAAATAGTATAAGTAAGAATCACACTTTAGCCAAAGACTTCTGCAAATGCGAGTAACCACAACACGACAAAATAGTCGGTTAAAGGTGGTGGGGAGGGGGAGGAGGCTAGAGAAGTAGGGAAAGGATAGGGGGTGGGGGGGGAGTATGTTCTTTATCTCTTATAGTCGGTTAGGTTATCTTCTTCGTTCAGTCAAACCCTTATTTGCAGAGAAGAAAGAACATCTTCGATATCTTCTTCATTTTTGCGAATTAGAACTCGAATTTTATATCAAAATGTTCAGAACATCAATGCGCACAAATCCTCAAACAAATTAGATACTAATTTCAACTGGAAATCAAACCCTCACGAACATGCGATTTGTAGAGCTCGATCAAAAACAACTCAAATGATGAAATTAGCTTCTGAAATTGATAGCGAAGGAAGATATACTGATATTGAATCGATCGGTGAACAAAATTAGAACAAAAACACACTTAATTTGCAGTAATCACTGAAACAGTGAGCTCTGCAAATGAACCTTTCAGAAAAACAACTCGAATTCGAAAATTAAGCACAAATTAAGCTTGTAATAAGCTTTTGGATCGTTCAGATACTCTGATTGTTCTCTGATACCAATTGTTAAGAATAGAATTCGAGCTTTTGTGTGTGTAAATGTGTGTGTTAATGGAGGTTTCTAGTGAGAGAAAGTAGAGAGAGAGTAGAGAGAAGTCAGGGAAAGATTAGATTGTATTATGGGGTAAAAGTTACAATTAATATAATGGAGGGGGTTTATATACATATGAGCTATTTACACTATATCCCCTTCCATTGTACCAAGTTTACAATATAAGTACAAATTAACATAAGGTACACAAATCAACTACTACATTTATATTTCTAACACTTCGACACTTTATGCCCTAAAACAATTCCCTCGGTCACCATAAAATGGCACTTTTCCCAATTCAAAACAAGGTGTGCCCTCTCACACCGTTCTAACATCCTTTCCAAATTACGCAAGCAAGTATGAAAAGAGTCCCCCAAAACCGAGAAATCATCCATGAAAACCTCCATGGAGGTTTCAAGCATGTCCTGGAAAATAGCTATCATGCACCTTTGAAAGGTGCCTGGGGCATTACACAAACCAAACGGCATTCGCCGATAAGCAAAAGTACCAAATGGGCATGTGAACGTGGTTTTCTCTTGATCCTTTGGATCAATGGGTATTTGGAAGTACCCGGAAAACCCATCTAAGAAACAAAAATATTCATTACCTGCAAGTCTTTCTAACATCTGATCAATGAAAGGAAGGGGAAAGTGATCCTTACGGGTGGCATCATTAAGCTTACGGTAATCAATACAAACCCGCCAACCCGTTATAGTCCTAGTGGCCAAGAGTTCCTTATTCTCATTCTCAATAACTGTCATGCCCCCTTTTTGGGCACACAATGAACAGGACTAACCCAAGGACTATCAGCAATAGGAAAAATGATCCCAGCATCTAACAACTTAATGACCTCTTTCTTAACAACTTCTTTCATGTTTGGATTAAGCCTCCTTTGTCTCTGGACAACGGGCTTAACATCATCAACAAAATCTATTTTATGCTGGCAAAAGTTAGGACTAATACCTGGAATATCGGTGGTCTTCTAAGCAAAAGCCCGCTTATGGGCTCGAAGCACAGACAAAAGACAATCCTTCTCGTCACTCGAGAGTGAGGATGAGATAACCACGGGTAAAGAAGATTCACCTGACAAATAAGCATACTCCAAATGGGAAGGTAATGGCTTAAGCTCCAAATCAGTGGGTGGTACATCAACAGAATTCGGTACTCTCGAACTTCCATCAGCAACAACCTCCTCAAAACTCTCATCCTCGGGAGGTGTCTCATCCAAGCTAAGCGCCATAACCTCTGCAAACAAATCATCATCAGATATATCTCCCGATCCTAAATTAGCAATCTCCTCATCTCCAGTGTCGGTCTCCATTAGTTCCTAAAACTCTCGGTCTAAAGCATCATCAACAACGTCAATCCTGAAACAAGACTCATCATTAGAATATGAATGCTTGATAGACTTTTCAACATTAAACACAATTCTATTCGTACCCACACCCAAAGAAATTTCCTTATCCTTCACACGGATGATAGCATCCGCGGTATTAAGGAATGGTCGTCCAAGAATAAGGGGTACCTTCGTATCCTCCTCCATCTCGAGGATAACGAAGTTAACTAGAAACACAATATGGCCTACCCGGACAGTCATGTTTTCAGCAATCCCAATGGGATACTGAAAAGAATGGTCAGCTAATCTAATACTCATGCGGGTAGGTTTCAAAACTCCTAGAGCCAACTTACTCCAAACCGAGTAATGCATCAAATTAATGCTAGCTCCTAAATCAGCAAGTGCCTTACAAGTAAGAGTACGAATAGAACAAGTAATAAGGAAACTCCCTGGATCTTCAAGCTTAGGTGGGATGCGGTTCTGCAAGATAGCAGAACACTCGACATTAAGATAAGTAGCTTTCACCTCATCCATCTTTCCTTTGTCAGTCACAAGCTCCTTAATGAACTTGGCATAATGGGGCATCCCCTGAATAAGATGAACTAAAGGCACATTAATGTGAACATTTGTAATCATCTCCACAAACTTGTTATATTGCTCCTTCAGCTTTGCCTTTTTGAACCTCTGTGAAACGGTATCTTTGGCTTGTATGGTTTAACCTCTGGAACCACATCCGGTTTTGGTGGAGTGACCAGAGTCTTCACGGTTGAATCTTCCTCCATTTCAATCTCTTCATCAACCTCATCATCATCACTCCCTTTATCCTGCACATCTGAAACAACAACATTAGGTATAGGAGGTGAGTCATAAGACCTACCAGTACGAGTGGTGATGGCTTTGGCTTGCTCATTGCGGACTGGAGGTGGAGTGTATTTCTGTCCCTGATTCTGTCCTTGATTCTGTCCAAGACTAAACTGAGGTCTAGGATTCTGCTGTGTGTTGCTAGGAAGAGTCCCCGTGGGCCTATCAAGAGCGGCCATCCTACTTTCGAGATCCTTGAAATTAACTCCCTGGTTTTTCATGTTGATCTCCACCTTCCCACTTAACTGATCCAACCTCTCACTCAAAGTCTTAGTATCTTCCCTGATCATTTAAATGCTAGTATTTGTTTCAACCTGATTACTAGCCAACTGCTTCATCATCTCTCTCAACTTGGAATTAGGATCGGCATTAGAAGAAGAAGAACCTGATCCTTGTCCTTGCTGAGTCTGCTGTTGTGGCTGATTCTGATAATTATCTCTTTGCCACCTATTACCTGAAAAACGAGAATTATTAGACTGAAAAGAAGAGTTATAAGAAGTATTACCTGAAGGCCGGTTCTGGAAACCGGTGTTGCGGTAGAAATTCCCTGGGTTGATTTTGAACATAACTCACATATTCGGGTGCCCGATTTGGACACTCATCAGAATAGTGCATATCACCACAATGATCACACCCATCGGCTACTACCTTAACATCCCTCTTAATTGCTCCAAACCTATTCTCTTGAGTAGCAAACCCCTTTTCCATGCGCTCAGATAGCGCCCTAATCTCTCCAATAACCCCTGGGTCATTGCTATCTTCAACCTTAGCAACTCTCCCTTGGTTAGTACCTCTCTTCATCTTTCTCTCATTCTTCGAAAACCTTTCATCATCCAAAGTTGAGCTATCCTTCGCCATGTCTTCCAAGATTTGATAACCTTCATTGGGTGTAATGTTATTGAAACTACCCCCAAAAGCATATCCCAATTCTCGTTTAGACTTTTATCTAACCCATCAAAGAAAAGCTCCACATATTTTTCCCTAGTCAAATCGTGACCTGGGCAATTTCTCAACATTTCCTTGAAACGAATCCAAGCCTCAACAACATCTTCTCCATTATCTTGTTCAAAAGATCTAATCATGTTCTCCATCCTTCTTTGAGTTCTAAGTGAATAAAACTCACCAATGAAAGCCTCCTTGAGTTGGTTCCAAGTAGTAATAGAATTTTCTGGAAGATCATTGAACCAATCAAGTGCTTATCCTGTGATTGACATGGGAAATGTCTCAAGTTTCACGACATTCATTTGGTTTTGCCCATATTGATATAGCTGAGCCAACTTTTCAAACCTATCCAAGTGTTGGTAAGGATCCCATTTCCGTTTCCCATCAAATTGATGTTCTTCTATGCTCTTTAGATAGTTTCCTTTTAAAGCGAAAGTGTGATCAATGGTTGGAGGTCTAATGGCGGAACCACGGCCCGTTGGGATAGTTCGAACCCTCTCCAAGTGTTGGTAGGATCCCATTTCCGTTTCCCATCAAATTGATGTTCTTCTATGCTCTTTAGATAGTTTCCTTTTAAAGCGAAAGTGTGATCAATGGTTGGAGGTCTAATGGCGGAACCACGGCCCGTTGGGATAGTTCGAACCCTCTCGCCATAGCGAGTGTCATTTGGACCCCTTGGTTGTTCGTCCCCCATTTCCTCTTGCTTTACTTCTAAATTGAAAAACTCGTCCAAAAAGAACCCTTCCTCGTCCGAATCAGGAGTGGGTTTAGCTATAGGTGAAAATGGTGTCGGTATTGGTGTTGTGGGTTCAGTGAAGTTAAACCTACACCCTCTTGGTCTTCTCGGAGTAGACAAAGGACTATTCAAAGGGAGACCCGAAGAACGCAAGTTCATCAACTAAAACAATACCTGCAAACACACAACTAACACAAACACGTCAAATGCACCTGTGATAAGAAAAGAAAACTAAACTAATAAACAAGTAACTTCCTTACGCGTGAGAAAGGATCAAACCACTAAATTAACAATTAAATCGGCACACAATCCCCGGCAGCGGCGCCAAAAACTTGATGTGCTAAATCGAGTTTAAAAATTATAAACTAGAAATACCTAGAAACTCACTACTACACACTATCGGGCAGTGGACCCATTCGTATGCAATATAGTTAAGAGGTAAGTCCGTGTTCGTTCTCGGGGATTGGTTTGAACTAGTTGTTTAATAAAATGGTTTGGAAAACAGGGTGTTGCTTCGAGTCTCACTTTGACAATTAAATTAAAATAAATTTAAAAGACAAAACGCATAAAAGTAAAGAAAAGCTTCAGACAATATTAATAAAGATCATCCACCTTGAATTCGCTAGACTTCAAACATGATTGCATTCAATTAAGACCAAATTCCTTGAGTTGAAAAGATAATCGTAAAAGGATTAAGGTGCTCACGTGGTACCACCAACCGTGAGCAAATTACCCAATTACCTAAGTTGCTAGTTTAATTACCCAAGCCGGTACCACCAATGCCTAGACAACCTTACCAACAATTAGTTTGCTCGACTATCGAATTAACAATTGTGCCTATGTGAAGATAACGTGGTACCACCAACCGTTATAAAATACGTTGACAAAATGACTCCTTTTATTAAAATGATATTCACTATCATACCATGAACTAGTGATAATTGCTCATAGACAACGAACCATTTGAAAATCACATATGTATCCAACTAGTACCACTAACGAAGAACACACATGCCACCAATATCATAATAATATATAAAAAGGAATTAAATCATCAAGATCTCGACACAACGATAATTGAAATCAACTCTTTGGATTAAAACATATAGCAATCACATCATTCATCTAGTTTCCTCAAGGTGGATGAGTGAATGTTTAGCCACTCATGATTAATTTAAAATAACAATCAAAATAAAAGAAGAACATGATGTACCAATCGTTCTTGAAATTGAAATTGCAAGACAATGAAATAGATACGATCTAAGTGGGTGCCCGTGAATCTTCAATGAATCGGTTGAGGAAATCTACCCTTGATCCTTGAAGGAATCCCTTGGAGAGCAGCTCTTAGAAAGAATTTGGATACTTGGGAAAATAGGGTTTTTTTCTTTATATACCTCCCCCAAAATCTGCAGCAAAAGGCTGCAACCCTGATTCTCCCGTGCACTCACTGCGGCGCAGTGGCCTTGTGCACTTCCCACTGCGGCGCAGTGAGAAGTCCCTGAATTGTTTATTCATTGTTGACTGCGGCGCAGTGGGGTGTGAATGCTCCCACTGCGGCGCAGTGATAATTCACTGGAATCTTGTATCTTTGGTACCCAACGACTGCGGCGTAGTGGGGCAATAACCCTCCCACTGCGGCGCAGTGCATATCTGCTGAAATCTTTGTTCTTCATTATCAACATCACTCGAACACTCGGGTCAACGTTTTGGCCAAAAATCGTCAGAAAATGTACCAAATGGACGCGCAACCTGCTAAGAACCTGAAAGCACTAACAAACACCATAAACGCGCCAAATGCATACAAAATTGACTCAAAACACATACGAAAAAGGCCAATAATGATGTGGGCGATCTATATAAATTGGTCACATCAGAACCTTCTCTTCCAAAGAAGAAGAATGTCTCCCTACCTAAGCCTAGAGTCCAGTCAACTGGAAAGGCTCAGGTGTCATCTGATGAATGTATTTTGTTAAGGTTAGAGAGCAGTTTCAATTACTGACTCGTCAATTTCAAAGTTGTAATGCAAGATTAAACAATTTTGAGGGTACTTCATCTGGCCCTAGACAAAATACCAAACCTTTTTCAAAGAAAGATAAATATATTTCTCCAGTTGAGAAAAAGAAAAAGGTTTCAAAACTATCTATTCCAATTACATTTACAGAAAAATTTGTTTTGGACCTCCAGGGACCTATAAAGGAGGGTCCAGTGAACCCATCAGTCGATGGGTTCCCAAATCTAACTGATATATCTGGTGGATGTGCAGGGCGATCGAAAGAAACATACCTGGTATATTGACAGTGCTGCTGGCAGGACAATGACCGGATGTAAGACCCTGCTGGAGGAGTTCATAATTTCTGATGGACCCTCAATTACTTTTGGAAATGATGGTTGTGGAAAAACTGAGGGGTATGGTGTTCTGAACAATGGACAAGTCAAATTCAGACGAGTTGCATATGTGAATGGTTTGAAATATAACCTGATCAGTGTCAATCAACTGTGTGATGATGGCTATCAAGTTCTGTTCAATATTGTCATGGCATCGTATTCAACAAGGACTGGAAGGTAGTGTTGATTGCTCCCAAAAGAGGGAATGTGTATGTGATGGATATGGAAAGCTCTCCTTCAGAGCAGTGTTTCTATACTCAAGTTGATGAAGACACAAACTGGTTATGGCATAAAAGGTTATCCCATTTAAATTTCAAAAATATAAATAAGTTGTCTAGAAAACAACTGGCAGATGGATACCTTCAGTTTCCTTCAAAAAGGAAAGGCCATGTCCAGGATGTGAGATGGGTTAGCAGAAACGTACCAGTTTCAAGACAAAGCAGAATTTCAGCATATCTGAACCACTTCATATGCTTCATATGGATCTCTTTGGTCCAGTGAATGTTCAGACTCGTGCTGGTAAAAGATACACTCTGGTAATAGTCGATGAATTCTCCAGATATTGCTGGGTTATCTTTCTCAGGTCTAAAAATGAAGCTGCTACTGAAATCATCAGTCTTATCAAGCAAATTGAGCTCAAGTATAATCGAAAGGTGTGTCAGTTAAGAAGTGACAATGGAACAGAATTCCAGAATGCAACTCTGGATCATTCTGTACTGACACTGGCATCTCCCAGAATTTCTCATCAGCCCGCTCTCCAGAACATAATGGAGTGGTGGAAAGGAAGAATCGAACGCTGATAGAAGCTGCCAGGAGTATGCTTGCTGAATCTGGTCTTTCTACCAGTTCCTGGGCTGAAGCAATTGCTACTGCTTGTCACACCCAGAACCGGTCTGTGTACATCAAAAGACATAAAAAGACAGCCTATGCAGTATTAAGAAATAAAAAATCAAATATTGGTTATTCAGCCATTCGCAAGGCCTTCAAAGTCTATAACAAGAGACTGGAGAAGGTCCATGACTCAATACATGTCACATTTGATGAATCATTTGCTCCAGTGGCTAGACTTGAAGCGATCAGAATATTCTTAGCATTTGCTGCTCATCATCAATTCAAGGTCTACCAGATGGACGTTAAAAGTGCATTTTGAATGGAAAACTGGAAGAAGAAGTTTATGTCAGACAACCACCAGGTTTCATTGATGAAAAACATCCCCACTGGGTATATCGTCTGGACAAAGCACTTTATGGTCTCAGACAAGCTCCACGTGCCTGGTATGATACTCTGACTAAACATTTATTGAAAAATGGTTTTAAAAGAGGTGCAATTGACAATACCTTATTTATTCTTCGTGAAAAAGGTAATCTTCTGATGGTACAAATTTATGTTGATGATATTATTTTAATGGGTGAATTAACATATTTTCTAGGACTCCAGATTAAACAGACCAAAGATGGTATTTTTATTAATCAGGAAAAATATGTTAGAGATCTTTTAAAGAAATATGATATGAACTCTTCACCATCTAAACCCACTCCAATTTCTGCACCACTAACACTGGACTCAGATCCATATGGTAAACCAGTGAACACCACTGTCTATAGAGGCATGGTTGGTTCACTGATGTATTTAACTGCCAGTAGACCAGATATTATGTTTTCAACATGTTTATGTGCCAGATATCAGTCTAATCCAAAAGAATCTCATATGCTTGCTGTAAAGCGCATACTGAAATACCTTAAGGGTGTCCCCAGTTTGGGTCTTTGGTATCCCAAAGGCTCAGGCATGGATATAATGGGTTATTCAGATTCAGATCATGCAGGTTGTAAGATAGACAGGAAATCCACTACTGGTGGATGTCATTTCCTTGGTGGCAAACTGTTCAGATGGGATACCTTCAGTTTCCTTCAAAAAGGAAAGGCCATGTCCAGGATGTGAGATGGGTAAGCAGAAACGTACCAGTTTCAAGACAAAGCAGAATTTCAGCATATCTGAACCACTTCATATGCTTCATATGGATCTCTTTGGTCCAGTGAATGTTCAGACTCGTGCTGGTAAAAGATACACTCTGGTAATAGTCGATGAATTCTCCAGATATTGCTGGGTTATCTTTCTCAGGTCTAAAAATGAAGCTGCTGCTGAAATCATCAGTCTTATCAAGCAAATTGAGCTCAAGTATAATCGAAAGGTGTGTCAGTTAAGAAGTGACAATGGAACAGAATTCCAGAATGCAACTCTGGATCATTCTGTACTGACACTGGCATCTCCCAGAATTTCTCATCAGCCCGCTCTCCAGAACATAATGGAGTGGTAGAAAGGAAGAATCGAACGCTGATAGAAGCTGCCAGGAGTATGCTTGCTGAATCTGGTCTTTCTACCAGTTCCTGGGCTGAAGCAATTGCTACTGCTTGTCACACCCAGAACCGGTCTGTGTACATCAAAAGACATAAAAAGACAGCCTATGCAGTATTAAGAAATAAAAAATCAAATATTGGTTATTCAGCCATTCGCAAGGCCTTCAAAGTCTATAACAAGAGACTGGAGAAGGTCCATGACTCAATACATGTCACATTTGATGAATCATTTGCTCCAGTGGCTAGACTTGAAGCGATCAGAATATTCTTAGCATTTGCTGCTCATCATCAATTCAAGGTCTACCAGATGGACGTTAAAAGTGCATTTTGAATGGAAAACTGGAAGAAGAAGTTTATGTCAGACAACCACCAGGTTTCATTGATGAAAAACATCCCCACTGGGTATATCGTCTGGACAAAGCACTTTATGGTCTCAGACAAGCTCCACGTGCCTGGTATGATACTCTGACTAAACATTTATTGAAAAATGGTTTTAAAAGAGGTGCAATTGACAATACCTTATTTATTCTTCGTGAAAAAGGTAATCTTCTGATGGTACAAATTTATGTTGATGATATTATTTTAATGGGTGAATTAACATATTTTCTAGGACTCCAGATTAAACAGACCAAAGATGGTATTTTTATTAATCAGGAAAAATATGTTAGAGATCTTTTAAAGAAATATGATATGAACTCTTCACCATCTAAACCCACTCCAATTTCTGCACCACTAACACTGGACTCAGATCCAGATGGTAAACCAGTGAACACCACTGTCTATAGAGGCATGGTTGGTTCACTGATGTATTTAACTGCCAGTAGACCAGATATTATGTTTTCAACATGTTTATGTGCCAGATATCAGTCTAATCCAAAAGAATCTCATATGCTTGCTGTAAAGCGCATACTGAAATACCTTAAGGGTGTCCCCAGTTTGGGTCTTTGGTATCCCAAAGGCTCAGGCATGGATCTAATGGGTTATTCAGATTCAGATCATGCAGGTTGTAAGATAGACAGGAAATCCACTACTGGTGGATGTCATTTCCTTGGTGGCAAACTGGTCAGCTGGACCAGTAAGAAGCAAACTTCAGTTTCATTATCCACTGCTGAAGCTGAATACGTGTCTGCAGCCAGTTGTTGTGCTCAGATACTCTAGATGAAGAACCAGTTGCTTGATTATGGTATTAAGTATTCAAAGACCCTAATCTTTTGTGATAATACCAGTGCCATTGCTATCTCAAACAATCCAGTCATGCACTCAAAGACGAAGCACATTGATCTCAGGTATCATTTTATTCGTGATCATATTATGAAAAATAATATTGAACTCCATTTTATTCCCACTGACAAACAACTCGCTGACATCTTTACCAAACCTCTGGATGTTAAAACTTTTGAATATCTTGTTGGTGAGTTGGGAATGTTAAACCCTTAAATCTGGAACCTTGGTATTGAACGCCTTTGTGTACTATCAGGGATCCTTGATTTAAAAGATTTATAAATCTATAACTGCTTAGATATTGAACGCCCTTGTGTACTATCTCTGCATGAATAGATTTCTAGATCAACATTCCAGGGGGAAGACTGAAAGATATATTTTTGTCCTTAAAATTTGTTTTAATTTCAGGGGGAATTTGTTAATTTATTTTCTCACTGGATAAAATTTTCTGAAATATATCACTGGTACTTTGTAAATGTGTCCCTCTCACTGGTAATTAGATGGGTTGAAGTGCATGTTTGAGGTAACCTTTGTCGCCTTGTAAATGTGTCTCTCTCACTTGTCTGTATTAGTTGATGTGCATGTTTGAGGTTGCCAGTCTCACTCAAATGGTTTTCGTTGGTACTTTACTGGAGTGTCCCTCCAGTGTACCATCAGTGCATACTTTCACTGGCATAATCCACCAGTGATTCTGGAGTGTCCAGTCAACCTCTAGATGCATTGAATTAAGTCATGGTATGTCAGTTATAATATTTTAATACTTGGTCATTGTGCTTGCCACGTAAGCAAACCATTTGAAAGGACAGTTACTGTTTGTCCCATGTGGCAATGATATTTTTCAAAGAAATGATGGTATTTTTTACCTTGGGAAGACAAAAAATGCAAGTTGGTTACTGTTTGTGGGCTGTAAACCATCACACATTTATGTGTGATGTGATGTATTTAATGCGGATTTCAAAACCCGATCAAAATTACATTTTATAAAATTCAAATTAACTGTTTTGAAATCCGTTTCTCTCTCCTATAAATAACCTCTTTCACTTTCATTTGCATTTACTTCGAACATATTTACTCCCAAAACTCTCTAAATTCCTTCATTTACTTTATTTTTCATTCAATTTCCAATCATCAATCTCTCTCATATTTAATTCATCATATCTTTATCAAAACCCTAAATTCAGTTTCATTTTCATATTTCTACAAAAAATTACAATGGCACCAAGACAATCAAATTCACTGAAAAATCTTCTTGCTGCTGAGTATGCTCCTGTCGCCGCCATAAAAAGGGTGAATCACATCTCTCTTGCAGCAGCAGCCATTCGTATTAACATGAATAACTGGATGGCCAAACTCTCACTCTCCAGTGTTCATGATGCCCAATCTATTATTGGGAGATTAAATACCTTTTTTCTCTCCTGTCCTCTTTATGGTGCATTGACCCTAAATCCTGGGAAGATGTACCACGACTATCTCTGTGAATTCTGGTACTCTGCAGAATATGTAGATGAAACTTCCTCAATTTCTTATACACTTAAGCAAGGTACCAGACCCTTGGTCTTCACTATTGATACACTCAGATCTGCTCTACAATTAAACTATTTTGAAGAGAATGAGATGCCCATTGAACTTCCCTCTGGCATAAATACAAGGGAAGTGTGCAGATTGATGGGGCACACATACATTCTGGATGAGCATGGCCAGCTATCCAGAAAGGGAACAATCTACATGAGCAGGCTGTCAGACTCATGGAGATTCTTTTTCACTCATATAGTTGAATGTTTGGGAGGCAGCTCTGGAGGACTTGACCAGATAAATCAAATACATCTCCAGATTGCTTACTGCCTCTGGTTCGGATACAGAGTGGATTTTGCTCAGATTTTCTTTGATGATCTGGTAGAGCGTCTTAAGTGAAAGGTAGAAAAGCATTTGTACCTTATATCCGTTTCCTTTCACTAATTTTTAAAAGAGCTCTAGGTGACCAGTATGATTTCGATACCACTCACTTTTCTGTATGTGAGTATATGCGTGATCTGACCAACCTTAAATCTTCAACAAATGAGGTAAATATTCCTCAGGCCATGCTTAGTTTTCAAAGGGAAGAAAACGACGCATCATCATCAGATGAGCCAGAGGAGGCTCCAGGTGGGGGTCAAATTATTGTAGGACCCACTGGAGTCCTCGATGCTGAAATTGTGCCACCAATAAGCCAGGTGGCCCCTGTCCAACAGTAACAAGAAAATGTTGACCCTCCAAGAAAACCAAGAAACACCAGACGTCTTATGAAAGGAGGTGTACCGGTTGATTCTAGTAGAACCGAAACTAGTCATCCAGATTATCTCAATCTGGAGATGTCATCAGGGATGTGACTGGGGTTACTGGAGCCACACCTCTTATTATTCCAGTCTCAACTTCCACTGCTGGTGATATTATGAATGAAGATGGGTCTTTAATAGTTGAGCAGGAAAATGTTGAGCAGGTTGGTCAACTGGATTTGAATGTAGAAGTTGGTGATCAGGCAGGTGATCAGATAATTGGTGAAACATTTGTTTGGGATGAGGCTGATTCACCCATGTCAGAAGGTAATAATTTTGATACTGACATGAGTTTTCTTGGTGATGATGTAGTGGAAGTAGAACACTTACCAGAAATGCCACCACCTCCACCAGAATCATTGATTGCACCACCACCACCACCACCTCTTTCAATTCCACAAAACATTTCTTATTTCAATCCACCCTCACTTCAATTTTCACAAAATCAACCACCACCACTTGAAGCTCCACTTGATTTTCCTGAACACCGTGTGCTGGACTCCACTATTGTAACATCTGAAACTTCCACTGAAGGGGTCCAGACACAAGTACCTTTGGTGACCAGGATGGCTTCTGAACTGACACCTCCCAGTGGTCTCTCCACCTCTTCTTCAGCCGAGGTCCAAGGCCTTTTAAGTAAGGTGGCGGACCTGGAGAGATCACTCCAGTCTTCATCCCAGGTTGTTTCTGATTTTAAGTCCTTATTATCCAATAATCTTGCATCAGAAATGAATGTTTTTGCTGGGAATGAGAAACTAGTATTTGAGAAGCTTGATGAACTGGTACTGGCCACAAATCAAAACACTGGAAACATCAAAGTGGCAGTCCAGGGCTTGGAGGAAAAGTTAGTGAATTCTGTTCAGACTGCAGTGAAAGCTGAAGTTGTTCAACCACTGGCAGGTCTAACAGATGAGGTTCAGAAGTTGACTACCAGGATCAGTAATCTGGAAAGCAGGCCAACCCTTGACCAGAATTCTGTTGTAAGCACCCTCAGTGATGAAGTTGTACGCAAATTTAGAAGTGATATGCTGAAAGAAATTACTTCGGAAATTTCTGGGTCAGTTCTTAGAACCATTCAAGATGGGTTGTTGCCTCAGGTGGTAAATATGATTGAAAATGAAATGCCAAAGCACTTGTCTTCAGAAATTCAAATTATCAAGAAGGAAGTGACTAAGCTAAGGAAGACTGTGAATATCACAACTCCAGTGGCAGGAAGAACATTTGGTGTTTCAGACAGACACATGCTTGAACAGTTATGGAATGCCCACAAGTCTCAAACTGGTGGACATTCCAAGGGGGAAAAGTCTGCTGCCACTGAGTCTGTTCCAGAAGAGTTGGTGATGAAAAAGAAAGAAGTGATGGCTAGTGCAAATTGAAAAGGCCTTTGGCACTGAAGCCATCATGCAACAAGAAAAAATGACTGGTACTGATGCCAGTGAGCCCCAGTTTGAAGCATTCCCAGATATCACAACCACTCTAAAGTCAGTAAAACGAAAGCAACATGTGGTATCTGGAGAAGAAATTGAAATTGATGGGAGTTCATCAGAATTTCCTACTGCTTATGATGACACTTCAAAGAGACTGGAGCAGGAGTGCATAATGATAGAAATTTTTAAGAAAAGACAAAAGGATGAACTTCAGGACCACAAGATGGAAATGGCAAAAATGGGGACCTTTGATGAGTATAATGCTGGCAGGTTGGGCATTCATATTGATGTATACAAAAAGATGAAGGAAGACCCCAGAGTTCATCAATGTCTGGATGCATTGGATGACGTCTATATTCGCTCCAGGTACTCTTTAGAAGAACAAACTTATGATGCAGTAACTTATGGTGTCAGTGTAGTTGAACTGATCAGACAAAGGACGGAGGAACTGGTGAACCTCCAGAAAAAGATCAGAAAGAATGTTGGTGCTCTGGAGATAGAGTATAGAAAGAAGATAAAAGGCTTGCCCAAACTCACTGCCAAACAGCTAAAGGCAATCAGGGATGCAGATCTGAGCACTTTCATTCCCTTGGATACTTCAAAAAGAATAATTCGTGAAGGTATCCAGGGAAACTGAAGCATTGATCCAGGCTGCCAAATTGAAAGATAAATATAATGAACTGATGACATTCAGGGCTGATGCCAGAAGGATCATAGGTGCAGAGATTAAATTACTGATGAAAGGAAGAGTGCTTCAGTCCAGTCGTTTGGATGGACTGAACTGAAGGAGATAGGCTTGACTTTCAGGGGGAAAACTGATTTAACTCCTGATGTCAAAGCATTTATGAAGAGGATTGAGAAGGTCTGGAAGAGAATACAACAGATGGAAGCTGCTCTAGGTATGCGACCACCAGTTTCTGTACCATCCTCACCATCTCCAAAGAGAAAGGCCACTGAAGACGCTCCAGGACAGACGTCAAAGAGAAGGGCCTGACTCTTCATCATTTACTTGTACTTGTATTTATCTATCAAAATTGTAACTGTTTATCAGTTGATGTATGTAAATATTGTTGCAATTTTTGATTCACAAAGTAAGTCAAAACAAGTGTTTTTCAAGCATACAAACTTGTATAGATGGAAGCTTGAAAAACCTTGCATTATTTCTAAACAAATAGGGGGAATTTGTTAGGTCCAGATTTACTGGACTCGCTCCAGACTTGACGACTGGAGCGACACTGAAGATTTGTTCAAAAATAATGGAAGACCAGTGAGCAAAGTACTTGTATAGGAAATCTGGAGTCTTCCAGATTTCAGCTCACTGGACTTCACCCCAGTCCAGATCTATTCTACTAAAGACATTCTCACTGAAGTCAAATACTGAAGTTAGAATAAAGAAGACTGACAAATGGCGGAGTCCACTGGAATTCTTACCAGATCTACGACTGGAGCTTTGTCAGTGTTCTAGACCTTACAAGTCTGAACACTGATTACGAGGAATTGACTTTTTACCTTTACACACTTTTCAAAGAACATTCCACTTGTCTTTACAAAAAGTACTTACGTGTGTAAAGGTGGTTGGTTAAAAGGATAATAAGTCATATTGATGTGACTTTATCCTTGTACCTTAACCAATGCATTTAATGACCTTGTCGGTTCATTAAATACATACAACCATATTTGTACGGCACAAATTCACTGGTGAATTTGTTTGCCTATAAATACAAAGTCATTTCCTTGTTAAAATTACTTTTTAGCAATTAGGTGAATTTGTCTAAATACTCTCGATCGTAACAGGGATACTTCACAACTTTAAGTATTTTGATCTAAAGAGTTTATTTAGCAAATATAGATCATTTGTAATTCATAGGTTGTTAGGATACTTACATATTTGTATTATCTTGATTCCGCACAACCTTGTATTTTATTTAACATCATAAATAAAATACACTTGAAAAATTACATTGTGTTCCACCTATACTTTATTTATTGCTTTAAGTCTTGTATTACTTTGTTTATATACTTGCATTTATATTCAAGTAATACTAGTCCAAATCTAGTGCTTATTAGACTTGTTGTATTTTACACTTTTGGGTTAAACCATCAAGTGAGGGACTCTATATAAATGGATCTTCAAAACCAAATTAGACCCGAATGGAAACGTCAAACGCTATAAGGCCAGAACTAGTTGCGAAGGGCTTTACTCAAAAGGAAGGAATCGATTATCAGGAGACCTTTTCTCTTGTCTCTCTTAAAGATTCCTTAAGGATCATCATGGCATTCGTAGCTCATTATGATTAAGAGTTACATAAAATGGATGTCAAGACCACTTTCCTGAATGGAAACTTGCAATAAGACGTATACATGTGAGCCTGAAATTCCAGAAGGTAAAGAGCACATGGTCTGCAAGTTGAATAAGTCCATATACGGGTTGAAGCAAGCATCACTAAAAAGGTACCTTAAGTTTAATGAAGTCATAAAAGGACAAGACTTCATAAAGAATCAAGTGGATTAATGCACCTATCTTAAGATCAGTGGGAGTAAATGTACAATCCTTGTTTTGCACGTGGATGATATTATACTTGCAAGTAACAACTTGGATATGTTGCGTGAGTCGAAGCTTTTACTTTCGCAGAATGTCGACATGAAAGATCTCGGTGATGCCTCTTATGTCACAGGTATCGAAATACATCAAGATAGGCGTAATGATGTTCTAGTTCTTTCTCAAAAGGCTTATATTGAACACATCTTAGAATTCCATAACATGCAGCACTACACACCCACTATGGATCTAGTAGTAAAAGGAGACGTATGTGATTGTTTCCAGAGTCCGAACATTGAGATTAAAAAATGGAGCAAATGAGGATGATATCTTACTCATAAGTAGTTGGGAGCATTATGTACGCTCAGGTCTATACTCATCCAGATATCGCTTACATTGCCGGTATGCTTGGGAGTTACTTATGTAATCCCGGAATAGCACACTGGAAAACGTCTAAAAGTTTATACGATATCTGCAAAGGACCAAAGACTACACATTAACTTATAGAAGAGGTGACAACTTAGAAGTAGTAGGATGTTCTTATTCCGATAAGAAATCTACTTCTGAATATACTTTTATGATTAGCTGCAGACCTTAACTGTTGACGGAGTCATAAACAGAAACTGACTACAATGTCCATCATGATGGTTGAATGCATTGTCATCTATAATACCATGTTATGGGATGTTGTTAAAGAACCTGGTCAGTGGACTCGAAAATCGTCAACTTTATTACTAGACCATTGAAGTTTTACTGTGATAACTCAGCTACCGTAACTTTCTTGAACAGTAACAGTTCAACTGGCGCTGAGATGTATCTCGATACAAAGTTTCTGTTTGTACGCGAACGGATTGAGGAAAATGTTCTTTGTATTGAGTACATAAGTACACATAATATGCTAGTGGATCCAATGACCGAAGGTCTTCCTCCTAAAATCTTCGTAGGACACGTGTCGAAGATGAGGCTTACTAAAGGACCTATTATGATAGCATGTTGTACTTATTGGTCATTATTATTATCTTAATTAAAATTTTCCTCTATATTCAGATTTTGTTTTTCTATTAGTTACACTTTGAGCTCATAATAGTGTATAGGCATTATATAACAAAATATGTCTTAGTCAATTGATCATTGCTTATTAGTTTTAAATTTGAGTCATAGTTTGACTAGTGGGGGTCCTGAGTTGATGTTCTTCTCTACGACTGTACGTATTGGCTATGATTTCGGTTTAAAACAAAAATGAGTATTATTCTGGACTTACTGAATACTTATAGATAAAATGATCGCTTGGTCAAGTGGGAGAATGTTGGAACCACGTTAGTGTGACCGTCACTGATCATATATCATTACTAATATGATAATTGACGATAACTGAAATCCCTATGTCTAGTAAATATATAATGGGCGTATTTACTCTTAAAGACATACTATAGGGTTTCCCATTAGATGATTGGAACTATGAGGACTAATGTTACACACATTAAACACCAGAGGGGTTGAATGTGTAAATACTCTCATTATAAATAGAGAGCCATTAACCCTAATTTAAGATTAATGAATAATCACATAATCACACCCTAATCCCTCACTAAAATTCGTGTGTGTATTCCTCTCTACAATTCATGCATAACATCAGCCGAATTCATCATCCCATTATTACTCAATCATCTTGTTTTGGGAATCCGAAATCAATAGCAATCATGTTTAATGCTCTTACAGGTTCCACAGGACGATCGGAGATGTTTTATCACTCGAATCGAATCATGTTTATTCCAACAAATACAAGAATAGAAACTAAAACAAGAAAAAAGAGGGAACCTTGGCTGAGGGTTCTGATAAACAGAGGTCCCTTAAAATAGATTTTGAGCCACTCAAGTGAACCGGTCTGTTTCCCAAAATACAACATGCCAACAACCGCAAAAGTTAGTACTGCTGGAGTTAACCAAGCACCCAGAACTATATCTACAATAACTAAATGAAATGAAGAGAAGGAAACGAAGTGAGTTGAACGATCCAGAGTGTTTTTGGTGTTAGTGTTGGTGCTGTTGTTGCAAATGAACCACTACTTCAGTATAGAAGTAGTTAGCAACAGGTTGTGACACCTGTTGCAACTAGGGATGGCAAAAATATCCACACCCGATGGGAATCCGATACCCGAATCCGGTTTGACTGGGGAATCCCCGAGTTGACCGGGGATGGGGAAAGGTACGAGGATGTAATTTTAATCCCCTATGGGGATGGGGACGAGGATGGGAAACCATAAATCCCCGATCCCCATACCAGAACCCGAAAAAACTATATATATTTATTAGAATCACTTTAAGTTTTTTTTTCTATTTATTAGAATCACTTTAAGTTTATAGCTTTTTGTTTAATACTTTTCATGTGTTACACTTTGTTTATCAATTACTTAACATAGATATTAGTTAATACATAGAAACAAAAAGTCGAACTACAAGTTTTCTTAGTTATTTTCTACTTCATTCAAAAAAGATATCCCCGATTACCCGACGGGGATCCCTGATACCCGATGGGGACGGGTATGGGGATGTAACCTAAATCCCCAATGAGGATGAGGATTACAAGTGGGTATCAGGAATGGGATTTGAGATCCCCGATGATACCTGCGCCATTGTCATCCCTAGTTGCAACATGTGTCAACTTAGGAGGAAGCAACCCCAACTGATAGCTCCCGTGCCCGGGCGCGTGCACCCTTTTAGACAACTTGGGGTGTGACCCCTTATAAGGAATACTTATTTTTCCAACACTCCTCTTTAAAAACACACTTAATGTTTATAATTCTACCAATGTGGGACAAACACACATTAGTTAAACACACTTTTAACTTCATTTTAACATATCTATTCACTTGAATAATTTAGTTAAAGAGCAAGGATGCTAATGATGGGATAGAACAGGTTCTCCTTGATGAGTTGAAGACATTGGATGAACACCTCAAGAATCATGTATGCGCATTGAAATACAGCTTTTCTAGATTCTAAATGAGCAGGATATGTGCATTTGTTTCTTCTTTTATTTAGATGATTAATTTGTAAGACTATAACATATCAGGGGCCTTATGTTAATGGAGAAAACATAACAAGCATTGATCTGCGTTTGGCACCAAAGTTGTATCACCTTGAGGTAGCTCTTGGTCACTTTAAGAAGTGGACCTCCCCGATAGTTTGCCTCATTTGCAAATCTACACAAAGGTATAGAATTTAATGTAACACCCCAAGATTTTTTAAGATAAATAAGTTAACCATTTTTTGTAGTTTTAACATTAAAATAATTTCCTAGTATTTAATTTTGAGTTATGGGGTTAATTTAGTTGGAACTTTAGTGGATAGCGGGTATAATACCCATCAAAATTTAAAGGAGGGCATGGCACATAAGGGATGTGTCGGCCATTTTCCCTTGTGACTCACCTTTTTCCTACTTCTACTTCAAAGTTCTACACTCTTCATTCCCCATTCTTTCTAATTACTTCAAAGAAGATTGAGTCTATCTTCCATCTAATTCAACAAATCCTTCAAGAGAATAACATAATAATAATAATAATAAACCATATTATAGTGAAGAATTTAATTTGGAAAAATTGAATGTGTGTGTATGTGGAGTGTGGGTCAAATTTCAAGAAGAAAGGGAGGAGAAGAATAGTGTGATTCCAATCTCAATTTTAGTTATTATCCTCAAGGTAAGGGTTCTTTCTAACCTAGTTTGATTCTAATTGCAAGAATTAGGGTTCATGCAACCATCAAAAATTGGGGGTTTTGGGTTGGAGGATAAATTTGTTATTATTTCCCCAAATCTTAATTACATCTTGATATTTGATTATAGGGTTGCATGAATATGTTGATTTGAATTGTTAGTGACCATTATGGTCAAAATGAGAATTTGGTAACTTTGAACTATGAGATGAAATGGCCACATGGTGGTGGTAAAATGAGATTTTTAGTAAAATGTTAGATAGTTGAGAATGATGATTATGAAAGATAGAATTTTGTTAATTGAGATTTGGAAATGGGCCAACTCAAGAGAACGAGTTTTGGATATGGGTAGGAATGCTAGTGAATCGATAGTATGGCTAAGTGAGTTAGCCAAGAATTGTGAATAAAGTCTTATATGTATATTCTGATCATTTGCTAGGTTGAAAGCTTTGTCAATTGTGTTGTGGCTATCTTGATTGTTGTTGGTCGCGAAGGAGGTGAGTAAATTTGCATACTCTTATATGTGTGTTGGGTCGATTACCATATGATGGTGGATTCCGTGTGTGGTAATCGATTCGGCGTTAGGGCCTAATTTTGAGGTCGGGGCCTAAGAACCCCATAGTTGTATTGAGATGAGGCCTAAGAACCTGTTGTTGTATTGAGATGAGGCCTAAGAACCTCTTTGATTATTGTTTAGCGTATATGGATCCATGTATGTGATGTTAGCGGAAAAGTGAGTATGCAAGTGATGGTATGACGGTGTCATCGGCTACATGCGATAGTCTTTTGTGTTTTTGCCCTCCTTCGTATATATGTTTGTGTAACACCCCAGCTATTTTAAAATATAAATTAGTAATTTTATTATAGTTTTGCCTTTAAAATGATTTCCTAGTATTTAATTTGAGTATGGGGTTAAATTAGTCGGAACTTTAGTGGATAGCGGGTATAATACCCACTAAAAAGTTGTATAGGGCGTGGCATGAGAAGAAACATGATACCCTTTTGATGGGTGGTTTTTGTTTCGTGTTTAAATTTATAAAAGTTGTAAAAGTAATTATCTCAAAACACACACCTTAACGGACAGGGGACCCGATCAGATGTAATATAGTTAAGTGATAAGTACATGATCGTTCGCAGGGACGCGTTGCTTTACCTAATCTAGTAATATGTGTAATTCTAGCGGTTGGGGGTTGTCACGATTTCCTATTAAACTAATTAAAATACTGAAAAGTAAATAGAAGCCGCAACCGCTTAATCAGCAAGAGGCTTAGTCTGAAAATAGTTTAAAAAAACAAATAACAGTAATAAAATTAAAATACTTGTTTGGCATCTCAGATCTCATGATACGACCAGATATCATTCTACCTACTTGCTAGACTGTTGGAAACTTAATCACGGCTCAGATTCTCGTTAGATTCACTTTGCCTAAGTAACTAGTGCTGTCCCTAGACTCACACTACTTCTTTAAACAAATTCTCGTTTGATTCATTGTTTAAGCATTAATGACCTAAAGTTTGTGTTACTAATTCATCTTTAAGTTACCCGGCTCTTAAGACATGACCAGATAATAATTCTCTCCGGTGACCATAGTGCACGTTTCCATGTCACTGGATCGCGTCTGACATTGTTAAGCATCATGTTCTATTCATCCTAATTACTATGGTTCTGGATCCTCAGTTATAAGTGAATCACCTTTTACATCTAGTTAAAGACCGACTAGTGTTTTCCATCCTTATGTATTAATCCTAGTGTATGATTATAGACCGATCATCAAAATTAAACTAATACACTCAGATATAGAACCGATAATAATATGAAGAACTAGTAAAACATGGATCTACGATAAACAGTAATACACACTCCAACAGATCTAACAAATAAATTAAAAATAAATAAACGTCTACATGATCACATCGATCCAAACAAGTATTCAGCCTATTAGCCTACCATTATTATAGGAATAACAAAGTCTGAAAAGATGAAAGACATTGTTTACCAACTGAAAGTAAAATAAAAGAGTAGATCTAGGTAGAAGATGAAGATCGGAAGGTGTTAGAAGCTCCAAAACCTCCTTGGAATCTGCAAAGTCGACCTAGGGTTGATATGGGCGGCTAGGGCTGCTGAATCGGCTCTCTCCTCTGGTTTTGAGGGCTGCTTCGGCTTAAATAGGATGTAAAGTCGGTTTGCTGAACTGGGCTGCCCAGCGGCGCTGGATGAGCTCCAACGGCGCTGGCAGCTCCTGCTGCTTCTCGTTTCGCTTCGTTCGCTCCCGAATCACCTCCTTGTGTCTTGTAACTTCATAGGCCTTCATCTTGAGTCACTTGATGCCATTTACCCTCACTCGCATCTTCCGTGAACCTGCGTAAACATAGAATCCATTAAGTATCGATAGTTCTGGAATATTAACTCGTTTAAGACATCATATGGCTTTTTGGTTTCTAGCCATGACTTTATTACCAGTTTTTCTTTCTCTAAAATGATCTCAAGATCTTGCTTTTCTTGAATCAATTGTTCAGTTACCAGAACCTGGGCTTGAAATGCCAGTTCAATGTCTTGAAGCTCTTTTAATTTTGATTTTAAAGCATTTATTTCAGAAGAATCTGTTTCTAGACCATTTACACAATCAGATCTAACAGTTTCTACAAAAATCAAATCAGAATTTAAAGCTTCAGCAATGTCCAATTTTAGTTCTTGGTCAGTTGCATTATCATAATCACTAACCTTTTTAATAACTATGTCCACCCATCGTCCAGATGTGACATCTTCCTTCACCAGGTGCTCATCAACTTCCAGAGCCATGTAACAGCAATCTCTTTCCTCTTCTTCATCAGCAGATGATTCATCAGAAGGAACCCACTCTCTTCAGTTGTTGCAATCATGCACTTATTATTGGTTTCCATTTGTTGTGCCATGAGAGCAATTTGTGCCTTAAGCTTTTTATATTTCAATTTATAGCTATCATCAGGCTTATTATTTGAAGAGAATGGACCAGGCTTGGATACAAACTGGTTGGACCTGCACTCTTTCATGAAATGACCCTTTTTGCCACACTTAAAGCATGTCAAATTGGTCTTGTCAGTGGAAGAACTGGATGCAAATTGTCCAGATGGCTTATTTGCTCTTGCTTTGAAACGGTTAAACGTTTTAGCAATCATTGCAATAAGGTCATCATCTTCAGTTTCATCACAACAGTCTGGAGAGACTTGACTAGACTCTCCAGAATCCATAAGTTCAGACACCATCTTCTTCATAGAAAATACATTCTCAGAAGATATCAGTGCTGTATTTTGTGGTTCAGAATAACTAACCACTTTAGGAGTACTGGAGGCATGGTTAAAAGCATCTTGTTCTGCAACCACTCTCTGAGCTTGATTTTCTTCAGTGTACCTGAAGGCTCCATATAGAGTTGAGAGAGTGTGTGTGTGCAGAGTTTTACCTTGTCATAAGACAAGTATCATGTGAGACCATTTGGTGGGTAGAATGTCACAAAATTTCTCCAGAAGTATATCCTTGTCCTTCTCAACCCCAAGACCTCTCAATTGGTTTATGATACTCATAAATCTGGTGTAAGTACCAGTGAGAGACTCGTTAGGTTGAGCAAAAAATGACTCATACCTCTTGTTTAAGGAGACCTTTCTGGTGACAATGGTGTCATCTCCTCCTTCATGTTGGTTAAGAAGTTCATCCCACATGGATTTGGCACTAGGAAAAAGAACTAGTGTGGGAATTAGGGTTTCTGGAACGGCCCCGAGGATCATGTTTTTGAGAAGGGTGTCTAAATTCACCAATCTCCTCTCCTCTTCTGACCAATGTTCCTCCCTCTTTTCCCTTCCTCTTCTAGATCTAGAAGGATCAAGAAGTGGATTGAGAGGTGATGTAGGTACATAAGGACCTTCGTTTAAAATCTTCATCATGTTCCTCTCAATACCAGTGACATACAAAACCATCCTAGCCTTCCACGTACCAAATTCATCACAGTTCCCACTGAATTTAGGAACAGGATTATTTGAGTAGTGCACATGCACGTGTGGAGAAGCAGGAGTAGGAGGAGGAGGTGGAGGATTAGTGTTATTAACATTTTGTGGTTCATTTTTATCATGAATATTTACATTAGGATCGGGACCAAGACTAAAACCTTGTGTATTTTCTTGGTTAGCCATCAAGAACAGATCTAGGCAATGATTAGCCTTCTGCTCTGATACCAAATGTGAGTCCCTTAAATTACGAGATGGTTAACCAATGAAAGTGTAAAATACAACAAGTCTAATAATCACTAGATTTGGACTAGTATTACTTGTAAATAAAGATGCAAGATATATAAACAAAGTAATACAAGACTTAAAGCAATAAACAAATAAAGTGGACCATTATGTATGTTTCATGGGTATTTCATTTATTGATGTTTAAATAAAATACAAGGTTGTTGCGGAATCAAGATAACACAATTAAGTGTGTATCCTAACAACCTATGAGTTACAATATGATCTATATTTGTCAAATAACTCTTTAGGATCGAGATACTTAAAGTTGTGAAGTATCCCTGTTTAAGATCGAGAGTATTTGGACAAATTCACTTTCATGCAAAGTGTTATGCTAAAAAGTATTTTTCTCAAGGATATGACTTTGTATTTATAGGCAACAAAATTCACCAGTGAATTTTGTGCCGTACAAATATGGTTGTATACATTTAATGATCCGACAAGAACATTAAATGTATTGGATAAGGAATAAGGATAAAGTCACATCAAGTGCAAGTGTATCCTTTTATCCAACCACCTTAACACACGTATACTTTGTTAAAGAACAAGTGGATTGTTCTTTGGAAAGTGTGTTAAAGGCATAAGTCAAACCTCGATATCAGTGTTCAGACTTGTAGTATCTAGAACACTGACAATCCTCCAGTGTGCAGATCTGGTAAGACTTTCCAGTGGACTCCGCCATTTGTTAAGTCTTCTTCCTTCAGACTTCAGTCTTTGACTTCAGTCAGAATGTCTTCAGTAGAGTAGATCTGGACTGGGGTGAAGTCTTCAGTGAGCTAATCTGGAGAATGCTCCAGATTACCTATACAAGTAAATGCTCACTAGTCTTCAATTATTTCTGGACAAATCTTTAGAGGGACTCCAGATTCCAAGTCTGGAGTAGGTCCAGTAGAGAAACGTTTTCTGGTCAGATCTTCAAGTGAGGCTCCAGTAGTCGGGTCTGGAGCGAGACCAGCAAAACAAGTTTTCTTAACAAACCTAAATAAGGTTCCAGTAGTCCAGTCTGGAGCCAGTCCAGTAAGTCTGGACTAAATCTGGACCTAACAAATTCCCCCTATTTGTTTAGAAATAATGCAAGTGTTTTCAGACTTATAGATATACAAATTTGTATGTCTGGAAAACACTTTATAGATCATGAGTGTTTTCAGTTTCATCTTTTAAGTTCTAACTTAGACTAAATCTGGTCATTTACTTATAAAAATAAAAAATTGCAACTATTATTACTTTCATCAAAAAGGAAAATAATTACAACTTTCATAAGACAAATAATTACAATAAGTACAATGATAAAAGGTTTAGGCCCTTCTTTTCGATGTCCTTTCTGGAGCATCTTCAGTAGCCTTCCTTTTTGGAGATGGAGATGATGGAACAGACACTGGTGGTCTCAGACCCAACACAGCTTCCATTTGTTGAATTCTCTTCCAGACCTTCTCAATCCTCTTCATAAAGGCCTTCACATCTGGAGAGAGATCAGTCTTACCTTTAAAGGTCAACCCAATCTCCTTTAGTTCAGTCCATCCAAAAGCTTGGACTGAAGTATCCTTTCTTTCATCAGTAAAGTTACCTTCTCTGGTCAACTTCACATTAAATCTGGTCATTTACTTATAAAAATAAAAAATTGCAACTATTATTACTTTCATCAAAAAGGAAAATAATTACAACTTTCATAAGACAAATAATTACAACTTTCATAAGACAAATAATTACAATAAGTACAATGATAAAAGGTTTAGGCCCTTCTTTTCGATGTCCTTTCTGGAGCATCTTCAGTAGCCTTCCTTTTTGGAGATGGAGATGATGGAACAGACACTGGTGGTCTCAGACCCAACACAGCTTCCATTTGTTGAATTCTCTTCCAGACCTTCTCAATCCTCTTCATAAAGGCCTTCACATCTGGAGAGAGATCAGTCTTACCTTTAAAGGTCAACCCAATCTCCTTTAGTTCAGTCCATCCAAAAGCTTGGACTGAAGTATCCTTTCTTTCATCAGTAAAGTTACCTTCTCTGGTCAACTTCACATTAAATCTGGTCATACCTTGATGATTTTCAGCCAGTGTGATTTCAGCATTTATAATCCTTCTTGCATTGGCCCTGAAAGTCATCATTTCATCAAATTTTGCCTTCTGCTTAGCCAAACGAACCATTTCTTCAGTATCCCTGGATACACCACTCTGTTGTCCTTCAGTGGACTGGTGTTCTTGTCTATTGATCTTCAGAGTGGTATCCAGAGGAATAAAGGTGCTAACATCACCATCTTTTATTGCCTTTAATTGTTTGGCAGTAAGCTTAGGCAGACCAGTCATTCTCTTCCTGTATTCCAACTCCAGAGCACCAGCATTTCTTCTAATTTTCTTCTGGAGGCTTACCAGCTCCTCCTTTCTTTGTCTGATCAACTCTGGAATGGACACACCATAAATTAAGGAATCATATACCTGTTCTTCCTCAGCATAGAACGAGCGTATATGGACATCATTCAATGCATCAAGACACTGATGAACTCTGGGATCTTCCTTCATCCTTTTATATACTTCAATGTTTATGCCTAACCTGCCAGCATTGTAGGAATCCAGAGTACCCATTGTAGCCATCTCCCTTTGATGGGCCAGCAGTTCATCCTTCTGGTTTGTCTTGAAGATTTCGATCATTATGCATTGTTGTTGCAATTTCCTTGATGTTTCATTGTCAACATCTTCAATTTGCTCTTCCTCTTCACCAGGCACAACCTTTTCTTTTCCTTTAACAGATTTCAATGTAGTAGGAATGTCTGGGAAGGTTTCAAACTGGGGCTCACTGGCATCAGTACCAGTAGCCTCTTCTTCAGTCTGCACAATGGCTTCAGTGCCAAGTGCTCTCTGGGCTATACGTGCACTGGCATCAGTACCAGTCACTTGTCTTCTCTGAACAACGCTTTCAGTAGCGACTGCCCTTACAACCTCTTCTTTTCTCTTCCTTAAACTTTCATGGACACCAGATGATGGACTAGACAATTTTTCCCCTTGGAATGATCTCTAGTCCTGGACTTCAGATCATTCCACAATTCTTCCATCATGTGCCTGTCCAGTGAACCAAAGGTTCTTCCAGTAGCTGGACTTACATCAGTCACAAACTTCTTGAGTGCCAAGACTTCATTTTTCAAATTATCAACTTCTTTTGGCAAGTCCTTTGGCAGCTCAACCTCTAACATCTGAACAACTCCAGGCAACAAATTATCTTGAATTTTTGTTAGAACAGAAGCAGAGATATCATCAGTGATTGTCTTCAGCATATCACCCCTAAATTTTCTAACAATTTTTT
>CM067167.1:242356969-242393631 GCA_034093135.1 Erigeron breviscapus | reverse complement strand
TAAAGTTCAAAAGGAATTTATTAATTTATTTTCTTACTGGACAAATTGTCCAGAAAATATTACTGGTGCTTTGTAGATGTGTCCCTCTCACTGGTAACTAGATAAGTTGAAGTGCATGTTTGAGTTGACTTATGTCTCCTTGTAAATATGTCCCTCTCATTTGTCTATATTAGTTGACGTGCATGTTTGAGGTTACCAGTCTTTCAAAATGGTTTTCACTGGTACTTTACTGGAGTGTCCCTCCAGTGTACCATCAGTACATGCTCACTGGACTAATCCACCAGTGATACTGGAGTGTCTAGTCAACCTTCAGATGGACTGAATTATGTCACAATACTTTTAAATACTTGGTCATTGTGTGTGCCACGTAAGCAAACTTTTTCAAAGATATTTATCTTATAAATCCTACGTGGCATGTAATTTTTCAAACGAAATGATGATATTTTTACATTGGGAAGATAAAAAGAACAAGTTGTTAGTTTTTGTGGCGGTAAACCATCACACATTAATGTGTGATGTAATGTAATTAATGCGGATCTCAGAACCCGATCAAAAATTGTATTTGATAAATTCAAATTAATCGTTTGAGTTCCACATTATTTCTCCTATATATACCCACTTTCAATTTCAATTTCATTTACTTCGAACATTTACTCCCAAATCTAAAATTCCTTCATTCAATTCTTAAAATTCTTCATTCATTTTCCAATCATATAACTCTTATATTAACTGCAATTCATTAAATTCTTCATAACCTTAAAATTTTCAATTTCATCTTCATCTATCAATCAAAAATGGCACCCAAAAATCTCTTATCTGCTGAATATGCTCCGGTTGATGATGTAGTTAAACCAAAACATATTTCTCTTGAGGCGAAAGCCATACGCATCAATATGAATAACTGGATGGCCAAACTTTCCAGTGTTCATCCTGCTCGTTCTATCATTGGGAGATTGAATACTTTCTTTCTCTCATGCCCTCTGTATGGTGCATTAACCCTAAATCCAGGGAAAATGTACCATGACTACTTATGTGAATTCTGGTACTCCGCTTTCTATAATGAAGAAACTTCATCAATTTCTTACACTCTCAATGGAGGTACCAGATCTTTGAGTTTTTTGGTGAATTTGCTCAGGTCTGTTTTACAGTTGAACTACCATGACCAGAATGAGCTGCCCATCGAACTCCCTACTGGCATAAATTTCAGGGAAGTGTGCAGGTTGATGGGGCACACAGAAATTGTAGATGACCAAGGCCAGTTGTTGAGAAAAGGAACAATTTATATGAGTAGGCTGACAGATTCGTGGAGATTTTTCTTCACTCATTTGGTAGTGTCTAGGAGGTAGTTCTGGGGGTCTTGATCAGATAAATCAAACCCAGCTCCAGATTGCCTATTGTTTGTGGTTTGGGATAAGAGTGGACTTCGCTCAAATTTTGTTCAATGATTTGGTGGATAGACTGAAGCAAAAGGGAGAAAACCACACGTTCCATTTATTCGTTTTCTTTCCCTTATGTTCAGAAGTGGTCTAGGAGACCAATATGATATTAATACTACTCATTTTTCTATGAGTGAGTTTTTAAGGGATTTGAACAATCTTCAGTCAAGAGATGGTGAGGTAGATATTCCTCAGTCCATGCTCTCATTTCAAAGGGCAGAAGAGATTGTGGCACCAGGAAGTGTTCAAGTTGTTGGGGAACATTCTGATGACCAAGATATCCAGGTTGTAGAACTGATACAACCAATAAGTCAAGTGGCTCCTGAAGAAGGCATGCAACCCACTGTTGAGCTTTCCAGACGACCCAGATCTCATAGGCGTCTGATGAGGGGAGGAGTCCAGGTAAATCCATCAACCCATCCTGGTGATACAATTAATGTTGATGGATCTCCTATTTTTGAAGAGGAGTATATTGAATCTATTGTACACTTTGAACAGAGAGTGGATACTGAAGTCCAGGCTGTTGTACAAGATGATATTGCTCAAGTTGTTGAGGAGATGGTTCAGACTGAAGAACAAGCATCTGGTGAGCAAGAGGCTCAGATTGACTTGAATGTCCAGGCTGGTGAACAGGCTGGTACATCTACTGGTGATATGTTTTGGGAAGAGGCTGATTCTCCCATTTCTGAAGGGCAGAACCTTGATATTGATATGAATTTTCTGGGTGAAGAAAATGTACAAGTTGAAAGTTCACCAGAAATGCCACCACCCCCACCAGAAACAAACTTACCACCACCAGAACCAGAAATGCCTCCACCACCACCAGAATCGAACATGCCACCACCTCCACCACCTTCAATTCCACAAACAACTTCATACTTCAATCCACCAACAATCCAATCTCAACCACCAGTCAATCTAACCGAACAAAGTGTGCCAGACTCAAATGTTGAATCTGAAGAGGTCTGGGCACAAGTACCAGTAATGGAGAGAATGGCCTCTCATCTGGAACAACCCTCTGGTCTCTCCACTTCTTCTTCAACCGAGGTCCAAGGCCTTCTTAGTAAGGTGGCGGACCTGGAGAGATCACTTCAGTCATCTTCCCAGGTTATTTCTGATTTCAAGTCTTTATTGTCAAACAACTTAGCATCAGAAATGAACCTCTTCGCTGGGAATGAGAAGTTAGTGTTCGAGAAGTTAGATGAGCTGGTACTGGCCACCAATCGAAATTCTGAAAACTTTAAAGTGGCAGTCCAGGGTTTGGAGTCCAGACTGGTGACTTCTGTTCAGACTGCAGTAGATAGTCAAATTGTTCAACCACTGGCAGGTCTGAAAGAAGAGGTTGAGAAACTGGTTACAAGGGTTGGTTCTCTGGAGAGCAGGCCAACATTAGATCAGAATGATATTGTCAACACCCTTAGTGATGAAATTATTAGAAAATTTAGGGGTGATATGCTGAAGACAATCACTGATGATATCTCTAATTCTGTTCTAAGAAACATTCAAGAGAGCTTGTTGCCTGAAGTTGTTTAGATGATTGAGGTTGAGCTGCCAAAGGACTTGCCAGAAGAAATTGAAAATATTAAAAGGGAAGTCCAGGCACTCAAGACTGGTATGACTGCTTCCATGCCAGAACAAGGAAGAACTTTTGGTTCTCTGGACAGGCACATGATGGAAGAATTATGGAATGATCTGAAGTCCAGGACTAGAGATCATTCCAAGGGGGAAAAATTGTCTAGTCCATCATCTGGTGTCCATGAAAGTTTGAAAAAGAGAAAAGAAGAAGTTGTTAAGGCTGTTGCTACTGAGAGCATTGTTCAAAGAAAACAAGTGACTGGTACTGATGCCAGTGCACGATTAGCCCAGAGAGCACTTGGCACTGAAGCCAGTGTGCAGACTGAAGAAGAGGTTACTGGTACTGAAGCCAGTGTGCAGACTGAAGAAGAGGTTACTGGTACTGAAGCCAGTGAACCCCAGTTTGAAACCTTCCCAGATATTCCTACCACACTGAAGGCAGTTAAAGGAAAAGAAAAGGTTGTATCTGGTGAAGAGGAAGAGCAGACTGAAGATGTTGACAATGAAACTTCTAGGAAGTTACAACAACAGTGCATCATGATTGAAATTTTCAAGACAAATCAAAAGAATGAACTGCTGGCCCATCAAAGGGAGATGGCTATAATGGGCACTCTGGATTCCTATAATGCTGGAAGGTTGGGCATAAATATTGAAGTTTTCAAAAGGATGAAAGATGACCCCAGAGTTCATCAGTGTCTTGATGCACTGAATGATGTCCATGTACGCTCATTCTACGCTGAAGAAGAACAGGTATATGACTCATTGATTTATGGTGTTACAATTCCAGAGTTGATCAGACAAAGAAAGGAGGAGCTTGTAAGCCTCCAGAAAAAGATAAGAAGAAATGCTGGTGCTCTGGAGTTGGAATACAGGAAAGGATGACTGGTCTACCAAAGCTTACTGCCAGACAAGTGAAGGCAATAAAAGATGGTGATCTTAGCACCTTCATTCCACTGGATACTACTCTTAGAATTAATCAACATCACCAGTCCACTGAAGGACAACAGAGTGGTGTATCCAGGGAAACTGAAAAAATGGTTCACTTGGCTAAGCAGAAAGCAAAATATGATGAAATGATGAATTTCAGGGCCAATGCAAGAAAGATTGTTAATGCTGAAATCAAATTGGCTGAAATTCATCAAGGAATGACCAGATTCAATGTGAAGTTAACCAGAGAGGGTAACTTTACAGATGAAAGGAAGGATACTTCAGTCCAAGCTTTTGGATGGACTGAACTGAAGGAGATAGGATTGACCTTTAAAGGTAAAACTGATCTCTCTCCAGATGTGAAGGCCTTTATGAAGAGAATCGAGAAGGTCTGGAGAAGAATTCAACAAATGGAAGCTGTGTTGGGTCTGAGACCACCAGTGTCTGTTCCATCATCTCCATCTCCAAAAAGGAAGGCTACTGAAGATGCTCCAGAAAGAACATCGAAAAGAAGGGCCTAAACCTTTTATCATTGTACTTATTGTAATTAATTATCTTATGAAAGTTGTAATTATTTTCCTTTTTGATGAAAGTAATGATAGTTGCAATTTTTTATTTTTATAAGTAAATGACCAGATTTAGTCTAAGTTAGAACTTAAATGATGAAACTGAAAACACTCATGATCTATAAAGTGTTCTCCAGTAACTTAGATTTTTTAGACTTAAATCGACTAAGTGTTTTCCAGACATACAAATTTGTATATCTATAAGTCTGAAAACACTTGCATTATTTCTAAACAAATAGGGGGAATTTGTTAGGTCAGATTTAGTCCAGACTTACTGGACTGGCTCCAGACTGGACTACTGGAACCTTATTGAAGGTTTGTCAAGAAACATGTTTTGCTGGACTCGCTCCAGACTCGACTACTGGAGCTCACTGAAGATCTGACCAGAAAACATGTTCTGCTGGACCTACTCCAGACTTGGAATCTGGAGTCCTTCTAAAGATTTGTCCAGAAATAATGGAAGACTAATGAGCAAATACTTGTATAGGAAATCTGGAGTATTCTCCAGATTAGCTCACTGGTCTTCACCCAGTCCAGATCTACTCTACTGAAGACATTCTGACTGAAGTCAAAGACTGAAGTCTGAAGAAAGAAGACTTATCAAATGGCGGAGTCCACTGGAAAGTCTTACCAGATCTGTACACTGGAGGATTGTCAGTGTTCTAGACCTTACAAGTCTGAACACTGATATCGAGGATTGACTTTAAGCCTTTACACACTTTCCAAAGAACAACCCACTTGTTCTTACCAAAGTATACGTGTGTTAAGGTGGTTGGATAAAAGGATACACTTGCACTTGATGTGACTTTATCCTTATTCCTTATCCAATACATTTAATGTTTTTGTCGGATCATTAAATGTATCCAACCATATTTGTACGGCACAAAATTCACTGGAGAATTTTGTTGCCTATAAATACAAAGTCATTTCTTTGAGAAAATCACTTTTTAGCAAATTGGTGAACTTGCTTAAATACTCTCGATCTAAATAGCTATACTTCACAACTCTAAGTATATCGATCAAAGGAGTTTATTTAGCAAGTATAGATCACTTGTAATTCAAAGATTGTTTAGATACTTACATACGTGTAATATCTAGGTTCCGCACGATCTTGTATTTTGTTTATTCATCAATAAAGAAAATACACTTGAAAACTACATTCGTGTTCCACCTTTTATTTATTTACTTGTTTAAATATTGCTTAAAGTCATTTATTACTTTGTTTATATTCTTGCATATTTATATTGAAGTAATACTAGTCCGATTCTAGTTCATACTTGTCTTGTTATTTTACACTCGTGGGTTAAACCATCGTGTGAGGGACTTTACAGCATTTCCTCTGGTGATGCCACAGCACTTGGAGGAGTCATTTCTTCAGAAGCAGGACCGTCGCTGAACATATTAGTAATGACAGCGGCAGTTTCATAATCACCACCAATGATGGCTTTCATTTGAGCGGGCACCTGCTTACTGAAGATTTGGTCATGAAGCCTGGAGGCTTTAGACCAAGAGGTGACAATCTTCTCAAGGTCAGCGACCTGATTTTTTAGATTCTCATTGGTTACAGAAAGAGTTTGGTTAAGAAGCTTTTGAGACTCAAGCTCAACATGGACATTTCTTAGGTCCTTGAGCTTGTCAGCTTTATCACTCAACTCAGCACTAACTGAGTTAAGTTTAGACTGAAGGTCAGCATGAATTGACTCGACGTATTGAATGTCACAAGTAAGAGATTCAAGAATTTTAGGTTTGTCTTCTTCAGAGGCAGAGGAAAAAGTGCATACCTTTTTGATTGTGACATTCACCCACTGACTGGAGCACACTTGATCCTTTGTCAGCGCCTGATCATCAGCGAGTGCCATGAAGCAGATGGCATCTACGAAGTCCTCGCTGTCAGAAATGTCAGATTCAGCCCAGTCGTGTTCTTCAGCAACAAGACCTTTGGCTGGAGCTTTGGCTTCTTCCACATCGGCCATCTTAGCACGAAGCTCATAGTACTTCTTTTTGTATTCATCAGCAGGCTTGACAGAAGAAGAAGGCCTCGCTGACAAAGAAGAGGGCTTCGCTACCTGCAAAGAGGGAATAGAAACTTTGCATTCCTTTTGATAATGGCCTTTACGACCACATCTCCAACATTCTTCCTGCGACTTGTCTACCACTGGCTTTCGTGAAACATTCGACCTACGACTGTTCCATTTTTTAGAATATCTTTTGCCAGCGATGAGAGCAAATTGCATGAAATCCGAGAACATCTCTTGTCTCTCCTAGAAATCGAGGTCATTGACAAGATCTTGGATATGAGATGGGGTAAAGTTGCTGTTGTCAACATGAATAGTGCTGACTTCAGCAGAGACCAGTGCAAGAGGGTCATGAGAATAAGAAGTGCTAGATAAAGAAGAAGAAGATGAAACAGATGAACCAGCATGCCTCTTAGACTCAACCTCAGCTCTCTCTCAAATTGAAGAGTGCCATAGAGTGACTCTAAGTCATGCTGCTTCAGCTGCTTAGTAGTCCTAAGAATTTGCCTTAAGCCTTGCCATTTGATAGGCAAGACGTCAATGAACTTGTGGCATATTTCGAGCGTATCATGCTCTATGCCAGCATTTGTCATATCATTTAAAAGGCATTTAAAGCGATTATAAGTGCCATCCAGACTCTCATTAGGGAGAGAAAAGAATCCTTCATAGGCACGTTTTAAATCAATCTTTTTGGTAGCAAGAACATCTTCCGTACCATCAAATCTGGTACAAAGATTATCCCACACCTTTTTGGCAGAAGAAAGTTTGATGACAGATTTCATTATGTCATCGGGAAGGGTGTTGATAATGAGGTTTCTTAACCGAGCATCCAGATTGACAAGCCTACGCTCATCATCTGTCCATTGTACTTCCGGTTTAATAATCTCAGTAACAACTTCAGGAGCATCAGTAGTAGCTCCTGGTGTCCTGGAAACCAGAATCGGTACATATGACCCTCTGGTCAGAATAGTCATTAAGTAAGGTTCAACTCCTACTATGTGCAGGAGCATCCTCTCTTTCCAAGATCCGAAATCATGAGTTTCGAATCTTGGTGGGATAGAGACATACCTAAAGTCTCTGGTATTAACCAGAGTAGGAACCGAAGCCATGTGAAAAAAAAAGGTTTTAAAGAAAAGAAAAGATTTTTTGATGCAGAAAATTAAAAATAAAGGAAGAAAGATAATCGTGCAAACTCTTTTCAAATCAGTTTCAGTGTATCGAAACACTGCTCTGAACCCAATAGATGTTGACACATGAAGGTTGTCAACTATCTATTGGTGGATAAATCAGATCTGCAAAGTTCTCTTTTCTTCATCTTGTTTCTTTCCCAAAATGGCATGAAAGAGAAATACCTTAGTACCAAAATAGTACACGGTCACATGGCTCCATCCTGATCTATCAACACGTGTCATTGGGGACCAGTCTTCTTATCTTCATCTTCCCGCCCATATTTGACTTACAAAACATGGCGGTGAGTCATTGAACTTATCCTTTAACTCGAAGATACTAGATGGTCGCTGAAGACTCGCTGACGTAGTCACTCGCTGAGTCTCTCAGCGAATCCATGACTCAACAGATTGAACAAATGCATATGTCAAAAATGCCAATACAACAAAAGTCTCTGCATCTTGTAGTAGAAAACTCCTTGCCAGTCAATTAAGATATGTGATCCAATTCATGTTGTATCCATATGTTTGATTTTTAAAAGTATCTTTTTAAAAGCATCAGTTAAATATGAAACTTGAATGTACTAAATTTCTCAACTTTAAGAATGCCGCAAATGCCATTTTCTGGAGATTAAACTCGATGTCCGCAGAAGACTCGGCCTGTGCATTCCCATTTTCTGGATTCTTTCCAAATCATGACCTACTCTGCATTTGTAGGTTTGTAAAGATAGGTGCTGGTCTGTCAGGCTTATGAGAAAATATTGTCCCCCAAATGCTGAAAAAGGTAATCAAGTCCGATCTTAGAAGCCAAAAATATAGAAACAAAGAGAATACCTTGTGAGGAAAAAATATGAAGTCAATGAACGGAAAAGTGCAAAAAATCAAATCAATATACTGGTCAATTTACTACTAAAAGAAACAACGAGAAATATTGCATTATATAGTCTTGCTTCCTCCCCCTTTTAATGAACATATAGCTAGTTGCGAATGAAATACATGTAGATATTTATGAAATTCAACACATTTTAAGAATGTCATGTTATGTATATTAGTATATACCTGCACTGGTGGCTCGGGCCAATGAAGATTACAAGAACACCCAAAACGAGACGATGTCTTGTCCAGAATTGGTCCATCTGAAAGCTGGAAGTAGTAATAGTTATTCACTTATTCGAGAGAAGATACAACAACAACAAAAGAGAGATGGTACAAATTACTTTTATTTCGATGGAAGAAAACCACCAACATATCAAAGTGTGAATTCCTTACGTGCCTCTATTCTCTTCAATATTTGGCCAATCAGTTCTTCCATATTTGCAAGCACACGTATAATAACAAGTCATTCACTCGAATCTTTCATGATATTATATTGAATCTATAAAAGTTTAAATAGAATATAGTTACACAGGATGGGTAAATATGAAACAAACATTATTTATAGTTCATCTTTATTCCAAAATAACAAATGCTAAGTGTATTAGTTGGTAGTTAGCTAAAAATATAAAATAAGGGCTCAATAATTAAAGAAAAAACAAAATTTTACATACCATCAACAAGAATAATATATATGAACTCGACCGAAGACCTATAAAATAGGATAAACTCCCTAAGATGCGTTAGAGATGAAAGAAAGCAGTTATATGGAAAATCATACGCCTGACTTACTTTTCCAGTTTTTGTTCCCGGTGGCTGGCGACGGTTTGTAGCGTAACATATGAGGATTCCAATTTTGAGATATATGAATAAAGGGATTAATCAGATTTTTTGGGGAATAAAGATATATGTGGATTTCAATTTTTTTAAGCCATGGAAGGATATATCAGACTGGGTTTCAATTTTATGAGGAAATTTATGGAGGGATATATGAAAGTGGGTTTGAATTTTAGAATTTGTTACAGGCTTTTTTACATGGATATATAGTCAACCGTTTCAAAAATTCCGTATTTCACTTTCTTACACGGTTGGTTATTTACAACCGTGTCAAATTTTCCCTTTTTTTGCATTTTACAAGGTTTTGTTATTAACCGTGTAAAATAAGCATAGACTAATACGCTTTTTTGTAGTAGTGTGTATTTGGGAGCATCGGGAATATAGCCTCTTTAATTTGTGGAGATATAGCAGAGAGCTATCATGATATTGATGTCCGCCAATAGTGTCACAGTCATTTTGTAAAAGTACTGGCTCCGATCTTATGACGACTTGCTGATAAATAGTCGTTTATCTAGAGATAGGAGATCAAGATGTAGCTCTCGGAAAGTTCACAGCTTCTTTGTACTATCATCATTCGAGCTTTCTCTGATGATTACTTCGAGACAACATCCTCCACTTTATGATGGATTATATAGAGAATTCAATTGCCTTATACCCATAGCTTAATGTGAACACAGGTCATGATTACCTTCCAAATTTTTTGGAATGGACAATTTCTATTTTGAATCCTTGTGCTCATCATCAGCTAGGTACATATTATTAAATTGAATGCTTCTGCTTTGGTGTGCTTTGCAAATGCTGCGCCAATAGCTTGTTAATTTTTGTGTAGCTCCTTTGAAATAAATCCTTGGGTGCGAACATCCTTTGGCCGTAACACATCTTCAGGTAATTAAATATCCAACTTTCGCGTCTCTTTTTATTTATCGATCATGGGACCCACCATACTAATGGAACATCACGTCGATAATGTGAATGCATGTCACTAATTATGGGACAAATTCCCATATAGCAAGCATATGTATCAATATTTAGCAAAAATCGATATTCTCCTATATTTGTCGTGAGGCATTGCTTTGCCTAGAAAAAGGACTCTTCAATATATGTTCAGTCCATCACCTTTGCAAGTCTTCACATGCGAGTAAGGAGTTTATAATAATCTTGAACCATTTTATTTGAAGTCTTCATTCACGTATGGATTGGGAAGATATCTATTTGTATTTGTGTTTCAATTTACGTGATTTATCTTCAAATTCCATTCAAGATGTTCAAGCATGTCTTTACATCAGAAGGGCAAATTTGATTCTCTCGAAGCCATTTTTGACTTATTACGAGCGAGAGTAGTTTCACCAAGAATCTGTGGCACGTCGGTGTTACGTCCTTGAAAAAACTTGTTCATTTGAACATTCGAGTTGACCGCGGCTCCACCATTTTGTTGGTAATCATCCGTTTGTGTAGTATGGTGGTATATGGTAGCATTGCGATGTTAGTTTTGAGTTTTCACGATATCAACTTTTCTTTCTTGATTTTTTTTTTGAAACGGACGTTTTTCAAGGATGTTTTGTCAAACAAGTTTTCGAATTTTTTTTGTGAAAGTGGGTAAACCGGTACTCCCAGTACCGGTTTCGTTTTTTTGGCCCGAACCCGGTATTCGCAAAACCGGGTTCAAAAAAAGCTAGTTGAAACCGGTTTTAGCATTACCGGTTTCGAACGACGTACCTACTTTTCAGAACAACAGTAAAGTTGCAGGTTGATTACGACATATCACTGCGAACCCGGTTTTCCCAATACCGGGTTCGAGGGTGACGACAAAAAAACGCAGCCAGCAATGTGTATATACTCCAATTACCATCATGGAACAAAAGAGAGGTAGTAGTATCTAAAAAAACGGCTCCTGATATTTTTTTTAAATGCAAAGGTTAAGATTCATTTATAAAGTTTCCCTCCATAATAGGTTTTTAAACAATTTAATACTTTAATTAAACAATCACTTATAAACACACTCACCATTTCATCTTCTTCCAATGTGGGACAAAAACACAACACACAAACAATTTAGAGTAAGGTTAAGATTTTCAGCACCAGGACGAAGCTGGCTGTTCAACGTTAAATACATCATTAGAAAAAAGCTCTGTAATTCAAGAAAATATACCAATAAAAAATGACACCTAACTTAACAGATAAAAGGGAATAAGGACACCAAAAACCTGACATGTATCCTTAAAATGATAAAGATTTAATACAATTCCACAATAAGTGCGAAACCGGTATTGGGAAAACCGGTTTCGCAGTGAGTTGTCCATCAATGTCACGTCCTCCTGCATGCTCACTGTTCCTCTGAAAAAGCATGTACGTACTTCGAAACCGGTGATGGGAGTACCGGTTTCAAACTCCTTTTTCTGAACCCGGTTTTGCGAATACCGGGTTCGAGCCAAAAAATCGAAACCGGTACTCCCAGTACCGGTTTACCCACTTCCATAAAAAAAAAATTCCGAAAACTTGTTTGACAAAACACCCTTGAAAAACGTCCGTTTCAAAAAAAATTTCCTTCTTTCTTATGATGAGTAGCTTTCTAGTTGCTCAATATTCCATCGAACATCAATGTACGTACCCATGCACACCATCACTTATGCACATAATTATTGCTTCTGGTGGTAGAGAGATGGGACGACTTTTGGCTCAAAACTTTTTCATTTTGTGTATAATTTTCGACACCCTTTAATAACTTCAGTGACCTGCTTGGGTCCATCTAACGGGTTCTTCGTCGTGGGTCGCTGGAATTGATTGTACACCAAACCGAGATTAGGTTTAGAAAAGGGGATGATGGGTGTTTTTGGTTATTTGTTGGCGATTCCCCGAAGGTAGAGTTCGTGTCTCTTTACGCCAATCGAATATGATTGATATATGGCCAATTGAGATTGTGCCAAGGATTATGGGTTTGATCTTGTTCGATTGATTATCGTGCTTGCAAGTGGACTTTGGTGGCCAGCTGTGCTGAATTGATGAGTGTCGTATGCGTGTATTGTTTTTAGAAGGGGAGTGTCCCCTCATATGTCTTCCGCCTCTCCTTTTATATGAGAGGCTTGACTTGGAGAGAAAACCATGATCTAGGGTTTCTATGATAAAAGGCCAGGGGTCCAATATCCATAATTATCGGCCCAATTTGATAAAACAAATCCTGACTTTATAGGGGAACAGTTCCTATTTTTTCCATCTTCTACGCAATCCTTCGTTACAGACAGTCTTCGTATTGTACTGTGCTACTGTTCCCTCTTCGTACCGCAGGAGAGATATGTCATCAAGCCCCCCAGTCCAAGGGAATGTTTTTGCCAAATAAGCATTGTCTTTTCATTCAACTTAAGAATTTAACATAAGGATAGAAGGTAAACGGGCAACAAGCTGCGCCGCTAACCCTTTTTGAATAGAAAAACCAAGACGTTTAAAAACTACATTCATGTATCTTGGCATCATGACGTTAGTGTGCATGACCCGTTGGACCCTACTAAGTAACTCAACGGCCTCAGGTGCAAGAAACCCAAATGTATCAAATGCAAATGGTATAAATACGTGTTGATTATCCAGACACGCCTTCTCATGTTTGGCCACTTTGCATGAGGCAGCTTTTAAAGCAGCATGACCCACTGTGAACATTACTAATTCTTGTGATATTACTAATTCTTGAGGACGTGTTGTGATAAATGGAAATCAAGAAGTCTTGTTTGTCAGTACGCGCATCCCAAAACGTTTTTATCAACGGTTAGGGTTGTATCCTTCCACTGAATATATAAAACTTCTCGCCATCTTTAATTTTTTCATTATCTTGCTACAACTGTTCCCATCTACTTTTTTGTAAGCCTTTTTCTTTCTTTCTTTTTCTGCTTTATTGACTGTCGTCCTTTACTATTCCCGTTTTGTTTGTCTCAGATCCTCTGTTGCTCTTATCAAAAAATTTCGTCAAAGAGAAAGATTGTTGATATTGGTTCTTCTGCCGCCCCCATGGATGACTATATGTTTAAGACTATTCGGTCTTATATTGAATTATTGAAGACTATTGGTCCTTCAAGACTATTGGTCTTTTTTAAGACTATTGGTCTTTTGAGACTATTGGTCTTTTTTAAGACTATTGGTCTTTTGTGAGACTATTGGTCTTTTGTGATATTGCAAGACTATTGGTCCTTCAAGACTATTGGTCTTTTTTAAGACTATTGGTCTTAAGACTATTGGTCTTCAAGACTATTGGTCCTTCAAGACTATTGGTCTTTTGTGAGACTATTGGTCTTTTGTGAATTGGCCTTATATGTTTAAGACTATTCGGTCTTATATTGAATTATTGAAGACTATTGGTCCTTCAAGACTATTGGTCTTTTTTAAGACTATTGGTCCTTCAAGACTATTGGTCTTTTTAAGACTATTGGTCTTTAAGACTATTGGTCTTTTTTGAGACTATTGGTCTTTTGTGAGACTATTGGTCTTTTGTAATGTGATATCCCCCGTAAGGGCTTTTTATTTTTTGAGGCATATGGCCTTATATGTTTAAGACTATTCGGTCTTATATTGAATTATTGAAGACTATTGGTCCTTCAAGACTATTGGTCTTTTTTAAGACTATTGGTCTTAGATATTGGAAGACTATTGGTCCTTCAAGACTATTGGTCTTTTTTAAGACTATTGGTCTTAGACTATTGAAGACTATTGGTCCTTCAAGACTATTGGTCTTTTTTAAGACTATTGGTCTTTTTAAGACTGTTGGTCTTTTGAATTAAGACTATTGGTCCTTCAAGACTATTGGTCTTTTTTAAGACTATTGGTCTAAGACTATTGGTCCTTCAAGACTATTGGTCTTTTTTAAGACTATTGGTCTTAAGACTATTGGTCTAAGACTATTGGTCTTTTGTGAGACTATTGGTCTTTTTTAAGACTATTGGTCTTTTGTGAGACTATTGGTCTTTTAAGACTATTGGTCTTTTTTGAGACTATTGGTCTTTTGTGAGACTATTGGTCTTTTGTAATGTGATATCCCCCGTAAGGCACATGGCCTTATATGTTTAAGACTATTCGGTCTTATATTGAATTATTGAAGACTATTGGTCCTTCAAGACTATTGGTCTTTTTTAAGACTATTGGTCTTTTGAGACTATTGTGAGACTATTGGTCCTTCAAGACTATTGGTCTTTTTTAAGACTATTGGTCTTTTTAAGACTGTTGGTCTTTTTGATGACTATTGGTCTTTTGTGAGACTATTGGTCTTTTGTGACGTGATATCCCTCGGAAGGGCTTTTTATTTTATTAAATACTTCAAAAGCATCTTAGCTCATACATATTACTGGAAAGGAGAGAAAACTTAACAATAGAATTTGCGCAAGTTCGAACTGTTCCAAGTCCTGTCGACCGGAGCCCCTTCGGGTGTTTCTAGCTTGTATGCTCCATTCCCGAAGGATGCCTGTACTCGGTATGGGCCTTCCCATGTCGGACCCAACTTCCCTGTGTACTCTTTCTCACTTGCGCTGTTTAACCGTAACACATAGTCTCCGGTTTTGAAAGTTGTGGGATTTACTCTTTTATTGTAGTATCCCTCAATTTTCTTTTTAAAGGCGGCTTCTCTGATGGCTGCTATCTCTCTTCGTTCCTCTAGTAAGTCCAAGTCTATTCTTAATTCCTCTGAATTTCCTTCTGTATTTAGCATTCTATAGGTGGAGACTTGGAACTCTGCTGGTGCCACGGCTTCTGTTCCGAATGCTAAGCTGAAAGGAGTTTCTCCATTACTTCGCTTTGGTGTTGTCCTGTTAGCCCAAAGGACCAATGGTAACTCATCTATCCACCCTTTGTGGCTTCGCCCCAGCCGTTTTTCTATCCCCTTGATTATTTCTCTGTTGGTTACCTCCACCTGTCCGTTTCCTTGAGGGTGGTAGACGGATGTGAATGATTGCTTGATTTGCAATTGTTTACAAAATTCGGGGAAGACTCCTTTTGCGAATTGTGGTCCATTATCGGATACTATTGTGTGTGGTATCCCAAATCTGCATATGATGTGTTCCCATACGAATTTCTTCATTTGATCTCCGTTTGTCGCAGCGAGCGGCTTTGCTTCAACCCACTTAGTGAAATAATCAATGGCTACCACCAAGAATTTTTTCTTGTTTTGAGCCTCGGGAAGTGGCCCTACAAGATCGATTCCCCACTGTATGAAGGGCCATGCTGAAATAACCGAAGTCATATCATTCTTCGGTTGTCTTGGGACGTTAGCATGCAGCTGACATGCTTCACAATTCTTTAGCAGTGATGCGGAGTCCTGATGCATGGTCGGCCAGAAATACCCTAACCTCATTGCCTTCATAGCGACAGACCTTGCTCCCGAATGAGCTCCGCAGATTCCTTCGTGTATCTCTCGGATAATCATTTCTGCCTGCTTGGGCCCTGCGCAACGGAGCCACGGCGTGACGAACCCTTTTTTATATAATTTCTTGTCGAGGATTTTATATTGCGGAGCCTTAACCCTTATCTTCCGGGCTTCGTCTTTATCTGCTGGGAGTATCCCACTTATTAGGAATTCATAAATGGGAGTCATCCAGTTTTTTCCTTCCTCCTCAATAAGGTCCGATATTTGTTTTTCTTCGATTGACCTTTCTTTTAAAACTTCCACTAGTACCTGTTTCCCCAGATGTCCGAACGTGAGGGAAGCTAATTTGCTCAGGGCATCCGCTTTTTTGTTTTGCTTTCTTCGAATGTGTTCTATTTCGAAGTGGCTGAAACATTCTATCAATTCCTGTACCTTCCGCAGGTAGGACTTCGTTGTGTCTTGTTTTGCCTCATATTCCCCTTTTACTTGGCATGCCACCAATTGGGAATCAACATATACTTGGATATTTCGGATCTTCATATCCCTTGCGATCCGCAGCCCCGGTAGCAGTGCTTCATATTCGGCTTCGTTATTTGTTACTTCAAATTCGAACCTTAATGCATAGGTGAATTCTTTGTCTTCTGGGCTAATTAGCATGAGGCCGGCCCCACAGCCATCGGAGCTGGCGGCTCCGTCTGTATACAATTTCCAGGTGTTGCTTTCAACATTCCCTATTACTTCCAGCGACACAGAATGTGTCATCGAATTCTTTTCTTCGTGGACTTCACTAATGAAATCGGCCAACACCTGTCCTTTAATTGCGTGTCTGGCTCTGAACTCTATGTCGTGCTCCCCTAGTTCGATGGCCCATTTAGCCACCCTTCCTGACTTTTCTGGTTTCAACAGTATTTGTCTTATTGGTTTATCAGATAGCATGACAATAGGGTGTGCTTGGAAGTACATTCATAACCTTTGTGATGCGTGAACTAATGCTAGGGTGAGTTTTTCTAGTTCTGGATAGTTGGCTTCTGCGCCCTGCAAAACTCTGCTTACGAAGTAGCTTGGTATTTGCTGCTTGTCCCTTTCGGCCACCAATACTGCACTGACGCATCCGGGCGAGGCTGCCAGATATACGAAAAGTGTTTCTTTTGGTTTTGGGGCTGTTAGTGTCGGTAGGTCTACGATGTATTCCTTCATTTGCTCCAGAGCTTTATTCGCTTCATCCGTCCATGCAAAATCCTTATTCTTGACGCAGCCTTTCAATATTTTGAAGAAAGGGAGCTGTTTGTCAGCTCCTCGAGAAAGAAAACGGCTAAGCGCGGCAAGTTTTCCATTCAAGCTTTGGGCTTCCTTCATCGTCTTTGGTGCTGAGATTTGTTTCAACTTGTTCACCTTAGAGGGATTCACATGTATACCTTTATTGCTGATATAATATCCCAAGAATTTTCCTTCTTCTACACCAAAGGAGCATTTTTTAGGATTAAGCTTCATGTTTATTCTTCGGAGATTTCCGAAGGTTTCACGAATGTCTTCTATGAGGCCTTCCTCGTCTCTACTTTTGATGACCATGTCATCGACATACGCCTCCAGGTTTCTCCCTATTTGCGTGGCGAACGCCTTGTCAATCAACCTTTGGTACGTAGCCCCTGCGTTCTTCAGGCCGAACGGCATTTTCCGGTAGCAGTAAGTTCCATTGCTTGTATAAAATGATGTCTTATCTTCGTCCTCTTCCGCCATCTGTATTTGATGGTACCCTTTGTACGCGTCTAAGAAACACTTCAGTTTGTGTTCCGTTAGTGATTCTACCTTCCAATCAATCTCAGGTAGGGGGTAGCAGTCTTTTGGACATGCCTTATTTATATTTGTGAAGTCGACACACATCCGCCACCCCCCATCTCCTTTCTTTACCATCACCGGGTTAGCGATCCAAATCGGGTAGGCGGATTCTCTTATTATCCCGGCTTTCAGTAGTTCCTCTACTTCCTTCCTAGCAGCCTCGTCTCTATCAGCGGAGAGGCTACGTTTTTTCTGGTGAACCGACTCTATATGTTTTCGTTCATTCAAACGGTGTTCCGTCACGAAGGGTTTTCCTTCCAGTGTGAGGATCCTAGGGACCCCAATCATGTCCTTGTACTCCCATGCGAAAATATCCATGTTTGACTGTAGTAGCTTCCGGAGCTTATATTTACATTCGTCTGAGAGATGGATACCTACAGAGACCGTCTGGTCTGGAAAGTCCAGGTTGACCACGATCTTCGTCGTATCCTCTTACCCCTGCGGTTCCTTCGGAGCTGAGGAGCTTCCGTCTTCTATTCTTTTCACATCGTTGATTTGTTTCGTTGGGTCATAGGATGAGCAGATCGAGCCTACCCCTGTTTCGGATCGAAACTTGATGAGCCTATGGATCACTGAGGGTACTATCTCCGCTGCCTCGCAGCTCTTCCCAAAAGAATGTTGTAGGGCGAAGGAGATCGTACTATCGAGAGGTCTGATGTTTCGGTCCTCTCGTGTATTCCATCACTGATAGTGCCGTCCAGGTCAATTTCCCCCAGCGGCCATGCATGCTCTTCCGAAAAGCCATCTAATGGACCTTGGGTATCCAATTTTCGAGCTCGTAAGGCATCTGGTAATTTGAGGAAGCAATGTTCGAAAATGACATCGCATTCGCTTCCGCTATCTATGTAGACTCTTCGTACCTCGATATTAAATATCGTGGCTTGGATAATGAGGGGGTCATTGGAAGGCTTATTTTCCCCCAAAGGAGGGAAATAAAAACCTTCTGGTTTAACCTTAGTAAGATCTGAGTGATTGGTTGTCATCTGATTGATCGCCAGAGCAGATCTCCTGTTTTCCAGAGGTCTGTTTTTGTTTTTCTTCACCATTCTTCACGGTGTGAATGCACAAAAATCTTTGTCACGGGTCTTTGACTTCGAGTTTGGTCCCACGGATGGCGCCAAATGATTGTACACCAAACCGAGATTAGGTTTAGAAAAGGGATGATGGGTGTTTTTGGTTATTTGTTGGCGATTCCCGAAGGTAGAGTTTGTGTCTCTTTACGCCAATCGAATATGATTGATATATGGCCAATTGAGATTGTGCCAAGGATTATGGGTTTGATCTTGTTCGATTGATTATCGTGCTTGCAAGTGGACTTTGGTGGCCAGCTGTGCTGAATTGATGAGTGTCGTATGCGTGTATTGTTTTTAGAAGGGGAGTGTCCCCTCATATGTCTTTCGCCTCTCCTTTTATATGAGAGGCTTGACTTGGAGAGAAAACCATGATCTAGGGTTTCTATGATAAAAGGCCAGGGGTCCAATATCCATAATTATCGGCCCAATTTGATAAAACAAATCCCGACTTTATAGGGGAACAATTCCTATTTTTTCCATCTTCTACGCAATCCTTCGTTACAGACAGTCTTCGTATTGTACTGTGCTATTGTTCCCTCTTCGTACCGCAGGAGGGATATGTCATCAGGAATTTTAAACCATCGCCTTTGGCGATTAGGCGGTGGCAAGAAATAGTATAATTTCCAATCTTGAATCTTCGTATTTGCATGTCGTCCCTTTCTTTAGCAGGTCATGTGAGCGGATTGCTGGTGAAGTTCGGGTATTAATGTCGTTTAGGAATCAATTCCCTTGAGTAATCGTTTCAAGTTGTGAAGGCCTCGGGTCAGTTTTGGTGGCTATAGCCGCACCATCGGGGACTCCTCCTTGGGTCATTTTTGTTGGTGATCTTCAGCTGGTCCAGCACTGTCGGGTGGTAGCTGAACAGTGTCATCACCCCCTTTTTGTGGGTTTTGCTTAAGTAACGCATGCGCGATCTTTCTCTTTGTTAAGAGCTGACTTTGTTTCTGTATGAATGTCCTCTCGTAACCGGAGATAACCTCCGAGGTGGTTCTTCGTGGTGAGAAGCCAGCTTCATAGTGGTCTATGGCGGCGGTTGGTTGCAATACGGTTTTTCGGGGTTTTCCGTTTCGTTTTTAATGACAACGTCTTGTAATCTATTTCTTCACGAATTTTGGGTAGTTCCTCATCCTCATTCGACCTTTTAATCATTCCTTTACGGTTTGAGTCCACTACCAGGTGGTGTCGATGCATCATTAGTCGCAAAAGTTTTTTGTTTTTTTTTTCCGAACTGATTGTACACTAAATTGTGTCGTAAGGCTTTTTGATTTGAAGGTAAAACCCTAAAGGGTTTTTAGGATTTGTTGGCGATTCCCCGAAGGTAGGAACGATGTTCCTTTACGCCAGCTAGAGTTGTTTGATGTGAATGTCGAAGCTTGTTCGAGTTTAGGGTTTTATCCGATCGGTGATCGTATGGGGGATTTGTCGATATAGTATATCGTTGGTGTAGGTGATCGAAGTATATTGATTATAAGGGATTCCTCCTCCTTTTATAGGAGGAGGTTCCTTAGGGGGAAGGTTAGGGTTTTCCCCTTTTCCTTCTTTGAATAAAACTCTACTTACCATATCTATCCGATTTAGTTTCCTTAGGAACTTATCCTTTAAGGAGATCGAACTAGGTAAGGATTCATATTATATTTGGAAAGGATTTGTATTAATCCTTTTGCGTCTTGGTTGATTTAAACACCTTCGTGCTCATGCCCTTCGTGAGGATGCTTCGTATTGTATGTCCTTCGTACGGTGATTCGAAGGGGTACATCGTCAAACCAAAAGGTTGAACTTTTTGTTGCTCGAGGCTGATATCTTGTTCGTATTGCATGTCCTTCTTTGTGATTTTTGATCGCCATTCAAGACGTTCTTCATTACCACGAACCGAGGTTGCGGTTGAACTTTTTGTTGCTCGAGGCTGATATCTTGTTCGATGCTGGTCTAGCGGCGATGGATGGTTGATGTGCGACGCCATACCGCCGGAACTACGGGAAGTGAAGCTTTTCGGGTTTTCGTCTTTCTTTTATAAATTCCCATGAATCAAGTTTTTTATTACTTGAATCATGATCATTAATGAGAGCTTTCTCATCTCTTTTTTTAAGATAGATCCACTCTTTCTAGTGAGTGTAAGTAGCGGTGGAATAATGGCTTGAAGCGACATTGTTGAAAAACCGTATTCGGGTCCTCTAAACCCTTTCGTGTTTTCGTCTTTTTTTTTATATCGGAATTGCGGCTACTTTCATTAATTTGGACATATCATGGGGCTTCCTTCATTGATTGTGGAGCCTTTTGTTTGAAACGAGACTTGTGGCTCTAGATCTTACAATATATATATATTTTCCTTAATTAATTATATATATATATATATATATATAGGAGAGAGATCAAATGAGAAGGTGTGTTAAGGAGAGAAGGGAGAGAAGGTTCTATGAACCAATCAGAACGTGACATGTGGCTTTTAAAAAAAAATACGCGGTGGCATTTTTGTAAATAATTTGACTTCAAACCCAAGCTGACCAAACCCACCCCAAGCTGACCCAACCCAAGCTGACCCATCCCAAGCTGACCCATCCCAAGCTGACTCAACCCCAAGCTGACCCATCCCAAGCTGACCCAACCCAAGCTGACCCAACCCCAAGCTGACCCCCAAGCTGACCCAACCCCAAGCTGACCCAACCCAGCTGACCCAGCTGACCCAACCCAAACTGACCAAGCTGACCCAACCCACAACCCCAAGCTGACCCAAAACCTATAATCTACATTTGTGTAGATTATGTGTAGATTGTGTCAAGCTGACCCAACCCAAGCTAACCAAGCTGACACAACCCAGCTGACCCAACCCAAACTGACCAAGCTGACCCAACCCAACCCAACCCCAAGCTGACCCAACCCAGCTGACCAAACTGACCCTACCCAAGCTGACCCAACCCAGCTGACCAAGCTGACTCAACCCAAGCTGACCCAACCCAACCCCAAGCTGACACAACCCAACCCCAAGCTGACCCAACCGAACCCCAAGCTGACCCAACCCAACCCCAAGCTGACCCAACCCAAGCTGACCCAACCCCAAGCTGACTCAACCGAACCCCAAGCTGACCCAACCCAACTGACCCAACCCAACCCCAAGCTGACCCAACCCAGCTGACCAAGCTGACCAAACTGACCAAGCTGACCCTACCCAAGCTGACCCAACCCAGCTGACCAAGCTGACTCAACCCAAGCTGACCCAGAACCTAAGCTGACCAAGCTTCACAAAAGTTTAATTTATTTACGATTATGCCACCGCGCAATTTTTTTATTTTGACACATGTCGCGTTTTGATTGGCCCATAGGACCTTCTCTCCCTTCTCTCCTTAAGACACCTTCTTCCAGGATCCTCACCCTATATATATATATATATATATATAGTATTCTGATCAGAAAGAATTAATGCTCAATTGTTGTAACGACATGTGAAAGTGATGGATTTATTGTTATTTTTTGTCAAGGATTTTGATGATGTTTTCGCATGACGTGGATTGTGAGGAGGAAAACAAACGATTTGTGATCGACGAATTGGGGATCCAACCCGGCGGCAGAGATGGGAACGTGTAGTTTATTGTCCCACGGGAGGCGCTAATTTGTTTGATCAAAGAATCGCACGGACCTTCGATCGGGAACAAGGAGGGGTTTTTCTTCGATTTATTGGCGATTCCCTACCGGTGTAAAGCTTTGAGAAGCTTAACGCCATTATATCGGAGGTGTTTTGTTTGGCGGTGGGGACTTCTTCAGAGAAGCCGGCCACCTTAGGTGTTGGAGAGAATGAGGTTATGTGTTTTGAGGGTGAAGAGAACATGTCTCCATCCAATGATGAGGACCTCTATTTATAAGGGGAACTCATCTTGGGGAATAAGTTAGGTCATTAGGGTTTTACCCTAGAGTTTAGGAAAAGATACGATGGACATGTTTAAGGGATTTACATGCCATATAATTAAATATATTATAATGGTGAAGGGATATGGACACATACCTTTTCTTTAGGAGGAAGAAATAAGAGATTTCCCCCATATTTGGCGGAGCTCCGTTCTGACGGAGTGAGCTCCGTAATAGGATCTGGGACATTCTGAGGTGAGATCCATTCTGACGGAGGTGAGCTCCGTATTTCTGGTAGAAAACATCCTTAAGCAGCCTTCGTAATAGCAGATTTACATACAGAGGTAGGTCTCCGTATAGGGTATATCATCACTACCACAACTGGAGCTACCACAACTGGAGCTACCACAACTGGAGCTACTAACTGGAGCTACTACAACTGGTGAGTGGCTGCATATTGTGTATATTGCAATCGCTGTTTCCTTTTCATATTACTTATTGAAACTCTTTGTAATTTTTAGGGATTCCTCTTCAGAGTGAATTGCCTGATCCTCAGCTTTTCCGAATGAGTCTGGATATGATGGTTCCTGATCACTTGAGGAACATGCTGGATACTATGCCTGCTCAGAGGCTTGCTGAGATGACCAACCAGGCTCTGTTTGCTGCCGGTATGATTGGCTCGGCTAGCAGTGCCAGGGTGCACTATCTGGAAGAGAATCTGCAGAGGCATAGGGCAGAGTTGGCTTCTTTGAGGGCTGCTCAGTCTAACGGGGGTGATGCTTCTTTGGTTAGTTCTTTGCGAAGGGAGCTCGCTGATTCCCAGGAGGCTTTATCCCTTGCTACACAGAGTTTGGATGCTGCCCATGAGCGGATTGCTACTCTTGCTTCTGCCGGACCTTCTGCAGTGATCAATAGCTTGGAGCTGGAGTTGGAAAATACAAGAAACTCCATACGCCAGCTTATTTTTGGTGTTATTCGTCATGTCTTTCGTATGTTGATGGCGAGTCCTAAGTTCGATCAGAGTCTTGATGAGTTGATTGAGGCTAACCGGGCTGATTCGAGAGCCTTGTTACTTTTTCGTATGGAGAGTCGTGGGCAGGTTGTGTTGGGTGGGAATAGGGAGAGGCTTCTTGGCACCGAGGAGAGGATCGTTGCTGCTGAAGAGGCCTTAAGGAGAGTTTCTTTTCCTTATATCCAACAGATTTCTTCAAATCCCGATGCTTCGGTGGCTGATCTTTATAATATTAGGCCTCAGGGAATGTGAACTATTGATCCTCTATACTCTTTACATATATTTTTTGGTGCCTTAGGCATTCATTAGGTTATGAATGACTTGCTCTTGTATATTCTTTATTATTTGCTTCTTCTCTTTTTGTGCCGCCATCGCTTCGCTATATTCAGAGCTCTATCATTCTGCATTCTTTCTTGGGAAAGTGATATCTTTTGTTTTTGTTTTTGTAGTGCATTTATGCTTATGCACTACAATCATAAGGAATGAGTGACTTATGCATTTTATTCATGGGTTGTTACCTCATGATTTGTGTTGAAAAGTCTTATGGGCGTCCCCTTGACAATTCAAAAAATAATTTTTTTATGCGCATTTAGAGAATTATTACGATCGTTTTATATAATTTTTCGGAGCTTATAAGTACATGGCAGGAGGAAGTTACAATATTTTGTATTGTTCCTAGCTGCTACTTTTGTGCTGCCCTATTTGCTCCGTTAATTTGGCTTATCCCGAGGGCAAATTATGCTCCAACCGGTCTTGATGCCTACCGGAGTCTTTGGTGTATGAATTTCTGCATCCCCTGCTGGTCCGGGATTGTCCGGCTTTCTTCTGTGAAGGATCCTTCGTCTGCAATTTCCAGCTGTCCTCTGGGTCCTTTTTGAATTATTCTTCTGTTGCGTTTGTACCACGGTACGGAGCTCTTTTCCTTTATGTCTTTGGTGAATGAGAAGAGTATTGTTTGCATCCCCCCGTGAGATTTGTACTGTACACAACCATGTATCGTAGATGCTATCATATGGAATTTCCTCATTCCTTCTCTGCCCAGGAGCATGTCATAAGGCGAGTTTGCTTTTATCACGACTGCCAGAATTCTTGCAGTTCTTCGCCAGGGGAATCCTCCGATAGTGGCATCCAGCCATATTTCTCCCAATGGGCGGATGCGTTCACTGGCGAATCCTACTACTTCTGTATCTAGTGGTGTGATTGTTTCCCGCAGTTTTTTGGGCAATCGGAGGAAACTTTTCTCATAGATTATGTCTCGTCCGCTTCCTGTGTCTACCTGCATATTCTTCAGGCACACGTTGCCTATGTTCACTTTTATTAGCACTGGGTCTATCGATGCCTTGTCATCCAACTCACCGAAGTGATAGTGTTGTGTTCCTTTTCGGATCAAGGTGTTCGATAGTATCCTCCTCCGGTGTTCTTTCGGTTCTGCTTCTTCGAAGCCTGGTCTGCTCTTTTTCACCAGGTGTGCTAGCTTGTTTTCTCTTGCTGCGTTGTCTATCTGCCTTAGCAACTCTCTGCAGTAATCCGTACTATGCCCATATCCGTTGTGGAAGCAACATAATTTGTCTAAGTTTCTGGTCCCTCTTCCGGATAACGGCAGTGGTCTGACGAATGTTTTTGCTACTTCCTCCGATGACAGGATTTCTGATGGTGTCTTTCGGAGGTTAGCAATTGTTCTTTTGTAGCTATTGGTCCTGCTGTATGCAGGGGAGGATTCCTCAGCTGCTACATCTTCCGTTATTTCAGTTTGCTTCCCGTTCTTCTTTATCATGGTTTTCCATTTAGCCATGGCTTTTTCCGCTATTTCTTCTGCACTTCTCCATTCGTGGAACTTCTCCACCAGTTCTGAGTAGCTTCTTGGCTTACTGAGGCATAGATGCCGTATTAATTCTCTTGACCGGAGTCCGTGTATGACTCCAGATATCCTTTCTTCCTCTGATATGTGCACCAGGTTTCGAGTGCTGTCTCCGTATCGCTTCAGAAAATCTTCTGCTCCTTCATCTTCCTCCTGTTTTATATCGTGTGCCCACAGGTGGGAGCCGAATTCCTCTCTTAACTTGATTTTGAAATCTTTAATATCATGTATACTCTCTTCGGGTAAGCTTTCAAGCCATCTCCTTGTCTTCCCATGTAAAAGGTAGAGGATGACGTGGCAGATTGTTGGACCGCTCCATCCTCCTGCTTCGGCTGCTTCGTCGACTTTCCTAAGGAATTCATCAACATCGAAGGTGCCGTCGTACCAGGGTAATTCTTGGAGGTCCAGTATTTTGCCAGAGGTACATGTTGGCACAAATCTTTTGCGAATTGTGTGCATGACCCCTTGTATCTAGGCTCTGGCTCCTTATGTTCAACCTTATCTTTTTTGACTCCGGTTATTGGGCTTGCCTTAAAATACCGCGGGGTTACAATACCGTATAGATAGTACCATGACGCCTGCATGTGCCCTGGGTGACTTCCTCCAAAGGGCGGCGTTCCACTGTACTGGGTATGTGGCACTCTGTACGGATAAAAGTATCCTCCGTAATAATACGGTGATATGATGACTGTACGTCCCTAGCCCGGATGTTGCCTGCATGACATTTGCTGTGACCATCCCTACCGGAGTCCCCTGATAGATCGGGTACGGTGGGTATGCTAGTATCGGGCTTTTTAGCGTACTGGGTCGTCTTTATGTTTGCTTTTAGCCTCCTCCTTTTTGCCCAGATCCCTCGCAGCTGGCTGTTGACCGGCTTCTGTTTTCTTTCCTGCGCTCCTATTCTGTTGGCGACGGGCTACCCTGTGCTGTATGCCCGGGGTGTTGCATAGCGCTCTCTTCTGGCCCAGGGGCAGTATCTTTTTTGACGCCACTTTCCCTCATGTCGAGGTCACCATCTGTTGCTTTGCTTAACGCCATTATCTGGCAGGTCGATTGTCCTGCTGCCTAGTCGTCTGGCGGATTGGTGGCCCGCTCCGGTCCCTGTTTTTCCGGGGAGCTGGGCCCCCTGACTGGGAGAGACTCAGCGTTATCTTTTTCTCGACTACAGGCAATATTTGGCCCGTGTTGCCCTGGAAGGGGATCAAGGTTTGACATAATGCTTTTTTCGATCGTGGCTGAGTTCGAACTTGAGAGCAAAGGTCCCACGGATGGCGCCAATTTGTTTGATCAAATAATCGCACTATGGCTCAACCGAAGGTGTGAGAGGGGTTTTGGGTGTTTTGTTGGCGATTCCCTTCCGGTCAGAGGGTCGTAGGCCGCTTTACGCCTATGATTGTTAACCCTTCGCCGATCTGTAAGGCTTAGGGTTTATTTGTGAGAGTTAAGGATTCAGAGGTCGAATGTGTCAATGATTAGGGTTTCGATGTGTTGAATATGATCATGTGCCGTATGGCACCTCCTCTAGTTATATAGAGGGTAAAGCCTTGGAGAGGAAGATAGGAATTTAGGGTAAATCCCTTCCTCCCTTCGTGATATCTTCTAAGTATGGAAGATATATCTAGGACTCTTAGACCATGTCCTAGTTTATAGGGGTGTTTGATTTCGTTCCCTTTTCGGGAGATCGGATAAACATGGAAAGGATTTATGTGTATCCGTTTGTTATTATCTTTGGTAACTCCGAAATTACGGAGGTATACATCGTAGATTTGGCTACGGATACGTCTGCTTGGTACAATGTATTAGTGCCTTCGCTGCTTACGAAGGGTCCTTCGTATCCAATATTTTGTACGGAGGTAAAGCTCCATATACGGTATATCATCACTACACAAGCACATATATAATTAAGTCCAATTAATACACCTATACTAATAACTAGATAGCTCTAATTGCTAGGCATATTAAAGTCCGGTTAAGTGTGCTATGGCAAACATAATCGCATTCAGTTTCAGTCTAAGCTCTAATCCAGTTGGAAAAATAAACAGCCACAAATCTATAGTTAAACTAACAGTTCTAACTAACCGTTCATCTACCAAAGCTAATGTTGATTAGTTATCGTCATCTTTTGTCTACTTGCAAAGCTTATATTCTCAAAATGATTTTCAGACACAAGTAAAATTTTAAATTTGCATGAATTAAGTAGTAGAAAACTTATCATTTATCAAGCAATTAAACCACGGGTGTTTCCTATGCCATCTCGCCACACTTAAATTGTACAACGTCCTCGTTGTACTAGACATAGCATAATAAAAGGGTAATAGGAAAAACACGATAAGATAAAGGATTAACGAAACTTCCCGGGCTTAAATTGCAAGATTTATTTTGAAGATGGCATGTGTGGAGTGACTTGAATGATGAAGATCTTCAAAGACTTGAGTTGGCTCCGTTTGATAGCGATCCATTGATGCTTCTTCATCTTCTTTTCTTTTTGGTATTTTCTGATTTTTTTATTTTTTTGGATTTTTTTGGTTTTTCTGATTTTTTTGGATTTTTCGCGATCTGGTGTGCAGACTGGAGTCAGGAGCGGTGCTGGCTAGCTGTGAGCAGCGCTGGACGATCTTGAGCGGCGCTGGCAAGCAGTGAGTGGTGCTGGACCGACATAGGTGCAGGTCCAGCGGCGCATCCGACTAGATGGACAAACCTTACGGCTGTACATCAATGTCGTTAAGGAATGGCAAGCCAATCCCGGAGTAATCCGTATGTTCAAGACAAATGGGGCTGGTCAGACCTCCTGTATTACTCTTCACATCTCAAACCATGTTGCAAGGAGCCACCCAAGCAACCACATCTACGCACTTAGCCAGGCAAGGGCAAGTACGGGTTAAGCTTAACACTTTCACATCTAAATTACGAGCTTGATTTCACATCTCATATAGTTTAGGTGTTTACACTACCTAAACAATTATCACATATACATCTTAACATTTGGGCCCTTAAACGTGCACGTATCATGGCAACTTACAAAGTCTAGTGAACTAGATGAACAAGCCATGTAATCATCACATCTACAAATGCACATATACATATCATTTCATCTCATATCACTATCTGCATATCAGTATATCATATCATTTTATCAATACATATCATCTCATATCATTGGGGTAGCATTTCAGGCTTCAATATTCATCTACATAGCCCATATCACCTCCCGTATAATCCCGAATACCCATAAGCAAACAAGATACCATTTGGGAAGTTATTATATGAAAACTATGTTTTTGTTGAACCCTCAGCGTGTCAAAGTTGTGTATCTTTACCTCGTAGAAGCGTACAACAAATGATAACGTAAGTTACCAAGCTTTGCAAGTATTCCCGACTACCTATAAGCATTGAACGACCATAATGAGCTAAACAAGTGCCTACTTACTTATGTTCATGAACCAAGCCTAAATATCTATAAACATGACCCATGACAAGGCTTGATGCATCGGACATTCGATTAATACTTTAGAGCTTACATAACTCGACGGAACTCGGCATTCACTCACTAAATTAACCTTTCTGAAAACTTGACATCATAATCATCTTTTAAAAGCATTACCATTAGAAAGTAGACTCTCTCACGATTCCGTGGATAGCTTATTTTTTTTTTTTTTTTTTTTTTTTTTTTTTTTTTTTTTACCATTTAGACTCTCTCACGATTCTGTGGATAGCTTATTTGTCAAAAACGGAGTTACGGTTCAAAAGTTATGGCCTTTTGAAAATTCTGTCGCTATTGCGTCGCAATGGGATAATTGCGTCGCAACTTAAGTCACTGCATTTTAGTTGCGCCTCAACTAAGGAGTTGCGCCGCAACTGGCCCCGATTCTGCACAAACCTCATTGTTTAACCTCCAAAACTTAACCAAACACACCCCAAACGACCCCAAACCTTATGAACGACTTTTGTACCTCAAAATTCATCATTTTAAGACCATAATGATGCAATGAAATCATTGATTAATCCCTACTTGATTTGCATCACAATAACAAACGTTTTAGGTTACCGAATCGATTAAAACACACGATTATGACTCCAATCAACCCTCTAAAGACCTAGATCAACTATGAAACGAATCAAGGGATTGAAAGGACATGAAATCAATGTAATAATACCTCAAATACCTGTATATTACAAGAAGGATGCAAAAGACTTGATCAAACACACCCGAAATCACACGTTTTGAAGGATTTTGCAAAGGAATCAAATGGGGAGGAGGGGGAACGGTTTGGAGAGGATATTAGGGGATTAGAAACTGAATAATGATCAATTAGGTTAATCTAATTAACCCCTAAAACCTGGACCCAAGTTTCAAAGCTTACATTCAAGCCCCTCCACTTTACATCTTTACATCTAAGGCATAAACAACCTAACGAGAATACTTCTTGACATATTCAACACATTTAATCATCTTTGACATCTTAAACACATTAACATATACATCATTAAGGTATTGAAGCCTCACATATATAACACATTAATCACATATAAGCATTAATTTTCCTAGAGACTTAACGGACACGTAGTGTTGACTTAACGACTCAAGTCAACCGTTAAAAAAAGTTTGGGATGTTACAATTACCTCCCCCTTAAAAGGATTCGGTCCCCGGAATCTCATCAGAAATGAACAACTCTGGATATTTCTCCTTCATCACGGATTCGGTTTCCCAAGTTAGACTTTCACCATGGTTATGCTTCCATTTGATCAACACAAGATGAATCACCTTCCGGCGTAGCTTCTTTTGCTTTCTCCCAAGTATTGCTACCGGTTTCTCAATCATTCTTTTCCTCGGATCAATGCTCACATCTTCAATAGGAATAACACTAGACTCCTCCGCTAAACACTTCCTCAAATAAGATACATGAAATGTGTTGTGAATTCCATCCAATTCTGGAGGCAATTCCAATTGATACGCTAGATCTTTGATACGTTTCAGAATCTTAAATGGTCCAATAAATCGTGGACTTAACTTTCCTTTCTTTCCAAAACGAATAACTCCTTTCCATGGAGAAACTTTCAGCATCACCATATCACCAACTTCAAACTCAACCGGTCTTCTTTTCTTGTCGGCATAAGTTTTCTGTCGTTCTCTAGCTACACGAAGTGCTTCCTTTGCAATGTTAACTTTTTCAGCAGTGATCTCTATAATTTCAGGACCCGTAAACTGTTTCTCGCCGGGCTCCAACCAACAACTTGGAGTCCTACATCTCCTACCATAAAGCATTTCAAACGGTGGCATTCCAATACTTGCATGATAGATGTTATTATAAGCAAATTCAATCAATTTCAAATGATCATCCCATGCTCCACCATACTCTAATACACAAGCCCTCAACATATCCTCCAATGTTTGAATTGTTCTTTCACTTTGCCCATCAGTTTGAGGATGATAGGCGGTGCTCAAGTTTACTTTAGTACCTAATGCCCGTTGAAGACTTTTCCAAAAACTAGATACATACCTCGTGTCTCGATCTGAATCAATAGATAATGGAACACCATACTTTGAGACGATTTCATCTATGTACATCTTCGCCACCTTGGTCAATGGTACATCTTGTCGTGTTGCTAAGAAATGAGCACTCTTCGTCAACCTATCCACAATAACCCATACCATATCATTTCCCTTTGGTGTTCTAGGTAGCTTGGTCACAAAATCCATAGTAATATGATCCCATTTCCATTCCGGACTCTCCAACTGTTGCAACAATCCATATGGCTTCTTGTGATCAGCTTTTACACGTGCACAAGTCAAACATCTTTCAACAAAATGTGCAACTTCTCCCTTAATATTCGGCCACCAATAAATAGGCTTCAAATCTGCATACATCTTTGTAGCACCGGAATGAACTGAATATCTTGACCTATGCGCTTCTTCAAGGATCAACTCTCGGTTTCCATCAAGCAATGGTACCCAAATTCGACCCTTATATGTGCGAAATCCACGGCTGTTCGTTTCCATCACAAGACGTTTCTTCTTTCCAATACTTTCCTTGTCAATGTTTTCCTTCAATAAAGCCTTAACTTGGGCTTCCTTAATGCGATCAAGTAACCCCGACTTAGCTTGTACAACCATACTCATCAATCTACAAGAAAAATTCTGCACTTTTCTACTCAATGCATCTGCCACCACATTGGCTTTACCGGGATGATACTTGATTTCACAATCATAATCCTTCAGAAGTTCCATCCATCTTCTTTGCCTCACATTTATATCTTTCTTAGAAAACACATATTGCAAGCTCTTATGATCGGTAAATAAGGTGCACTTAGTGCCATATAAATAATGTCTCCACAGCTTCAATGCAAAGACAACTGCAGCAAGCTCTAAATCATGAGTAGGATAATTCTTCTCATGAGGCTTCAACTGACGTGAAACATAAGCAATGACTTTGTCTTGCTGCATAAAAACACAACCCAAACCCGCAGGAGAAGCATCACTATTCACAACCAAATCATCAGTGCCCTCGGGTAAGGATAGAATAGGAGCTTCACATAACTTCTTTTTAGCGTCTGAAAAGCTCTTTCTTATGAATCAGCCCACAAGAAATTCACTCCTTTCTTTGTCAGTTCGGTCATAGGCTTAGCAATCCTAAAGAAATCTTGAATAAATCTCCGGTAGTAACACGCTAAACCAAGAAAACTCTTGATCTCAGTAGGGGTCTTAGGCTGCTCCCACTTCAAAACAGCTTCATTCTTGGAAGGTCGACTTTAATTCCCTCAGAAGAAATAACATGCCCAAGGAAATGAACTTCCTTAAGGCAAAATTCGCATTTGGAGAATTTGGCATAAAGCTTCTTCTCTCTAAGGGCTTCAAGGACAGCCCTTAAATGCTCACGATGTTCGGCTTCAATCTTTGAAAATACCAAGATATCATCAATAAAAACACTCACGAAACGATCTAAGAATGTGTTAGAAATATAAATATGGTGTTAAATTGTAAATATTCAATAGTGGAAGGAGTATTAGTTATAATTGTGATTAGAGTATAAATACTCCTTCCTAAGTCATTTGTAATTAACCTTTGAGATAATAAACACATAGTTAACATATTTTCTCTCTCTACTTCATCTTCAACCTCCCTTTCACACACAAACACACTTTACACACACTAACCTAAAACCTCCATTAAACCTTCAATTAAGCTCAAGTTTGTTTCTATCATTTGGTATCAGAGCATAATCGGTGTATCCGAACGATCCGTAATCATTTCCAAAACCGATTTTGTTCAAAATTCATGAATTTGAGCTTAATTTGAATCTGAATTTTCTGTTTTCACTGATTTCGAAGCAGATTAATGATTCTGAGTTTGATTTAGAAGTGGATTAATGTTCAATTACTTGAATCCATGGTTAATTTTGATTTTCATATCAAAGTTTCATTGATTTCATGTGGTTAAATGGATAATCTCGGCATTTGATACAAATACAACTTTCAGAAAAGAAAAAGTCAATTTCTATTCTGCTGCTACAGTAACCAGTCATGTGATATTTGACTGTTTTAACATAGGTTACATCGAATATATAAAAATAAAAAAAAAATAGAAAAAGAAGAAAATCAACAAAAAAGTGTTCCAAACTTCTCTCTTCAGATTCTTCTTTGTTTCTTGTCGAATCGATCTGAAATTGATTAGGTTTTGATCGCGGTGAAATTTTGAACAAATTGATACTTCCAATTTTTCGTTTGGTGAACTTTTGGTGTCGGTTACGTTTTCCGACGAACTGTCGAATTTTCCGGCGAGTGTCAAAATTGATTTTTGTTGCCAAGGATTTGTGCGGACTGTGATTGTAAGTATTTTGGTGGTGATTTCAAGTTCTAATTCAAAGATTTAAGGAAGTAATCGGCGTTTGAAGTTTTCCGGCGAGATTTTTATAGATTCCGGCAGTCGTGGTTACTGTTCACCGCCGTGGTGTTCATCATATTTTCTGCAGAATTTGTTGCATTTGCCGAGCTAAATTCTTCAAATGTCAAATTTTCTTATCAAAACCCTCACCCCGTGACCCATACTCGTGTTTCCCGACCTCACACTTCACCAAGTCATCAAGAACTCGTGTTTGCCGAGATATTTACACGAGCCGATTGTGTTAACCCCGTGTTTGCCGACCTAATTCTCGGCCAGACCAACCAAATCACCGGTCACCTTTCTAAAACTCGCATTTGCAAGATTTTTACTCGGCCAAACCACCCAAACCAAACCGAACCCCGCATTTGCAGAGATTTTTCCTCTGCAAATCACCATTTCGTGCAACACTTAGAAATTTTTGATCAAAGTTTTTCCATTTCAACTATCCGCCGAGATTTTTGCTCGGCAAACCGTTCAAACAAATTCCCATTTTAACCATTGATTTTATCTCTGCAAATCAACAAAATACTTAGCCAAATTTACCAAAATTTTCCATTTCAACCATTTGTCGAGATTTTTGCTCGACAAACAGTACAAACTGAAAAATTTCTCATTTTAACCATTTGTCGAGCAAAAAGCTCGGCAAACAATACAAATAAAAAAAATTTCATCAACATTTTTCAAACTTTTCTCACTTCATTTTCATATATTTTCTAACATTGGTGTGAAAACTTGAGAAAGTTTTTTTGAATACCTCATTTGCCGAGCTAATTTCTCGGCATATAGCACATTTCGTTCTTCAAGTGTTGAATCGTGGTGTGTGGCTGTGTGGTTGAGTCTTTTACTTGTTTACTCTTTTTCCCATCATTTCGTGACTTAAATTTCGTTGTGGGTTTTCAAGTTAAGAAAAACAAAAGCATTTGTGTTTACAGTGTGATTTTAAGAGAGACAAAAACATATTGTTAAGTCTATAAAGGAAATAAATGCAAATGAGAGATTTTTATTGCTTTGTAGTTTAATCATGTTTGTATAGTGGACGTTCAACACGCGTGCTGTCTATTGATAACGTGTGTCAGTAGATAGAGTGTAACGTGATTTGTGGCTTTAGGTGGTCAAGTGAGCTGTCAAAAGCAAGTGTAAAGTGTGCCATTTAAGTATCCGTTGTTTGTATACAAAGTTTTATAATACTTTTTTGGTGTCCGTGTCTAAAGAAACAAAGAGAGAAACGTGCTTTTGGTTTTAGAGTGAATTGATTAAACAGGTCTGTTGGTTTTCCCAATACATGTTATCAGAAGACGTGTGCTTGTAATTCTAACACCACAATAAAGTTACTGGTCAAGTTTTTGAGTGCTTTACAACTGGCTTTTATAAAACATAAGTTTGACCATGTAAAATTGGAAGTTGGATTTTTAATTGCAGATTGTAAATTGTTTTTACCAATTCACGTGGTGTTTCATCTTTGACCAAGTAAAATTGGAAGTCGTTTTTTTTTTTAATTGGTCATTTGGGCTTATATTTGATATTATAGGTTTTGTTGGACCAAGAATAAATAATAATCTTCATTTGGGCTAGTTATTTCGTTTAAGCTAATTTTTTTTAGACTAAAAGTTTGTTTTGGACTTAAGTGTCATTTGGGCTAAAATCTTAGGTTCTTGTCTTGAGTTGTTCGTTTATTGGGTTGTCGTCAACGTGAGTCAAAATGTCAACCAAAGAGATCAAATTTGAACCAAGCTTTGGTTTATATAATTTTCATAATAGTCAAAAGTGTTCATGTTTTCAAGGAAATAATCATGCTTGTGTTGTTCGAGTGTATCAAGAGTTTGAGGATGTGTCCAAGAGATTCAAAGCTCTTTGTGAGGAACGTGTGTTTTGTGTCTGACATTAAAGACTTGAAATCGATTATTTCTTCGTACCAGACTTCATAAAATTTTGAGTCAATAAAGTTCAATGTGCCAGATAAACTGACGACTATGTTCATTCAAGAACCCACAGGGGATGAAATTTGGGATCATAAAAATGGTCGTTGTACATGTAATTTTAATCCCAAGATTTTCAACAACAAACATGTTCCATGTGCTGTCATTCGTTTTCAAGAAAAACGATTCATGTATAAGACGAGTCAAAAACTCATGGAACAAAACAAAAGTTTTCAACTTGAAATTGACCAACTCATGTCAGAGAACAAAGAACTCAAATCTGCAAATGATCTTATTTTGTCCAACATGGAAAGTCTTCAAAAAGAAAATGATCATTTGCAATCCAAGTTTTTCAAATTCACAAATGAGTTGGACAATTCTTCCAAAAAGCTCAATAAAATTGTTTTGGACAATCAATCAAAAGAACTTGTTTTGCAACAAAAGATTTCTGAGCTTAACCATGAGTTGCGAAACAAGTACACCATTTTTGAGAGCAAAGTTGAAGAAGGAAGAACAAAGTTTTGTGCTCAAATCAAGTGTCTTGAAGACAAGTGTTTGCAACTTCAGTCAAACGAAGCATCTTTGACAAAGAAAATTTCTGACCTTGAGATTGAATTGCAAACACAAACCAAATCTTTTCAAAGTCAAAATCATTGTTCTGTCTCTCTTGACCTACCTAAAGAAGTTGTTGAAGGTTGCACTAAACCTGATTGTCCTATATGTGAAGTTGTGAAGTCTTCTGTACCAAGTGAATGTGATGTTGTTAAGACCGTTGAGACCTCAACTCAGAATGATGTTGAGTGTGTTTGTGACAAGACTGAGATGTCCAAAAGTTTTCCAAAATCTATTTCATCAAACCAAAAGTTGATGTTCCAAAGAGGGTTTACACGGGTAAATCTTCAAAACCTTTTGAAAGAAAGGTGCCTCAGTTTACTAATTACTCCTTGCAAAAGGGTAAGAAGTACTCTAAGAAACCTATTTTTGATGGAACAACTACTTTTGTGTCTTTTCTATCATTTGAGGATAATTCTGGACATATTTCACAAGCAAAATCTCAATTGACTAAATCTAAATGGAAACCGATTTCAAAAGATAAGTCAATGAGTCAAAATCATTCAAATATTCTTTTTCGGAACTTTTTGATCTTGCACCAAAACCTGTGAAAACAGTCGTGCAAAAAGTGAATGATTTTGCTTCGAAAAATCATTTTCCAACTCAATCTCACATGATTGACAAGTTTTCAAAGAAATCAAATGATTTTCACCATTGCTTCCACGAAAACTCTTTTCAACTAAACCACCGGGTTTTAGTTCTCCGTGGAATGCAACCTCGATTCATCAAATCGATGAGACTTACATTTGGACTTTCAAGAATTCAAAAACCATTGGACCCAATCTCAAATGGGTTCCAAAAGTGATTTCGAAATGATTTGATGAAAAGTGGCTTATGCACACATCAGTGTATAACCCGTGCTAAAACCGTTTTTGTAATTTCTTCATTTTTAGAAAAATCCAAAAAATT
>CM067167.1:242341167-242355969 GCA_034093135.1 Erigeron breviscapus | reverse complement strand
TAGGGTGTTTCATCCTATTATGTAGTTTTGATGATGTGATATGCTTGATGTGTGTTGTGCCTTAATGACGTTGATTAAATCCACAATGTTTGAAATGGATAAATGTTTTATAACTTGAGTGTTATCTTACTTAGCTAATTCGTTAGCTAACACTTGTCTTTTGAAATGTGTTGCTCCCTCAGGATTAGCGTAGCTGAGGTAGTTGATGAAGAAGAGCGAGGAATGGGTAGATAGCTTGCTGATGACCTTAGCTACCCATAGTTGTTGCACATTTTTCAAATGGATAAATGTTTTATAACTTGAGTGTTATCTTACTTAGCTAATTCGTTAGCTAACACTTGTCTTTTGAAATGTGTTGCTCCCTCAGGATTAGCGTAGCTGAGGTAGTTGATGAAGAAGAGCGAGGAATGGGTAGATAGCGTAGCTGAGGTAGTTTCTATTTAAACTTGTTTTGACGATATGACCGAGTAACACCAATGATTAAAGAAACCAAACAGATTTTAATTGGTTTGGACTTTCAAAGTTTACTTCCGCTTTGTTATAACGCCGTTAGGCAAAAAATTTTGGAAACCCGTATTTTTAAATGAAGGGTGTTACATGTAAAGCTTTCTCAAATCATTTTGCATGACTAATCTTTCAAATGATTTTAATAAAGTAGAATACTTTAACACTTAAGCTGTCCGCTCATCATTGTTTTATTTTTCTTGGACTATTTGCTTGAGGACAAGCAAGGACTTAAGTGTGGGGGTATATGATGAGCGTCCATTTTGTGATAAAACCCCTATCGAAAGGCCTCATTTCTATGTCTAAAATGAGTTAATATTCCGGAACTATTGGTACTTAATGAGTCGTATGTTTATGCAGGTTCACGGAAGATGCGAGAGAGGGTAAATGACATCAAGTAACTCAAGATGAAGGCCTATGAAGTTACAAGACACAAGGAGGTGATTCGGGAGCCGAACGAAGAAGAACGAACTGCAGCAGGAGCTACCAGCTCCGCTGGCAGCCATGCCAGCGCCGCTGGCCAACATCAATTGCCGCTCCCAATCATCCATCACTGCTGGCAAGCCCAGCCAGCGCCGCTGGGCAGCCAGATCAGCAACCGTCTTATTTCACAATTTAAGTCGAACAAACCCTCAAAACCCTAAGAGAGAGCTTATTCAGCAGCCCTAGCCGCCTACATTCAACCCTAGGTCGTAGTTGCAAATTTACAGAAGGTTTTGGAGCTTCTAACACCTTCCGATCTTCATCCTCAGCCTAGATCCACTTTTCTATTTTACTTTCAGTTGGTAAACAATGTCTTTCATCTTTTCAGACTTTGTTATTCCTTTAATAATGTCAGGCTAGTAGGCTGAATACTTGTTTGGATAATGTGATCATGTAGACGTTTATTGTTTTACTTTATTTGTTAGAATCTGTTGGAGTGTGTTTTACTGTTTATCGTAGATCCATGTTTTACTAGTTCTTCATATTATTATCGGTTCTATATCTGAATATATTAGTTTAATTCTGATGGTTGTCTATGATCATACACTAGGACTAATATGCTAGGATGGAAAACACTAGTCGGTCTATAACTAGTTGTAAAAAGTGATTTACTTGTAACCGAGGGATCCAGAACCGTAGTAATTAGGATGAATATAACATGATGCTTAACAATGTCAGACGCGATCCTTTGACTTGGAAACGAGCACTGTGGTCACCGGAGATAATTTATCTGGTCATGGCTTAAGAGCCGGGTAACTAAAAGATGAACTAGTAACACAAACTTTAGGTCATTAATGCTTTAAACAATGAATCTAACGAGAATTTGTTTATAGGGTAGTGTGAGTCTAGCGACAGATCTAGTAATTAGGCAAAGTGAATCTAACGAGAATCTGAGCCGTGATTAAGTTTCCAACAGTCTAGCAAGTAGGTAGGATAGTAATCTGGTCGTACCATGAGATCGGAGATGCCAAACAAGTATTTTAATTTAATTACTGTTATTTGATTTTTCAAACTATTTTCAGACTAAGCCTCTCGCTGAATAAGCGGTTACGGCCTCTATTTACTTTCAGTATTTTAATTAGTTTAATAGGAAATCGTGACAACCCCACAACCGCTAGAATTACACATATTATTAGATTAGGTAGTGCAAGCGTCCCTGCGAACGATCCTGTAACTTATCACTTAGACTATACTACACTGACCGGGTTCTCTGCTCGTAAGTGTGTGTGTTTTCAGATAATTACTTGTACAACTTATAAATTTAAAAGCTTAAAAATAAAAACCACATCACGCGCTTCATAAGGATCTCCTTGATCTTCTTTCTGACCGTGAGGTCAAGTTCTCGCCAAGGCACCTTATATGTCTTGCTCCTACAGAAATGAATGAGCTATTCTCTTTGATTCAATCATTGATTGATAAGGCTTTATTCGTCCGAGTTGCACGCCTTAGGGAGCTCCTCTCTCGTTTGTAAAGAAGAAAGATGTATCTATGCGTGTGTGTATCGACTACCAGGAGCTTAATAAGTGAACACTTAAGAACAAATATCTTCTTCCTCGCATCGATGACCTTTGTGATCACTTCAAGGTGCTTCTTATTTCTCAAAGATCGATTTATGTTCCGATTATCACCGGTTGAAAGTCGAGGAGAAAAGTGTAGTTAAGACAGCTTTCCGTACTCGTTATAGCTATTAGGAATTTCTAGTCATGCCTTTTGGTTCGACAAATGCGTAGGCTACTTTTATGGATCTTATGAATCATGTTTGTCGCCCATTCTGATAGAAACAAACTTGATCTTAATTGAAGGTTTAATGGAGGTTTTAGGTTAGTGTGTGAAAAGTGTGTTTGTGTGTGAAAGGGAGGTTGAAGATGAAGTAGAGAGAGAAAGTAAGTTAACTATGTGTTTATTATGTCAAAGGTTTGTTACAAATGACTTAGGAAGGAGTATTTATACTCTAATCACAATTATAACTAATACTCCTTCCACTATTGAATATTTACAATTTAACACCATATTTATATTTCTAACAATCTCCCCCTTGGTGTTGAATTGTAAATGTTGCATCGTCTTCGGTCTTTAAATAACATGATGAGCCCATTTGTTGAAAATCTTCAATGTTGATTGGACTTTGAAGCTTTCTCATTGTCTTCAACGTCTTGTATCAACCTTGACTTTGAATCTTCTCAACAAACAAATATTCTTGACGATGACTTTTTACAACTTGATCTTCTCTTGCAACTTAGAATACTTTGGAAGCATCTTTGAAATCTTTGTAGCTTTTGAGCTTTCACAACTTGAACTTTTGAATGTTGATTTCAACTTGATGTTGCTTGGAGAAGTAACTTGAACTTTGAGTAGCATACGGAAGCTTGGTTTTGACGTTGAATTCTTTGAATTCTTTTGGATGCGGAAGCTTGATTTAACTCTGAATTCTTTTGGCTTTGCGGAAGCTTGGTTTTGACTTTGAAATCTCTTGGCATTTCAGAAGCTTGGTTTTTGGAATGTGGAAATTTGAATTTGTCTTTAAAACTTCAATTCTTGGTCTAACTTGTCTGTGAATCAATAAACATCTTGGAGCATTTGATTCTTTGATCAATTAACATTCGTTCCCCCTCAATCAAACAACTATCTCGGAGCAAATTATTCAATAACAAATCTTTAATCTCTTGCTCCCCCTCGAACAAACAATCATTTCGGAGCATATTTAACGACTCAAGAGTTTACTCTTGCTCCCCCTCAAATGAACAATCTTTGGATCTTAACAATCCAAGTATCTATCAAAAGAACAATCTTTATTCAATCTCAAACTTTTCTAATCATCAAACAAATGGTCAATTATTCAATAAATCTTTCAAATATCGACCATGTACATCATCTTGAATATACTCGATCTCGAATCAATCCTTTAACTTTCTCAGAACAATCTCTCAACTTAGCACGATAATTATTCACTCTCTTCACCTAAACTAACGATCCTTTGAACATCCAAACACAACAATCATCCTCGAACAAATTCTATCAATCAAATTCTACCTATATCCTTGAATTCTATCTATCAATCATTTAATCATTTCTCCCCCTTATGATGAATATGTGGAACGTGTTCATCATACAATAATGATTGATAGCATACACGGTAGATGAAAACAAACAACAAGCACGCAAATTAACCCAACCCAATTCCCAATTCCCAATGAACCTATTGGTGAACTAGAATGTAAGGTTGCATTGTTGGAAAAAGATTTTATAATGGTGTTTGTGTTCTTTGTGTTTGTGTGAAGAGAAATGAAATCCGGATAAAAATGATCCGTTAACAACCAAAAATCAAAAGGATTAATGGTGTGGCCTAAAAATACGATGACTATTTTTAGGACTTCCCATTATCATCGAGAAATGCACAAGCTTATCTCTAAATGGTTCGGTCTATGGCTTTTCAACCGATAGATTGCTTTAAAGAATGTAATTCATGGTCAGTGTCACAAAGGCGTTCAATAACCATGTCTTACTATCCTCAAAGACTTTTGGGAAATAAATCCGAGGTCACATAGACTTCTCGTTTACTCAACAATTTCATAAAATGAAAATGTGAGACCTACGTTCAACGTTGGAAATGATGTTAGCATTGGTAGGATTTCCATTCGATCATCATGGAATATCAAAAATATGATATCACTACGAATGTTCCGGCAATATCACAAAGATATGCAATGTCACAAAGACATATAAAGACTCGATGTGTCCTAGTCAAATGAAAGAATATATCAAGTACGCTCTAGACTCGATAGTGATCAAATGAAGTCGGGGACCGGAGCAGAGTGTCTCCCTTTTTCAATATCAACGTCTTCCAAACGAAGAGTCGATAGAAATGTGAAAATCTCCGTGAGAATAAAACAAGTATTTGTTAAGAAACACTTGAGTGGTTAGGTAAAGATGTGCATTGCTTCACTGGGTCCATGAAGTCTTCTTCAATATCGAGAAATCAACAAATGAAATCCGATAGAAACGTGTTGACCCGGCTTTTTGAGAATTTTGGGGAGGGCGATCATTTCTTTTAGCCCTTTCTCACATCATCTTTTTCACCTTAACCTCTCACTTCTCGACTACTCCCTCATGTCCTAGTTGCACAAACATCATCACACTCATAAATCCTCACAATCTAAGATTGAGAATAACTCCGGGGTTAGATCTCATCGGCGATGACAAGATCATGGAGTTTTTATGAGTGGCCTAAACTCTCATGTGCAAATCTAACACCGAACTTCTTTGAAAAATAAGAAAATGAAAATCTTTTTGGATTTTTCTAAAAATGAAGAAATTACAAAAACGGTTTTAGCACGGGTTATACACTGATGTGTGCATAAGCCACTTTTCATCAAATCATTTCGAAATTGCCTTTGGAACCCATTTGAGATTGGGTCCAATGGTTTTTGAATTCTTGAAACTCCAAATGTAAGTCTCATCGATTTGATGAATCGAAGTTGCATTCCACGGAGAACTAAAACCCGGTGGTTTAGTTGAAAAGAGTTTTCGTGGAAGCAATGGTGAAAAATCATTTGATTTCTTTGAAAACTTGTCAATCTTGTGAGATTGAGTTGGAAATTGATTTTTCGAAGCAAAATCATTCACTTTTTGCACGACTGTTTTCACAGGTTTTGGTGCAAGATCAAAAAGTTCCGAAATAGAATATTTGAATAATTTTGACTCAATTGACTTTTCTTTTGAAATCGGTTTCCATTTAGATTCGTCAATTGAGATTTTGCTTGTGAAATATGTCCAGAATTATCCTCAAATGATAGAAACGACACAAAAGTAGTTGTTCCATCAAAAATAGGTTTCTTAAAGTACTTCTTACCCTTTTGCAAGGAGTAATTAGTAAACTGAGACACCTTTCTTTCAAAAGGTTCTGAAGATTTACCCGTGTAAACCCTCTTTGGAACATCAACTTTAGGTTTTGATGAAATAGATTTTGGAAAACTTGTGGACATCTCAGTCTTGTCACAAACACACTCAACATCAGTCTGAGTTGAGGTCTCAACAGTCTTAACAACATCACATTCACTTGTTACAGAAGAATCCATAACTTCACATACAGGACAATCAGGTTCAGTGCAACCTTCAACAACTTCTTTAGGTAGGTCAAGAGAGACAGAACAATGATTTTGACCCTGAAAAGATTTGGTTTGTGTTTGCAATTCAATCTCAAGGTCGGAAATTTTCTTTGTCAAAGATGTTTCGTTTGACTGAAGTTGCAAACACTTGTCTTCAAGACACTTGATTTGAGCACAAAACTTTGTTCTTCCTTCTTCAACTTTGCTCTCAAAAATGGTGGACTTGTTTCGCAACTCATGGTTAAGCTCAGAAATCTTTTGATGCAAAACAAGTTCTTTTGATTGATTGTCCAAAACAATTTTATTGAGCTTTTTGGAAGAATTGTCCAACTCATTTGTGAATTTGAAAAACTTGGATTGCAAATGATCATTTTCTTTTTGAAGACTTTTCATGTTGGACAAAATAAGATCATTTGCAGATTTGAGTTCTTTGTTCTCTGACATGAGTTGGTCAATTTCAAGTTGAAGATTTTTGTTTTGTTCCATGAGTTTTTGACTCGTCTCATACATGTATCGTTTTTCTTGAAAACGAATGAAAGCACATGGAACATGTTTGTTGTTGAAAATCTTGGGATTAAAATTACATGTACAACGACCATTTTTATGATCCCAAATTTCATCCCCTGTGGGTTCTTGAATGAACATAGTCGTCAGTTTATCTGGCACATTGAACTTTATTGACTCAAAATTTTCTGAAGTCTGGTACGAAGAAATAATCGATTTCAAGTCTTTAATGTCAGACACAAAACACACAAGTTCCTCACAAAGAGCTTTGAATCTCTTGGACACATCCTCAAACTCTTGATACACTCGAACAACACAAGCATGATTATTTCCTTGAAAACATGAACACTTTTGACTATTATGAAAATTATATAAACCAAAGCTTGGTTCAAATTTGATTGGTATGGTTGACATTTTGACTCACACGTTGACGACAACCCAATAAACGAACAACTCAAGACAAGAACCTAAGATTTTAGCCCAAATGACACTTAAGTCCAAAACAAACTTTTAGTCTAAAAAAAATTAGCTTAAACGAAATAACTAGCCCAAATGAAGATTATTATTTATTCTTGGTCCAACAAAACCTATAATATCAAATATAAGCCCAAATGACCAATTAAAAAAAAAAACGACTTCCAATTTTACTTGGTCAAAGATGAAACACCACGTGAATTGGTAAAAACAATTTACAATCTGCCAATTAAATATCCAACTTCCAATTTTACATGGTCAAACTTATGTTTTATAAAAGCCAGTTGTAAAGCACTCAAAAACTTGACCAGTAACTTTATTGTGGTGTTAGAATTACAAGCACACGTCTTCTGATAACATGTATTGGGAAAACCAACAGACCTGTTTAATCAATTCACTCTAAAACCAAAAGCACGTTTCTCTCTTTGTTTCTTTAGACACGGACACCAAAAAAGTATTATAAAACTTTGTATACAAACAACGGATACTTAAATGGCACACTTTACACTTGCTTTTGACAGCTCACTTGACCACCTAAAGCCACAAATCGCGTTACACTCTATCTACTGACACACGTTATCAATAGACAGCACGCGTGTTGAACGTCCACTATACAAACATGATTAAACTACAAAGCAATAAAAATCTCTCATTTGCATTTATTTCCTTTATAGAGTTAACAATATGTTTTTCTCTCTCTTAAAATCACACTGTAAACACAAATGCTTTTGTTTTTCTTAACTTGAAAACCCACAACAAATTTAAGTCACGAAATGATGGGAAAAAGAGTAAACAAGTAAAAGACTCAACCACACAGCCACACACCACGATTCAACACTTGAAGAACGAAATGTGCTATATGCCGAGAAATTAGCTCGGCAAATGAGGTATTCAAAAAAACTTTCTCAAGTTTTCACACCAATGTTAGAAAATATATGAAAATGAAGTGAGAAAAGTTTGAAAAATGTTGATAAAATTTTTTTTATTTGTACTGTTTGCCGAGCTTTTTGCTTGTAAATGGTTAAAATGAGAAAATTTTCAGTTTGTACTGTTTGCCGAGCAAAAATCTCGACAAATGGTTGAAATGGAAAATTTTGGTAAATTTGGCTAAGTATTTTGTTGATTTGCAGAGATAAAATCAATGGTTAAAATGGGAATTTTATTTTTCTGTTTGTATGGTTTGCCGAGCAAAAATCTCGGCGGATAGTTGAAATGGAAAAACTTTGATCAAAAATTTCTAAGTGTTGCACGAAATGGTGATTTGCAGAGGAAAAATCTCTGTAAATGTGGGGTTCGGTTTGGTTTGGGTGGTTTGGCCGAGTAAAAATCTTTGCAAATGCGAGTTTTAGAAAGGTGACCGGTGATTTGGTTGGTCTGGCCGAGAATTAGGTCGGCAAACACGGGGGTTTTAGAAAGGTGACCGGTGATTTGGTTGGTCTGGCCGAGAATTAGGTCGGCAAACACGGGGTTAACACAATCGGCTCGTGTAAATATCTCGGCAAACACGAGTTCTTGATGACTTGGTGAAGTGTGAGGTCGGGAAACACGAGTATGGGTCACGGGGTGAGGGTTTTGATAAGAAAATTTGACATTTGAAGAATTTAGCTCGGCAAATGCAACAAATTCTGCAGAAAATATGATGAACACCACGGCGGTGAACAGTAACCACGACTGCCGGAATCTATAAAAATCTCGCCGGAAAACTTCAAACGCCGATTACTTCCTTAAATCTTTGAATTAGAACTTGAAATCACCACCAAAATACTCACAATCACAGTCCGCACAAATCCTTGGCAACAAAAATCAATTTTGACACTCGCCGGAAAATTCGACAGTTCGTCGGAAAACGTAACCGACACCAAAAGTTCACCAAACGAAAAATTGGAAGTATCAATTTGTTCAGAATTTCACCGCGATCAAAACCTAATCTTTCATTTTTTTTTTTTTTTTTTTTTTTTTTTTTTTTTTTTTTTTTTTTTTTTTTTTTTTTTTTTTTTTTTTTTTTTTTTTTTTTTTTTTTTGATTTTTTCTTTTTCTTTTTTTTTTTATTTTTATATATTCGATGTAACCTATGTTAAAACAGTCAAATATCACGTGACTGGTTACTGTAGCAGCAGAATAGAAATTGACTTTTTCTTTTCTGAAAGTTGTATTTGTATCAAATGCCGAGATTATCCATTTAACCACATGAAATCAATGAAACTTTGATATGAAAATCAAAATTAACCATGGATTCAAGTAATTGAACATTAATCCATTCTAAATCAAACTCAGAATCATTAATCTGCTTCGAAATCAGTGAAAACAGAAAATTCAGATTCAAATTAAGCTCAAATTCATGAATTTTGAACAAAATCGGTTTTGGAAATGATTACGGATCGTTCGGATACACCGATTATGCTCTGATACCAAATGATAGAAACAAACTTGAGCTTAATTGAAGGTTTAATGGAGGTTTTAGGTTAGTGTGTGAAAAGTGTTTTTGTGTGTGAAAGGGAGGTTGAAGATGAAGTAGAGAGAGAAAGTAAGTTAACTATGTGTTTATTATGTCAAAGGTTAGTTACAAATGACTTAGGAAGGAGTATTTATACTCTAATCACAATTATAACTAATACTCCTTCCACTATTGAATATTTACAATTTAACACCATATTTATATTTCTAACACATTCTTAGATCGTTTCGTGAGTGTTTTTATTGATGATATCTTGGTATTTTCAAAGATTGAAGCCGAACATCGTGAGCATTTAAGGGCTGTCCTTAAAGCCCTTAGAGAGAAGAAGCTTTATGCCAAATTCTCCAAATGCGAATTTTGCCTTAAGGAAGTTCATTTCCTTGGGCATGTTATTTCTTCTGAGGGAATTAAAGTCGACCTTCCAAGAATGAAGCTGTTTTGAAGTGGGAGCAGCCTAAGACCCCTACTGAGATCAAGAGTTTTCTTGGTTTAGCGTGTTACTACCGGAGATTTATTCAAGATTTCTTTAGGATTACTAAGCCTATGACCGAACTGACAAAGAAAGCAGTGAATTTCTTGTGGGCTGTTTCATAAGAAAGAGCTTTTCAGACGCTAAAAAGAAGTTATGTGAAGCTCCTATTCTATCCTTACCCGAGGGCACTGATGATTTGGTTGTGAATAGTGATGCTTCTCCTGCGGGTTTGGGTTGTGTTTTTATGCAGCAAGACAAAGTCATTGCTTATGTTTCACGTCAGTTGAAGCCTCATGAGAAGAATTATCCTACTCATGATTTAGAGATTGCTGCAGTTGTCTTTGCATTGAAGCTGTGGAGACATTATTTATATGGCACTAAGTGCACCTTATTTACCGATCATAAGAGCTTGCAATATGTGTTTTCTAAGAAAGATATAAATGTGAGGCAAAGAAGATGGATGGAACTTCTGAAGGATTATGATTGTGAAATCAAGTATCATCCCGGTAAAGCCAATGTGGTGGCAGATGCATTGAGTAGAAAAGTGCAGAATTTTTCTTGTAGATTGATGAGTATGGTTGTACAAGCAAAGTCTGGGCTACTTGACCGCATTAAGGAAGCCCAAGTTAAGGCTTTGATTAAGGATAACATTGACAAGGAAAGTATTGGAAAGAAGAAACGTGTTGTGATGGAAACGAACAGTCGTGGATTTCGCACATATAAGGGTCGAATTTGGGTACCATTGCTTGATGGAAACCGAGAGTTGATCCTTGAAGAAGCGCATAGGTCAAGATATTCAGTTCATTCCGGTGCTACAAAGATGTTTGCAGATTTGAAGCCTATTATTGGTGGCTGAATATTAAGGGAGAAGTTGCACATTTTGTTCAAAGATGTTTGACTTGTGCACGTGTAAAAGCTGATCACAAGAAGCCATATGGATTGTTGCAACAGTTGGAGAGTCCGGAATGGAAATGGGATCATATTACTATGGATTTTGTGACCAAGCTACCTAGAACACCAAAGGGAAATGATATGGTATGGGTTATTGTGGATAGGTTGACGAAGAGTGTTCATTTCTTAGCAACACGACAAGATGTACCATTGACCAAGGTGGCGAAGATGTACATAGATGAAATCGTCTCAAAGTATGGTGTTCCATTATCTATTGATTCAGATCGAGACACGAGGTATGTATCTAGTTTTTGGAAAAGTCTTCAACGGGCATTAGGTACTAAAGTAAACTTGAGCACCGCCTATCATCCTCAAACTGATGGGCAAAGTGAAAGAACAATTCAAACATTGGAGGATATGTTGAGGACTTGTGTATTAGAGTATGGTGGAGCATGGAATGATCATTTGAAATTGATTGAATTTGCTTATAATAACAGCTATCATGCAAGTATTGGAATGCCACCGTTTGAAATGCTTTATGGTAGGAGATGTAGGACTCCAAGTTGTTGGTTGGAGCCCGGTGAGAAACAGTTTACGGGTCCTGAAATTATAGAGATCACTGCTGAAAAAGTTAACATTGCAAAGGAAGCACTTCGTGTAGCTAGAGAACGACAGAAAACTTATGCCGACAAGAAAAGAAGACTGGTTGAGTTTGAAGTTGGTGATATGGTGATGCTGAAAGTTTCTCCATGGAAAGGAGTTATTCGTTTTGGAAAGGAAGGAAAGTTAAGTCCATGATTTATTGGACCATCTAAGATTCTGAAACGTATCAAAGATCTAGCGTATCAATTGGAATTGCCTCCAAAATTAGATGGAATTCACAACACATTTCATGTATCTTATTTGAGGAAGTGTTTAGCGGAGGAGTCTAGTGTTATTCCTATTGAAGATGTGAGCATTGATCCGAGGAAAAGAATGATTGAGAAACCGGTAGCAATACTTGGGAGAAAGCAAAAGAAGCTACGCCGGAAGGTGATTCATCTTGTGTTGATCAAATGGAAGCATAACCATGGTGAAAGTCTAACTTGGGAAACCGAATCCGTGATGAAGGAGAAATATCCAGAGTTGTTCATTTCTGATGAGATTCCGGGGACGGAATCCTTTTAAGGGGGAGGTAATTGTAACATCCCAAACTTTTTTTAATTAACGGTTGACTTGAGTCGTTAAGTCAACACTACGTGTCCGTTAAGTCTCTAGGAAACATAATGCTTATATGTGATTAATGTGTTATATATGTGAGGCTTCAATGCCTTAATGATGTATATGTTAATGTGTTTAAGATGTCAAAGATGATTAAATGTGTTGAATATGTCGAGAAGTATTCCCGTTAGGTTGTTTAAGCCTTAGATGTAAAGATGTAAAGTGGAGGGGCTTGAATGTAAGCTTTGAAACTTGGGTCCAGGTTTTAGGGGTTAATTAGATTAACCTAATTGATCATTATTCAGTTTCTAATCCCCTAATATCCTCTCCAAACCGTTCCCCCTCCTCCCCATTCGATTCCTTTGCAAAATCCTTCAAAACGTGTGATTTCGGGTGTGTTTGATCAAGTCTTTTGTATCCTTCTTGTAAGCTACAGGTATTTGAGGTATTATTACATTGATTTCATGTCCTTTCAATCCCTTGATTCGTTTCATAGTTGATCTAGGTCTTTAGAGGGTTGATTGGAGTCATAATCGTGTGTTTTAATCGATTCGGTAACCTAAAACGTTTGTTATTGTGATGCAAATCAAGTAGGGATTAATCAATGATTTCAATGCATCATTATGGTCTTAAAATGATGAATTTTGAGGTACAAAAGTCGTTCATAAGGTTTGGGGTCGTTTGGGGTGTGTTTGGTTAAGTTTTGGAGGTTAAACAATGAGGTTTGTGCAGAATCGGGGCTAGTTGCGGCGCAACTCCTTAGTTGAGGCGCAACTAAAATGTAGTGACTTAAGTTGCGACGCAATTATCCCATTGCGACGTAATAGCGACAGAATTTTCAAAAGGCCATAACTTTTGAACCGTAAATCCGTTTTTGACAAATAAGCTATCCACGGAATCGTGAGAGAGTCTACTTTCTAATGGTAATGCTTTTAAAAGATGATTATGATGTCAAGTTTCAGAAAGGTTAATTTAGTGAGTGAATGCCGAGTTCCGTCGAGTTATGTAAGCTCTAAAGTATTAATCGAATGTCCGATGCATCAAGCCTTGTCATGGGTCATGTTTATAGATATTTAGGCTTGGTTCATGAATATAAGTAAGTAGGTACTTGTTTAGCTCATTATGGTCGTTCAATGCTTATAGGTAGTCGGGAATACTTGCAAAGCTTGGTAACTTACGTTATCATTTGTTGTACGCTTCTACGAGGTAAGATACACAACTTTGACACGCTGAGGGTTCAACAAAAACATAGTTTTCATATAATAACTTCCCAAATGGTATCTTGTTTGCTTATGGGTATTCAGGATTATACGGGTGGTGATATGGGCTATGTAGACGAATATTGAAGCCTGAAATGCTACCCCAATGATATGAGATGATATGTATTTTTATAAAATGATATGAGATAGATGATATGCAATGATACGTGATATGAGATGATAAATGATATGTATGTGTGCATGTGTAGATGTGATGATTACATGGCTTGTTCATCTAGTTCACTAGACTTTGTAAGTTGCCATGACACGTGCACGTTTAAGGGCCCAAACGTTAAGATGTATATGTGATAATTGTTTAGGTAGTGTAAACACCTAAACTATATGAGATGTTAAATCGAGCTCGTAATTTAGATGTGAAAGTGTTAAGCTTAATCCGTACTTGCCCTTGCCCGGCTAAGTGCGTAGATGTGGTTGCTTGGGTGGCTTCTTGCAACATAGTTTGAGATGTGAAGAGTAATACGGGAGGTCTGACCAGCCCCATTTGTCTTGAACATACGGATTACTTCGGGATTGGCTTGCCATTCCTTAATGACATTGATGTACAGCCGTAAGGTTTGTCCATCTAGTCGGATGTGACTTATGTCACCCTTACGAGATGTATATGTTATATGAGATGCGTGACTTATGTCACAACTACAAAGATGTTTAGATGTTATATGTGAGATGCAAAAGATGACTAGGCACATTTAGGATGATCCATCCTATAAGAAAGATGTTTAATGCAAGATGTGCTATGATAGATGTGATGACTTGTGATATGTGCCTTAATGACAAATGTGACTTTTCATAATGTTTAAATGGACAAATGATTTATTAACCATGTGTTATCTTACTTAGGCTAATTCGTTAGCTAACACTTGTTTCTTGAAATGTGTTGTTCCCTCAGGTTTAGCAAGCTTGAGCTAAATGATGAATAAAGTGCGAGGCATGGGTAGATTGCAATGAAGATGGCTTTAGTTTACCCATAGTAGCTTCTCATTTTAGACAATTGTTTTTTTGTCTAGACATTAATGACTTGTAATTTCTTAGATGTCGGTTGTTTAATGTTGGGCAACCGTTGGGTTTCCATTTGAACTTATTGAGATGACATTGCTAGTAACACCATTTAATAAATGAACCAAACCGATCCTTTTGGTTTGATCATTTAAAGTTTACTTCCGCTATCTTATGACGCCGTTAGGCGAAAGTTTTTGGAAATCCATATTTTTAAACGACGGGTGTTACAAGTGGTATCAGAGAAATGGTTTAAGTGGAATCTGTCCAGGTACCACCAACGTCGCTGGCTACACAAGCCAGCGCCGCTCAGCACAAGCCAGCGCCGCTGGAGAGCCCCAGCGCCGCTCCTGGCCCAGGCCCAGCGCCGCTGGTAACTCTGTCAGCCCAAATTCGCGTGAAACTTCTTTTTTAGCAGTCTTTCTAGAACCACGATGATTT
>CM067167.1:242331167-242336167 GCA_034093135.1 Erigeron breviscapus | reverse complement strand
TCAGTGTTCAGACTTGTAAGGTCTAGAACACTGATAAACCTCCAGTGTTCAGATCTGGTAAGACTTCCAGTGGACTCCGCCATTTGTCAGTCTTCTTTATTCTGACTTCAGTCTTTGACTTCAGTGAGAACATCTTCAGTAGAGTAGATCTGGACTGGGGTGAAGTCCAGTGAACTAATCTGGAGAATACTCCAGATTTCCTATACAAGTATTTGCTCACTGGTCTTCAATTATTTTTGGACAAATCTTCGGAGGGACTCCAGATTCCAAGTCTGGAGTAGGTCAGTTTCTGGACAGATCTTCAGTAAGGCTCCAGTAGTCGAGTCTGGAGTGAGTCCAGTAAATCTGGACCTAACAAATTCCCCCTATTTGTTTTGAAATAATGCAAGTGTTTTCAGGCTTATAGATATACAAATTTGTATGCCTGGAAAACACTTAGTCGATTTAAGTCTAAAAAATCTAAGTTACTGGAAAACACATTATAGATCATGAGTGTTTTCAGTTTCATCTTTTAAGTTCTAACTTAGACTAAATCTGATCATTTACTTATATGAAATTAAAAAATTGCAACTAATATTACTTTCATCAACTGGAAAATAGTTACAACTTTCATCAAACGATTAATTACAATAAGTACATGATAAAAGATTCGGGCCCTTCTTTTTGATGACTGCCCTGGTGCATCTTCAGTAGCCTTCCTCTTTGGTGATGGAGATGATGGAACAGACACTGGTGGTCTCAACCCAACACAACTTCCATTTGTTGTATTCTTCTCCAGACCTTCTCAATTCTCTTCATAAAGGCCTTAACATCTGGAGATAAATCAGTTTTACCTTTAAATGTCAATCCTATCTCCTTCAGTTCAGTCCATCCAAAAGCTTGGACTGATTGTATCTTTCCTTTCATCTGTAAAGTTACCCTCCCTGGTCAACTTTATATTAAATCTGGTCATTCCTTGATGATTTTCAGCCAGCTTGATTTCAGCATCAACAATTTTTCTAGCATTGGCCCTGAAATTCATCATTTGATCATAAGATGCCTTCTGCTTCGCCATCTGGACCATATATTCAGTTTCCTTGGATACACCACTCTGTTGTCCTTCAGTGGACTGGAGTTGTTGGCGATTAATTCTCAGAGAAGTATCCAGGGGAATGAAAGTGCTCACATTAGCATCCTTTATTGCCTTGATTTGTTTGGCAGTAAGCTTCGGCAGACCAGTCAATCTTTTTCTGTACTCTAACTCTAGAGCACCAGCGTTTTTCCTTATCTTTCTCTGGAGGCTCACCAGTTCCTCCCTTCTCTGCCTTATCAACTCTGGAATTGTAACACCATAAATTAATGAATCATATACCTGTTCTTCTTCAGCAAAGAACGAGCGTATATGAACATCATCCAATGCATCTAGACATTGATGAACTCTGGGATCATCCTTCATCTTCTTGAACACTTCAATGTTAATGCCTAACCTTCCAGCATTGTAAGAGTCTAGAGTCCCATGATTAGCCATATCCCTATGATGGGCCAGCAGTTCATCTCTTTGGTTTGTCTTGAAAATTTCAATCATGATGCATTGTTGTTGCAGTTTCTTCGAGGTGTCATCATCAACATCTTCAGTTTGCTCTTCTTCTTCACCAGATACCTGTTCTTTTCCTTTTCTCTTAACAGATTTCAAAGTTGTTGGTATATCTGGAAAAGTCTCAAACTGGGGCTCACTGGCTTCAGTACCAGTAGCCTCTTCAGTAAGCCCGGCTTCAATGCCATATGCTCTTTCTATTTGGTCACCAGATGATGGAACAGTTGATTTTTCCCCCTTGGAATGATCACCAGTCCTGGACTTGAGATCATTCCATAATTCTTCCATCATATGCCTGTCCAGAGAACCAAAAGTTCTTCCTTGTTCTGGATTTGCATCATTCACAATCTTCTTGAGTGCCAGCACTTCCTTCTTCATATTTTCAATTTCTTCTGGCAAGTGCTTAGGCAACTCAACTTCTATCATCTGAACAACTTCAGGCAACAAGCTATCTTGAATGGTTCTTAGAACTGAAGCAGAGATATCATCAGTGATTGTTTTCAGCATATCACCCCTAAATTTTCTAACAATTTCATCACTAAGGGTGCTGACAATATCATTTTGATCTAATGTTGGCCTGCTCTCCAGTGAACCAACCCTTGTAACCAGTTTTTCAACCTCTTCTTTCAGACCTGCCAGTGGTTGAACAATCTTACTATCCACTGCAGTCTGAACAGAACTAACAACCCTTGTTTCTAAGCCCTGGACTACCACTTTAATGTTTTCAGAATTGCGATTGGTGGCCAGTACTAGCTCATCCAGTTTCTCAAAAACTAACTTCTCATTCCCAGCAAACAAGTTCATTTCTGATGCTAAATTATTTGACAATAAGGATTTGAAATCAGAAATAACCTGGGAAGAACTCTGGAGTGATCTCTCCAGGTCCGCCACCTTACTAAGAAGGCCTTGGACCTCGGTTGAAGATGAAGTGGAGAGACCACTGGGTGGTTCCAGATGAGATGTCATTCTCTTCATTACTGGTACTTGTGCCCAGACCTCTTCAGTTTCTACAGTTTCAGGATTTATAACTGTAGAGTCTGGCACACCTTGTTCAGAAGGGTTGACTAGGGATTGTGGTGGTTGAGTTTGTGAAGGTTGAATGAATGGGGTGAAGTATGGAGTTGATTGTGGAATAGAAGGTGGTGGAGGTGGTGGTGGTGGTGGCATGCTTGATTCTGGTGGGGGAGGAGGCATTTCTGTTTCTGGAGGGGTAATATTTGTTTCTGGTGGAGGTGGTGGCATTTCTGGGAGACTTTCAACTTGCACATTTTCTTCACCCAGAAAGTTCATATCTACATCAAAATTTTGACCTTCAGAAATGGGAGAATCAGCCCCATCCCAAAACATATCACCAGTATTAGCATCACCAGTCGATGTACCAGCCTGTTCACCAGCCTGAACATTCAAATCAATCTGAGCCTCTTGCTCATCAGACTGGACAACTTGTTCTACCTGCTCAACTTGCTCACCAACCTGTTCATCAAACTGCCCAACAACTTCTACATTCACCTCTTCAAAAATGGGAGACCCATCCAGATCCATTACATCACCAGCCTGTCTTGCTGGGTTTACCTGGACTCCACCTCTCATCAGACGCCTACTAGATCTAGGTCGTCTGGTGAGATCAACATTTTCTTGTTGCACACCTTCTTCTAGAGCAATTTGCCTTATTGGTTGTACCATCTCTACAACCTGAACATCTTGGTCATCACCAGGACTTTCAACAATTTGTACTCTACCTGGTGCCTCTGCTGGTTCCCTTTGAAAAACAAACATTGCTGGAGGAATATCTACCTCTCCAGTTCTTGATTGAAGGTTGGTCAGATCCCTCAAAAACTCACTCACCGAAAAGTGAGTAGTATCATAATCATACTCATCTCCTAGAGCACTTCTAAACAAAAGGGAAAGAAAACGGATATATGGAACATGGGGTTTTCTCCCTTTTGCTTTCAGTCGATCTACCAAGTCATTGAATAAGATCTGAGCAAAATCTACTCTTATTCCGAACCACAAACAATAGGCAATCTGGAGCTGCATTTGATTTATCTGATCAAGTCCTCCAGAACTACCTCCCAAACATTCAACCAAATGTGTGAAGAAAAATCTCCACGAGTCTGTCAGCCTACTCATATAAATTGTGCCTTTTCTCAACAACTGGCCATGGTCATCAAGAATTTCTGTGTGCCCCATCAACCTGCACACTTCCCTGTAATTTATGCCAGAGGGAAGTTCGATGGGCAACTCATTCTGGTCAAGATAATTCAACTGTAAAACTGACCTGAGTAAACTCACCGAGAAACTTAAAGATCTGGTACCTCCCCTAAGAGTATAAGAAATTGATGAGGTTTCTTCATTGTAAAAAGCGGAGTACCAGAATTCACACAAATAATCATGGTACATTCTCCCTGGATTTAGGGTAAATGCACCATACAGAGGGGATGCGAGAAAGAAAGTATTCAATCTCCAACGATAGATTGAGCAGGATGAGAACTGGAAAGTTTGGCCATCCAGTTATTCATGTTGATTCGAATAGCTTTGGCTTCAAGAGTGATGTGTCTCGGTTTAACAACATTATCAACCGGAGCATATTCAGCAGATAAAAGGTTTTTGGGTGCCATTTATGATAGAAAGATGAAGATGAAATTTAGGGTTTATGATGAAGAAATTAATGAATTTGCAGTTAATATGAGAGATTTAATGATTGGAAAAGAATGAAGGAATGAAAAATTGAATGAAGATTTAAATGTTTGGGAGTAAATGTTCGAAGTAAATGTAAAGTGAAAGTGAGAATGGGTATATATAGGAGAGATAATGTGGAACTCAAACGGGTTAATTTGAAATTATCAAATATAATTTTGATCGGGTTTTGAGATCCGCATTAAGTACATCACATCACACATTAATGTGTGATGGTTCACCGCCCACAAAAAAACTAACAACTTGTTCTTTTTATCTTCCCAAGGTAAAAATATCATCATTTCGTTTGAAAAATTACATGCCACGTAGGATTTATAAGATAAATATCTTTCAAAAAGTTTGCTTACGTGGCACGCACAATGACCAAGTATTTAAAAAATATTGTGACTCAATTCAGTCCATCTGAAGGTTGACTAGACACTCCAGTATCACTGGTGGATTAGTCCAGTGAAGGATGTACCGATGGTACACTGGAGGGACACTCCAGTAACGTACCAGTGAAAACCATTTTGAAAGACTGGTAACTTCAAACATGTACGTCAACTAATACAGACAAATGAGAGGGAAACATTTACAAGAAGACAAAAGTCTCCTCAAACACGCACTTCAACCTCTCCAATTACCAGTGAGAGGGACACATTTACAAAGCACCAGTAATATTTTCTGGAGAAAATGTCCAGTAAGAAAATTATGTCCAGTGAGAAAATAAATTAATAAATTCCCTTTTGAA
>CM067167.1:242282798-242330167 GCA_034093135.1 Erigeron breviscapus | reverse complement strand
TAAGTAGATGGTAAGTTTAAGTTAGAAAAACCACAAGTAAAATTCTGAGACATCAATGATCTATAAGATGTACTTAGAAAATTTTACAACTTAAACAAAACTTACATTTCAGACTTACAAACATGTATAGATAGAAGTCTGAGATGCAAGCACTATTTCAGAACAAATAGGGGGAATTTGTTAGGTCGGAAATCGACCAAGTATAATTTGTTCAGAAATAGCTTGAAGTTCAGTGAAAACGTTTATACAGAATTCTGAGCCGTCTCAGAATTACTTCACTGAAGCTTCACTTCAGTTCAGATCAAGATAAATCTGAAGCATTCATTCTGAAGTCAAAGACTGAAGTATGAAGAAGAGAATCATCTCAGAAGCGAGCAAAGAGTGATTCTACCAGATCGAAGACTGAAGCATCTCAGTATAAAGTGTTTACAACACTTTACACTGATTACGAGGAAGACTTTTTACTTTACATACCTTTACCCAGTTAATAGATTTATCTATTAATAAAAGGTACAAGGTAAAAGTATAGGTATGGAACGTAGTACTATAAGTCACATCAACTGACTTATATACTCTTCCTAGTACAAGCATGTAAGGAATTAAGTTTAATTCCTTAAATGCTCACAACCACTTTATACGATCTTGTCCATGTCATCATGAACTTGGTCTATAAATATGAAGTCTTCTCACAACTTGCAAAAGGCTTGAAACTTTAGCATTGCAACTTGTGAGATATACTCTAAGTAAACTTACGAGTATTTCCAAGTTATTTAGATCACTTGTTTTTCGGGATTGTTTAGATACTTACACTTGGGTGTTTATCTTTGTTCCGCAATAATCCTTGTATTTGTTTATATATCAATAAATCAAATACATTAGAAAGAAAACAACGTGTCTCAATGCTACATACTTGATTATACATATATATATCTTTATATAGTTTCTGCCATTAAGTTCTTACATTTTACTTTAAGTCAATTGTTTCTTGTTATCCATATCTGGATCGTAAACTTAACTTGTCCTTCAAGATTAGTTGTACTTGCCAGTCGGGTTTAGTTAATCATCTATATTTGGGACTCACACTTATATATATACAACCTTCCATCCACACACCTATTTTCACGCTTCCATAAACTGTTCATTTTCTCTCTAATCAAATATCTCTCACTCTTTCAGTTCATCTTCCCTCATATATTCCTTCATTCTTTTCCAATCAAATCTTTAAAAATCTTCAAATGGCTTCTTTATCCGAAATTCCTCAACAAACAGAAAATGTTGAGATTCCTTCTTCATCAACCCCTGTTGTTCAGAATCCACCAGTTCCTGAACCACAAGTTCAGGAACAAGAACCTATCACTTATCTTAATTCTCCTATATATACTCCTGTAAATGTCACAAAATCCTCAAAAGTTAACTTCTCTCCCTCTCACATAATTGTGAAATCTAACAATCATATCGGCACATCGGAATTGCAAAAGGATACAAAAGGATACAAGCCCATGTTACCTTATCCGCTGTCACTCACTCTTCCTCTATCCATACACCAGCACTCAAATGGACTGCTGATCACCCTCTTGACCATGTGATTGGTAATCCACACAATAATGGTGTCCAAACTCGCTCAGCAACAAGTAATACTTGTCTCTATGTCAATTTCTTATCTCAAATTGTGCCTGCCAATATTGGCGAAGCTATGGCTGATCCTTCTTGGGTGGAAGCCATGCAAGAAGAATTGACACAATTTGAAAGAAATCACGTTTGGTTTCTTGTTCCTCCTCCTATAAGGAACCCATTGGCACTAGATGGGTTTATAGGAATAAGATGGATGAAGCTGGTGTAGTTATTCGAAACAAGGCAAGACTGGTTGCTCAAGGTTATACTCAAGCTGAAGGCATTGATTATGATGAAACCTTTGCTCCAGTCGCTCGCCTTGAAGCAATTCGTCTCTTTCTTGCTCACGCTGCTTACAAAGGCTTCATTGTCTATCAAATGGACGTCAAGAGTGCCTTCTTAAATGGTGCTCTTGATGAAGAAGTCTATGTTAAGCAGCCTCCTGTCTTTGAGGATCCAAAGCATCCTCAATATGTTTACAAGCTAAATAAAGCTTATATGGTCTTAAACAAGCTCCTAGAGCTTGGTATGACACATTGTCTACCTTCCTTCTTGACCATGGCTTTCGTCGAGGAACCATAGACAGCACTCTCTTCATTTATAAGAAGAAAGTTGATGTTCTGTATGTTCAGATTTATGTCGATGACATCATCTTTGGTTCACTATCGACAAAACTCTGTCAAAAGTTTAGCGCTCTTATGTCTAGCAGTATGATGGGTGAATTAACCTTCTTTTTGGGGTTACAAATCAAGCAGCTTCCCACTGGAATATTTATCAATCAAGAAAAATATATTCGGGATATGTTGCACAAATTTGACTTCACCCATGTCACTCCAAAAGGAACTCTCATGTCCCCTCCTAATAACCCCCATGCTGATCCAGATGGTAAGTATGTGAATCCTACTCACTATAGAGGCACGATTGGTTCGCTGATGTATCTCACAACGAGTTGACCAGACATCATGTTTGCAACATGCCTCTGTGCTCGCTATCAAGCTTCTCCTAGAGAATCTCATCTCCTAGCTGTCAAGCGCATCTTCAAATATAATAAGGGTACACCCACGCTCGGTCTATGGTACCCAAAAGATTCCAACTTTAAGTTAGTTGGTTATTCTGACTCTGACTATGCTGGTTGCATGCTTGATCGCAAAAGCACCAGTGAGGATGTCAACTGTTTGGGGGGGGGGAAGCTGACTAGTTGGACTAGTAAAAAGCAACACACAGTTTCCATCTCCACAGCTGAGGCAGAATATGTCTCTGCAGCGAGCTGTTGTGCCCAAATTCTTTGGATGAAACATCAGCTTGCTGATTATGATTTGGAATATACCAAAATTCCAATCATGTGTGACAATACAAGTGCTATTGCTATTACACACAACCCTGTTCAGCATTCAAAAACTAAGCATATTGACATTCGATATCACTTTGTTCGTGACCATGTCATGAAAGGTGATATTGAAATCTATTTCATTCCAACTGATGGTCAAATCGCTGACATCTTTACTAAACCATTGGATGAAACTAGAGTCAAATTGCTTGTCAGCAAGTTAGGAATGCTAAATGGGGAATCAGCAACATGACTTATCATGTAGCCAACTCAGCGAGTTAAGTCTGTCTTACTCGCTGAACCTAAAGCAATGAAGAGCTTAAAGTCTTCATCTAGTCCAGCAGCAAACGGCTCTGGTAAAGACTTATCAAATCCGTTTATCTCTGTTGCTTTGGGAAAAAGCAAAATAAATGCAATGGAGAGCTAAAAGTCTTCATCTAGTCCAGTAGCAAACAGCTCTGGTAAAGACTTCTTAAATCCGTTGATCCCTGTTGCTTTGGGAAAAAGCAAAATAAAGCAATGGAGAGCTAAAAGTCTTCATCTAGTCCAGTAGCAAACAGCTCTGGTAAAGACTTCTTAAATCCGTTGATCCCTGTTGCTTTGGGAAAAAGCAAAATAAAGCAATGGAGAGCTAAAAGTCTTCATCTAGTCCAGTAGCAAACAGCTCTGGTAAAGACTTCTTAAATCCGTTGATGGCTGACAGTTTGCCAAAAACTGTAGTCAGCGAACAACGTTAGTTGTGAAGTCGCTGACAAAACATTAGACATGCTGAACATCTTCCAGCATGTGGTCTTTCAAAATAATTAAATGTTTTCAGCGCCCAAATTTCTTTTCTCAAATGGGTGCTGAAGTAAAAGGCATTTAATTGAATTAAATATCTTTCTTAACATTAAAATTCTTATTTAATAAAACATAGGATATTTTCGAAACTAAGTGTTTTCAAAGTAACTATGTGGGTGACGTGGCAAAATTTTGAACCACATGTTTTATAAATTCAAACTGAAAGGTCACCTCGATTTCTGCCTTGATCACGTCATGTGTCCGTATGTGACAGTCTGATTGACAGGTTACTACTGCACATACGGCGCACACTCAAGTATTTTTGGCTAAAATTTCTTTTCTTTTTTAAACGTTACTCACATCTAATTTTATATATTATATATATTTATACACCATTTTATTTATAAAACAGTTGTTGATTACAACTGTTATTCAAAAGGAAGAGAGAGAATTTTTTTTTTTATTCATTCAACCAATCGTGGCCCACCACCATACCTTATTGTTAGGTCGGAAATCGACCAAGTATAATTTGTTCAGAAATAGCTTGAAGTTCAGTGAAAACGTTTGTACAGAATTCTGAGCCGTCTCAGAATTACTTCACTGAAGCTTCACTTCAGTTCAGATCAAGATAAATCTGAAGCATTCATTCTGAAGTCAAAGACTGAAGTATGAAGAAGAGAATCATCTCAGAAGCGAGCAAAGAGTGATTCTACCAGATCGAAGACTGAAGCATCTCAGTATAAAGTGTTTACAACACTTTACACTGATTACGAGGAAGACTTTTTACTTTACATACCTTTACCCAGTTAATAGATTTATCTATTAATAAAAGGTACAAGGTAAAAGTATAGGGTTGGAACGTAGTACTATAAGTCACATCAACTGACTTATATACTCTTCTAGTACAAGCATGTAAGGAATTAAGTTTAATTCCTTAAATGCTCACAACCACTTTTATACGATCTTGTCCATGTCATCATGAACTTGGTCTATAAATATGAAGTCTTCTCACAACTTGCAAAAGGCTTGAAACTTTAGCATTGCAACTTGTGAGATATACTCTAAGTAAACTTACGAGTATTTCCAAGTTATTTAGATCACTTGTTTTTCGGGACTGTTTAGATACTTACACTTGGGTGTTTATCTTTGTTCAGCAACAATCCTTGTATTTGTTTATATATCAATAAATCAAATACATTAGAAAGAAAACAACGTGTCTCAATGCTACATACTTGATATACATATATATATCTTTATATAGTTTCTGCCATTTAGTTCTTGCATTTTACTTTAAGTCAATTGTTTCTTGTTATCCATATCTGGATCGTAAACTTAACTTGTCCTTCAAGATTAGTTGTACTTGCCAGTCGGGTTTAGTTAATCATCTATATTTGGGACTCACAATTGGTATCAGAGCAGCAAGGTTGAATTATATCAATTCTTTAACCTTTGATCTGCATATATGGCTGACTTTCAACAAGAACGTCCTGACCCTAATAACACTACTCCACCCCTGTCATCAACAACAATATACCATCGCATAATGTACACGTACACTTTCCAAATAATCCTGTTCCCAAGTTTGATGGGAACAGTGAAAACTTTCAAACATGGAAAGCATGCATGCTAAAGTATATTGCTGGTGTTGAAAGACACTTACCCGATATCTTAAAAGAAGGACCCTTTGTCCCTATGAATGCCTCTACTGTTGTCAGAAATACCGATGGGACTCCTAGGCAGTCACCTAAGGAGAAGGATCATTGGTTTGAGGAAGATCATAGACTTGTAGACCTTGACACTAAGTTACAAAATATGATTTTATATGCAGTTCCTGAAACCCTTATGCCCACTCTTGTTTTACTTGAAAATTCCAAATTAATGTGGGAGGAACTAATGACACAGTTTAAAGGCACAAATGAGACAATTGTCACAAGAAAAGTTGCTTTAAACAAAAGATATGAGTCTTTCTTTGTTGTCCCTGGGGAAACCTTAACTCAAACTTACTTCAGATTCACAAATCTGGTAAATCAACTGAAAGCCCTGGGTGTAACCAAAGATAAAGAAATTTTGTTGGAAAATTTTTGTGACATTTTACCTTCCAAATGGGAAAATTTGATCTTGGTTTTAAGACAAGGAAAAACCTTGCACAGTCACACTCTTGCTTCCCTTTATGGAGCCTTCAGATATACTGAAGAAAACAAAGCTGAGAGAGCTTTGGCTGAGCAAGATGCCAAAAATCATGTTTCTACCAGTTCTGGTATGGTTCAGTATTCTGAACCACATAATACTGCTCTACTATCTTCTGAGAGTGACATTTCTGACTCGATGAAGAAGATGGTTTCTGAAATGTTAAAAACTGGTATCTCTGGTAATGTTACTCATGATTGTAATGAGGATGACAATGATGATCTGGTTGCCATTCTGGCTAAAACGTTCAATCGTTTTAAGGCCAAATCCAATCGATCTGGCAAACCTTTTGCTTCCAGCGCTTCTATTGACAAGTCTAATCTTGAATGCTTTAAATGTGGCAAGAAAGGACATTTCATGAAGGAATGCAGATCTAGTCAACCATCATCATCACAATCTGCTCCTAACCATTCTATTTTTCAGAAATCTGATGACAGCTATAAGGCCAAATACAAGAAGTTAAAGGCACATATGGCTCTTCTGGCACAAGACAACTCAAACAACAGTTGTATGATTGCCAAAACTGAAAAATGGGAAGAATCTGATGAATCATCTGATGATGAAGAAGAAGTTAGGGACATGTGTTTCATGGCACAAGAAGATCAAGGTCATTTGGTCAAATCCGATGTTGAATCTGGTCGCTGGGTGGATATTGTAATGAAAAAGGCCAGTAATTTTGGCTTTGAAAAGATAATGAGGAACACAAACTGGACCTTTTGGTTCTTTTAGAGGCTGACATCTCATTTGTTGGGACAGTGCGTTCAGAAAGCCTAAAAATGTTTGAAAATAATGCTTCTGAACTAAACGCAGTCATGCCAGACTGAAAGAACTGAAAGATGTTCATTTGGCTCTAAAAAGTTATCAGTCTATGGTTGCAACTTTAGAATTGGAAAAGGAATAATTAAAATCCATCCTTGAAAAGAACAAGCAATTATTAAATCTTGGATGAAAGCACCAAGACCAGATGCTGCAATTAAAAATACTTTTGCATCACAAAAAGCAGCATATGAGTCTGGTGATCTTCATTTGGCATCCATAATCACTGATTTAGATGCACTTCCAAAGGAAATAAAGCCTGAAATCATTTTTCCTAAAGTTGGCAAGCAGAAAACTGTAACTAATAAAGCCCAGGAACAATCTGAGGGTAAATCTGAAACAGCTCAGACAACTGTTTCAGAAAGGAAGGCTAAATCCAAAAAGCCATCCCCTCAGACTTCATCTAAGGTTCCTAAAGACCTAAAGAAGAAGAAAAATTTCTCCCCTACTGAGCCACCTACCTCAGATTCAGGTAAGGCTCAGGTGTCTAATGAAGAATCAATTTTGCTAAGGTTAGAAAGTCAATTTCAACTATTGGCTAGACAAGTGCAGAGTTGTAATGCACGTTTAAAAAATGTTGAAACTCCTTCTCTTCAACCTAAACAAAATACAAAACCTTTTTCTAAGCAAATCAAGTAGAAATCTGAAAAGAAAAAGGTTGAAAACCCCATCAAACCAACTATGTTTGTGTCATCTGAAATAATGACTGAAATCCCCTTTGATCCTTCTGTTCCTTATGAACCAAAGAAATCTAAGACTACTAAGGGAGAGTCTAGTGAACCCATCCAAAGATGGGTTCCCAAAAAGAACTAATCTTTGTTTGTGTGCAGGGAGACCGAAAGAAGAATATATGGTTTCTGGACAGTGCTGCTGGCCGAACCATGACTGGTTATCAGACCCTGCTAGAGGAATATAGGGTGCAAGAGGGGCCCTCAATAGTTTTTGGAAATGATGGTAATGGAAAAACTGAGGGATATGGTGTGGTGAATAATGGTCAAGTCAAATTCACACGTGTTGCATATGTGAACGGTCTGAAATATAACCTGATCAGTGTCAGTCAACTATGTGATGATGGCTTCAAGGTTTTATTTGATATTTCACAAGGCACCATAATCAACAGAGATGGAAAGGTGGTACTGATTGCACCAAGGAAGGGAAACATTTATGTCATTGATATGAATCCTTCTACCACTGAACAATGTTTCTACTAAAAGGCAGATGAAGACACAAACTGGCTGTGGCACAAGAGATTATCTAGAAAACAACTTGTTGATGGGATACCCTCTATGTCTTTCAATAAAGACAAGCCATGTCCAGGTTGTGAAATGGGTAAGAAGAAAAGAGCTTCATCCAAGACAAAACAAAGCTTTAGTATAACTGAACCTCTTCACATGCTTCACATGGACCTTTTTGGACCAGTGAATGTTCAAACCAGAGCAGGAAAGAAGTACACTCTTGTTATAGTTGATGAATATTCAAGATACTGCTAGGTGATTTTCCTCAGGTCCAAAAGTGAAGCTGCTGCTGAAATCATTTCTCTCATCAAACAAATTGAGCTCAAGCACAAGCGAAAAGTTTGTCAGCTCAGAAGTGACAATGGCACTGAATTCAGAAATGCTATTCTGGAGTACTTCTGCACTGAAACTGGCATATCTCAGAACTTTTCCTCAGCTCACACACCAGAGTAGAATGGTGTTGTAGAAAGAAAGAATCGTACGCTGATTGAAGCTACTAGAAGTATGTTGAATGAATCTGGTCCTCCCAAGAATTTCTGGGCTGAAGCTGTTGCAACTGCCTGCTACACTCAGAACAGATCTGTTTATGTCAAAAGACACAAGAAGACCTCCTATGAAGTACACAGAAATAGAAAGCCTAATATTGGATACTTCCATGTATTTGGGTGTCCAGTATACATTATGAATGATTCAAATCAGCTTGGAAAATTTGATGCAAAGGCTGATGAAGGATACTTCCTAGGATATTCATCAAATCGCAAAGCCTTTAGAGTCTTCAACAAGAGACTTGAAAAGGTTGATGAGTCAATTCCATTCCTATACCACCCTGTACCACCCTCAGAAAGTCCAATAAGTTTTGGTGATTCTGATCCTATTGCTGAAACTGATCAGTCACCTGAACCTGCTTCTGAACATCTCCGTTCAGAACCAGTAATAAACAAGCCTAGCAACATTCCATTTTATCCTCCAGTCAGTTTCAAACTACCTTCTGAACTGACTATTGGATCAGATGTACATGCTGCTTCTCCTCTGATATCAGGCTCCACTGAGCAACCTCAATCTGAAGAATTTCATGATGCAAGTCATGATCTGCAGGAAGAAGAAGAAGCTAAAGATGTATTTTCTGAAGCTCCTCCTGAAGTTACTCAGATAAGTTCTTGCACTGATATCATTGTTCATCCTGGTAAATTATTGGAGAGTCCAGTAAAGGGGTTCAGACCAGAAGAGCCACAAGCGATCAATGCTTAAACGTCAGCTTCTATCTCTAATTGAACCCAAGAAGATTGACGAGGCTATGCAAGACCCAAGCTGGGTTGAAGCCATGCAAGATGAGCTCAACCAGTTTAAAAGAAACGATGTATGGGAACTCGTTCCTTGTCCCAATAACCTGAAGAAGGAACCAATTGGGACAAGATGGGTCTTCAGAAACAAGATGGATGAAGATGGTCATATCATCAGAAACAAAGCAAGACTTGTTGCAAAAGGATATGCACAAGAAGAGGGAATAGATTTTGATGAAACTTTTGCACCAGTTGCTAGACTTGAGGCTATCAGAATATTCTTAGCTTTTGCAGCTCATCATCAGTTTAAAGTCTATCAAATGGATGTCAAAAGTGCATTCCTAAATGGAGAACTAGAAGAAGTCGTTTACGTGTATCAACCACCAGGATTCATCAATGAAGAAAAACCACATTGGGTGTACAGACTGAACAAAGCCTTATATGGTCTGAGACAAGCACCCAGAGCCTGGTATGATACTCTTACTAAACATCTTCTTAAAAATGGTTTTAAACGTGGTGCAATAGATAACACTTTGTTCATATTGCATGATAAAAGTGATATCCTTTTAGTACAAATTTATGTTGATGATATTGTGTTTGGTTCTACAAATGAAAGTCTTCTCACAACTTGCAAAAGGCTTGAAACTTTAGCATTGCAACTTGTGAGATATACTCTAAGTAAACTTACGAGTATTTCCAAGTTATTTAGATCACTTGTTTTTCGGGATTGTTTAGATACTTACACTTGGGTGTTTATCTTTGTTCCGCAATAATCCTTGTATTTGTTTATATATCAATAAATCAAATACATTAGAAAGAAAACAACGTGTCTCAATGCTACATACTTGATTATACATATATATATCTTTATATAGTTTCTGCCATTAAGTTCTTACATTTTACTTTAAGTCAATTGTTTCTTGTTATCCATATCTGGATCGTAAACTTAACTTGTCCTTCAAGATTAGTTGTACTTGCCAGTCGGGTTTAGTTAATCATCTATATTTGGGACTCACACTTATATATATACAACCTTCCATCCACACACCTATTTTCACGCTTCCATAAACTGTTCATTTTCTCTCTAATCAAATATCTCTCACTCTTTCAGTTCATCTTCCCTCATATATTCCTTCATTCTTTTCCAATCAAATCTTTAAAAATCTTCAAATGGCTTCTTTATCCGAAATTCCTCAACAAACAGAAAATGTTGAGATTCCTTCTTCATCAACCCCTGTTGTTCAGAATCCACCAGTTCCTGAACCACAAGTTCAGGAACAAGAACCTATCACTTATCTTAATTCTCCTATATATACTCCTGTAAATGTCACAAAATCCTCAAAAGTTAACTTCTCTCCCTCTCACATAATTGTGAAATCTAACAATCATATCGGCACATCGGAATTGCCAAAGGATACAAAAGGATACAAGCCCATGTTGGACTTTATCCATGCCTCTCCTGCCAATTACTGCATCATGGCAGACCCAGAAAAAATATTTGTTCACCTTCTTCGTGAATTTTGGTGGACTTGTGAGTACGATGATGAAACCAAGTCCATCACTGGTACTGTTCGTCAAGGGGAGAAGTCGATAACCATTACTCCGGCGTCTCTTCGCCAAACCCTAAGATTTCCTCAAGAGACTGATGAAAATAAATTTGTGGAGGCAGCAAGTGATGATGTGTGGAAGGCATGGTTGCCTTCCATTGGGTATAATTATAATCTGAAGAACCCTACAGCGATCCCCAGCAATCCTTTAAAGCAAAATCTCCCAGGGATCTGGAGAGTTCTTTTCACCCATGTGATTCAGTGCATGGGTGGAAATTCTGGATCATACAATCAGGCTTCAGCGACATCTATGCCTATGATCCATGCACTTGCTGAGGGGCGGTTTGTTGATTACGCCAAGTTGATCTTCAATGACATAAAGAATAAGATAAGTATGAATAACAGGTCTCATACAGTGCCATTCACCAGAATCTTCTCTCTCATCTTCAAAGAGGCGCTTGGAAGATGAGTATGTGCTGCCTAATGCTTCCACAATTCCAATTGCAAGAGTAGGCAACAACATTTATAAGCAACCCGCTGAGCACTTGGTTGCTCGCCTCACTTCTCAACTCAAAGAGGTACTCTTCTCTCTAAACTCTTCTTTATACCCTAAAGACAGCGACTGGGAGGCAACACTTCTTTCTGATGAAGTGGCTGATACGGTCGCTGTGGATGCTAGAATGCCTTCAGAGGCTGGATCGCTGGAAAACCCCCCAGCGACCTCCAAAGCCTCCAAAAAGACCAAAAGTAAATCTAAGGCAGCATCCTCAACACAAAATATACAATCTTCACCCTCCGCTGACGTCCCAAAACGTAAGTGGAGTGTATCAAAGGGCAAACCCAAGGTTAAGAAGTCCATAGCGCCCATGGACATTAGTACCCAAGCCACCCCATCAGCAGCCTCCCAACAGGCTGTTGACGAGTTAAATGGGACCAGCAAGCAGCCACCTCAAACTTCTGTAGGAGAGGTTGGTGAAGATATTGGGTCACCCCAACCCACTAGAGGTCAAAGTCCAACCCCTCCAAATATTTCTCCTTCTTCTCAAAACCCTTCTGAGTCGTTGTCAGCAGCCAGATCACAGGTGATGCTAGAGACAACACATTCTACGGCCGATGAGGTCTTGGTGGAACAACACACTGAGACTGAGGCACCCGGTTCCCCTACCCAAATCTATTCTACTGTCTCGGAAAATGTTTGTGCAGGGACCGAGACAAATGTTTCTCAAGAAGGTAATGTAAGTGATGAAGAGTTAGGCAGCAAGTTTAGCCAACAAGATGATGAGGCTGAAATCAAACTCGCTGCCACTGAAGAAAATGAAGAAGAAATGGTCAGTGGTTTTATGGATGCTGATATGGGCTACTTGATAATCTCCTCACCACCAACTGAATTTGAAGATGGTCCAGTGTCACTATCGGATATGCCTCCACCTCCTTCTTACTCACCAAGGCCCACTGCCTCTCATGAACAAATTGGGTACTTTGGAGATTATGTGCTGGCCTTAGATGATAATGAACTCCTCAGGAGGATGCAAATTTGTCTAGAGCACATCCACAAAGCTGATGTTTTTGATGAAGAAGAGGATGTTGACGATGAAATCATCATGGAAGTGCCCTCATTGCACCATACAGACTTTTTCATGGTGCCTTGCTCTACGTATCCTGTCTCTTTGAAGGATCTCAGGGTTCCCTCTGCTGATGAAGCAATCACTACTTTCACTGCTGTGAATGTGCCTGGTCTTGACTATGTTGAAACTTATCAATTGCAAGAAATGTTGAGAAGACTGCAGGTTGTGCAAAGTCAAGGAAACAGGCATGGTTATCTATATGCGTGGTTGGTAGATAAAATGGCCGAAATGAACACTGGGGCATTGGCCAAGTTTGAAGAATTGGTTTCTGGACACAATGAATTGCTTGATGAGCTAGCTGAGCTGAAGGACAGAGTGTTTTGCATCACCAAAAAGCAACATACTGACACCCTGTCCAATGCATATCTATTTAAAAGGAATCAAAACCTGCTTCACCACAACATGCAGAGAGTCAGCACCTCCAACTCTCAAATCTCTGCATCGCTGGATAAACTGAAAGCTGAAGTTCAGTCAGCGAATGTCACTGAAGTGCCTGGTCTTTTATCCTCTCTCCAACAACTCTCTCAATCCAACATTCTTTTCACTGCTCACCTTCGCCAACTTCATAATACCGTTTCCTTCTTTTCCAAAAATCAAAATGATTTTCACACTTCTCTCACCCAAGAAATTAATTTTCTCAAAAATAAACTTTTCTCTCACACGCCTTTCCAAGTTGCTGTTGACAAGAAGTTACTTGAAGAATCTGTCAGCAGGCAGCGAAAACTTGAAGAAGAGGTTGGGAACCTTAAGGAAATGATGGGTGAAATGCTGGGACTTCTCAAGAAAGAGAAAGTGGAAGTAGCTAGTTCCTCAGCTGCTTCCAAGGGGGAGAAAACTGCTGAAGAAGCCCCAGCAACTGAAAATGTAAACTCTGGAAATGCTCCCCAAGCTGAAACTGAAAGTGCTGATAGGGTTGTTGAACCGGCACCAAGTGTTGAGGGGGAGCAAGCTGAGAAGGTCGTTGAACCGACAACAAGTGTTGAGGGGGAGCAAGCTGAGAAGGTTATTGAACCGGCAGCTGATATTGAAAAGGAGAAAAGATCAAACACCGCTGAGGATGTGCCAGCGAGTGTTGTGAAAGTGGTTGCTGCTGAGAGTATTCCAGCGAGACCAATCAATGTCTCTACCTTCAAGCCTACCGCTGAGTTCCACGCTGCATTAGAAAAGAAATATGCTGACAAGGGAAAGGCAGCAATTGCTGAAAAGGGCAAGCCACCCAAAGTTCCAACTACAGCAAGGGAACAACAAGAAAAGCTGATGGTTGGCGCCTTTCCTAAGCCTTCACCATCTCAAAAGAAAATTGTTGAACTTACTCCTGAAGAGGTTGTACTTCAGGAGGAGCTGAAACAAAAGAAAAGAAAAGAGGAACTCTCTAGAAAATATATAAGTGAGCAGATTGTTGGTGAAGAGCTGAAGGATGCTGATGACGAAACGCAAAAGTTAGCACAGCAATCTGGTGGCTTGGAAGTTTTGAAGAAGAATGAGGAAGAGTTTTTCGCTAAGAAAATTTTTTTTTTGAAGAAGACAAAGAACTCTACCTTAAATCAAGGGAGATAAGGCAAAGGAAAGAGGAGATCCAGTCAGTCAGGGTCACTCTGACCAATCAAGGGATGAATCTTCATCTCCAAAGACAAGGAGCGGGCAAGCTGTACACTTTAAGAAATGTTACTAAAGACACCCTTGGCCCAACTGAATGGATTGAAATTTATAAGCTTATCAAGGACAAGACTGCAGTGATTTACAAGCCTTTGATTGAGCTAGCAGGAGAGCAGATAAAGAGAGTGCGTAATATGGAAAAGAAGTACAAAATTAAAGACTCTCTGCTCAGCGCTGCAAGACATCCCTTCCCTCATCCACCTCAGCAACCCAGAGTTGGATCAAAGAGATCAACGTCTGGATCCCAAGTTTCTCTTCTCCCCACTGTAGTCAGAATGGTTCCCAAGACTGATATAGATGAGGAGCCGCTGCTAAATTTGAAGATGCCTTCCAGAACTCTTTTTATGGAAGGTACCTATGATGGGAAGCTGGGAGGTTTTTGCTTCTGCAATGTCCATGGTCATGAGCTCTTCTTCAGGACCAACGAAATTGGAATTTCTCCCTCTACATTCCTTTTAAAAATAAGGAAGTATTGTGCTCAGACTTCCAATGATCCCGAGTTTATAAAGATGATTGATCAAGAGCTGCTAAGCCTGAAAGACAAAAAGATAAAGCTTTCATCGAGGCCAAGTAAGAGTCACAATGGGATTAAGTAGTCTTATATAATTCTTGTAATGTTGACTCACTGTAAAGTTGTTCGTCATATATGCAATGTCAACATTCCCTCATTCTATTTCTTATTCTTGTAAGTTCAAGCGACTTATACTCAGCTAAGTCTCCTCAGCGAATAGGAGGAGATTGTTGAGTCATGGATTCGCTGAGAGACTCAGCGAGTGACTACATCAGCGAGTCTTCAGCGACCATCTAGTATCTTCGAGTTAAAGGATAAGTTCAATGACTCACCGCCATGTTTTGTAAGTCAAATATGGGCGGGAAGATGAAGATAAGAAGACTGGTCCCCAAGGACACGTGTTGATAGATCAGGATGGAGCCATGTGACCGTGTACTATTTTGGTACTAAGGTATTTCTCTTTCATGCCGATTTGGGAAAGAAACAAGATGAAGAAAAGAGAACTCTGCAAATCTGATTTATCCACCAATAGATAGTTGACAACCTTCATGTGTCAACATCTATTGGGTTGTCATGTGATGTCTTTTCTCCACTATATAAGACATCACTTGACCTAGCCGCAAGGGTGTTGGTTTGTGCCATATTTACACTTAGTGTGTTTTTCTCTCTTTGTATAATTGTTAAGTTTTTAGTATGTCAAAAACTTAACAATATTTTCACTTTTATTTCTTTGTAAACCAACCATGTATTCACTGTTTAATCTATGTTACTTATGATTAAACATCTTTACTTTCTTGTCTTATGTTCTTAGTGTAATTTACATTAATTGTTTAATTACTTAATCGTTGCAAACTTGGGACTTTCACAATCTTTGTATCTTTATAGCGCTGATGAACTTTACTTGTGCAGATATGAAGCAACTTCCTCCAGTAAAAGCCGCAGTCTTGCAAAAGAACTCGTAACAGGGGCTGTGGTGTCTGTCTTTTTGTATGTAATGGTTGAATTATCATTCAATATTCTTTTTATTTATCCAATAAGTTTATCTAGTCAGGGTTAAATTGGGTTGACCTAAAACACTTTGTTTCATATAACTTGCTTCATTTTCAATAAAAGTATTTTTTACTATAAATAGACAAATCTTATATCCCTCCGTCCCATTAAAAGTGTCTTATTTAAATATTCAAAGTTTTTATGTTTAAACTTTGACCTTAAATATATATTTTTTTTGTTATATAAAACTTGATAAAAGTTATAACATTAAAAAACACGTCTTAAACACAATCAATTCATATAACTTTCATCAAGTATTATCTCACAAAAATAAAATTATTTAAGGTCAAAGTTATAAATGTTATACTTTAAAAATTAAAAACAAGACACTTTTAGTGGGACGGAGGGAGTATCATTTAAATGATATAAGAACTCGTAACAGGGGCTGTGGTGTCTGAGATTTATGCATTAAAACTTGTTTGCTTTCTAGCTGATTTTTTGTTGGTTTTACATCTTTGATATAAGGTATAACCCTGATTAACCCAATCATAAGTAATTGGGCTGAAATTAGAAGGTTGGTGGCTTGGTGCTATATATACTTTTGGATGAAGTTATGACAAGCTGCAAGATGTAAGGAAGGTTACTCTCGAAAGCCTCAAGAAATATATCGGTGTCGTCTCACAGGATACAGTAAGTTAAAGAGCATATTGCAGCTTTCTTACAATCTTTTTAGAGCATTTGTACTATTTATAATTTCATTCTAAGCTTAGAAATGCATGACTTAACCCAGGTATTATTCAATGATACAATATTTCACAACATTCATTATGGTCGGCTTTCATCAAGACTTGAAGAGGTTAGCATTGCATTTGTTTGGGATGTTTAATACAATAAAAGCATGTGGTTCATTTTCATTATCCAGTCGACTTTTTACATGTGTAAGATTTTGCTTAAAAGGCAGTACTATTATGAACTTCCCACAACAATATTCTGCTCTAGTAGGTGAAGGGCTTAAGCTTAGTTTGATTTTTCACATGTGCTTATATTGCACTGAGATAGTTTAAGCCAATCCATAATGTATTTCCCTTTTTTTAATAGGGGCATTGGAGATATGGGTGAACAACCGGTTGGCCCTTGCACTCGGCTATTTATAAACGAGTTCAAAATGTCAAATCTTTTGGAGAACATAGAAATAAGCTAAAGATGAACTATAGACCAGATTTTTGGAAAGTATTGTATGACTTCGGATGTTTATAAGTCAAGAATGAAATATATTGTTTCAACAGTTGTTGGTGGAGTTAATGGTATAATATGTTACTATTATTCTATTGCAGCTGTTGGTAGAGGTTTTATTTATTTTTAATATATAGGGATTTTTACACGGTTGTTTTATATAGCCGTGTAAAAATCTCAGCTTTTGACACGGGTAAAAAACCGTGTAAAAAGGGGTACTATCAGTTACATTACTCTTTTACACGGAATAAAAACTGTGTAAAAAAGCACTTTTTAACCGTGTAAAAAACCTCTTTTCATAGTAGTGACACAAATCAACAACAATTGCCACATCAATTGCAACACAAGTCAAAAGGGAAACATTTCATCAATGGACGCACCACGATCTTACTAAAAAGAGAGGCCATTACAAGTCAGAAATTGTAAAAGATAAACAAGCTCCTACAACAAAGTTGCTCGCAAGGTACGAGCCTCCATTTGAAGATAGATATTGAAGACAATGTTACTTGTGTTCGCTCAGAAGGAACGCCACAAACACATCCCTACAGCCATGAACCATTCGAGATATTTTTAACATCAAATTACCGCAAATGCGTGTATGGAACTATTAAAACTCGCATTGGGATCCTTAAGCCCTAGAGTCCATCGGTAGAGAATTAGCCCCCGATGGAATCGCTAGATAATATATCGCGATGATTAAAACAAAAGATCGTTGGAGAAATTGATGTATTCAACCCTATCCGAGCTTGCCAGAAAATAACAGAAGAAGGAGAAAAAGTGACTTTCTACTATGACGGAAATGGAAGAATAACTATTCGATGACGCACACGACAACATCCAGAAGACTACAATATCTACCTTGGCCTCCTACCTACACCTCACCCCTAGCCGAAACATATTATATCTGCAGGAAAGATATCATCTTCAGAGGCACGGACCGAAGGCAATATATTTACAAAGACGGTTGCAACACCAAAGGCGAACGACCACATCACACTTACTCTCCGATTCTGGCATAGCTCTGCACATAATGAGGGCTATATTATGATATCCGAAGCTCCCAGAAGACTATATCAAGCAATTGGCGCAACATTTGCAAAGCACGCCGAAGGAGGAGCATTCAATCAGCGGATAGCCACAATAACCAACGCACATCACGAGATATTAAAAGACGACGGAGCCGAAACCTTCCGACCACAAAGCTGCTTGAAAGGTACAAATCTCTGTCACAATTATAAGACCCTACGTGGGGCACCAAGCAGATAACTCAGTGCCAGATGCTTACTGAACTTTGCTAACATAAGCGAAGTTGGGTCGCTACCCTTCGCAAATATCATAAATATGTACGTACAATTAACTAATTAAGTTGGAGTAAGGGGACGCCCATAAAATCCAACGAAACTGTGGATAAATCTTAACTAAGATAAATGCCCAGTATATATCACAGATAAAGCCTTGGCGACAAAAAGTCAATAGGGAAAATCTTGTGCAAAATCTGAGCATTGTGGAATAGTCTTGCAAAGGCAAAATCCAATAGATAGCCTGATCAGCATCTTTAAAAGGCAAACGCCAATAGATAATCCTAATGCAAATCACATAAAAAATTCAAGAAGAAGGTTACTCATCGGAGCTACCAAGGAAGACACAGCTCAAGACACGGACCTCTAGAGATACAGATAAGGGATATAACCCACAACAGAATCCGATTTGAAGTAACCGATTATTACGAATGAGCACCTCTTAAATCTTAGCCCATCCAAATTGACAGCTCTTAGAAACTTTGTAAAAAGTTTTTAAGAAAAATTCGTAATGGCTATATGCGAAGCTGTCGAGGTGTGAAAAGCAAAAGATAGAGAGCCATTTGAACAAAATACAAGACCATGCTGAAACTTTCTAGCACGACATTTATTACGAAGCAGCTGCAGAGAGAATAGAGCATGTTAATCGAAGACGATTTTGGTTCAGCCCTTACACATCAACACATTGAAGAATCTGAGGGGCCCAAGTTTGTCTTCACATCCTATGCCAACAAAACAAGGCCCTCCAAGCACTAAGAGACTCCCAGAATAACCTACAATGGTCAGATTACACATGGCAAAAATAACAAGAAATATGCACAAACAGTTTTGTTGTGCATTAATATGATCCGATAAAGATAACGGTGGAGTAAAATTCAAACATATTTTAGACGACAATTCAACATTGACATGTTGCCTAAACAAATTTTCTGCGAAGGAGAACGCAGTCACAAGAAGACCATTAAGAGCAATACTACCTTCAGCAATAAGAGCCCGGACCAAACCTGCCTCAACATCCACCCTACCAGCGTCACAAAAGCCAGATATCTTCGCAAAAATCCTAAATAAGCACACAACTCAAGAACCATCCACAACATTGAAGACCTTTTCCACCAACAGCGGAGACGAAACTATATACTACACCACAGCATCACCAACCCACCATCAGAACCTTCCCAAGAAAAAGTGACGCAACTAAGGAAAACATTGAGTTCACATATGAGATTAAAAGCTTCTTCATCACCTACGGATATGGCATACAACAGACACTTGGGCAACATAAAGAAGCATCCTATTCGATCCCAACAAGTTACAAATAAAATAGCTTTATAACCGGCTTGGACCCACTATAAGGGAAATAAGTTTGGAAATAGCCATAAAAGGGATACATAGATTCTGAAGTGACGTAGGAAGCTCCGGGAGAAGTACAGTAGAAGGAACCTCAGAGTATCACAAGTTTAAAGACGCAAGCAGACGATGACAAACATCAACTCCGATGGACATGAAAGTCTCACCTGAAGATCATCATGCCGACAGAAGTTTCTAGCAGTCCAACCATGACGTCAAGGTAATTCCCCTAACTATTAGAAAGGAAAAAGCCGGATAAACAAATGTTTTAATGGCCAAAGGACAAAGACGGAACAGTTAATACCAGACGAAAGATCATGGAGAACTTATTCGGATCTACAGCCAGTTGATATTTCCTTAGAGTCTAATACGACAGCCTTTTGCCAGTCTCTCCTATTAGACTGGGGGCTTGATGATATACCCTATACGGAGACCTACCTCCGTATGTAAATCTGCTATTACGAAGGCTGCTTAAGGATGTTTTCTACCAGAAATACGGAGCTCACCTCCGTCAGATCCATACGGAGCTCTCCTCAGTAATAATAACGGAGCTCACCTCGTCAGAACGGAGCTCACCTCAGAATGTCCCAGATCCTATTACGGAGCTCACTCCGTCAGAACGGAGCTCCGCCAAATATGGAGGAAATCTCTTATTTCTTCCTCCTAAAGAAAAGGTATGTGTCCATATCCCTTCACCATTATAATATATTTAATTATATGGCATGTAAATCCCTTAAACATGTCCATCGTATCTTTTCCTAAACTCTAGGGTAAAACCCTAATGACCTAACTTATTCCCCAAGATGAGTTCCCCTTATAAATAGAGGTTCTCATCATTGGATGGAGACATGTTCTCTTCACCCTCAAAACACATAACCTCATTCTCTCCAACACCTAAGGTGGCCAGCTTATCTGAAGAAGTCCACACCGCCAAACACAAACACCTCTGATACAAAGAAAAACCCCTCCTTGTTCCCGATCGAAGGTCCGTGCGATTCTTTGATCAAACAGGTAGCTACAGTTGTAGTAGCTCCAGTTTCTTCAATTGGCTCTTTCCCAGGCCTACGTCCAGGTTCAAAGGTACCGGCTGAAAGAAGAAAAAAGCATACATATCAGATTTATGCAGACACAAACAACAGAGTCAAGAAACAACATATACCTTGGTCAGCATTAGAAACCGGAATAGTAGCAGCAACAACTTCCTCTCTTCCTGAAGAAGAATCAAGGACAATGACAGAGGGACCTGCAGCCATAGGGTCCGTTACACCGGATGGACCACCTATCACCCTTTGCCTCTTCGGAGGAGGCCCAGAAACATCAACACCAGTAAAAAGGGGACCTTCCCCATCATCAGAAGGAGACAAAGGCCTTCTACCAACAACCATGCCTCGAGGATTCATGGTCACAGTCTCTCTAAACATTAACTCTTCAAACACAACATAAGGACGTCAGAACAAAGCAAAAAATATACATATAAATCAAAGAACGTTACCTTCACAACACCATATCAAAACCGGCTGATCAGGAGAACCCTCCCATGACATCGTAATACCACAAAGATACAGAATGACAGAGGGATAAGTGACCAACTCAAATGGAGACCGATGCACCTGACGGACCAATGCATTATCAAGAGTAATCCAGTCATGCGCATTGTCCTCAAAAGACATCCCCGATACCAACCTACTCGTATCTAACAAACCCCTAAACATCGGATGAATGTATTTCTCACTAACAAAACAAAAACCCTGGCCTCCAGTTCAGCATATCAGAATCACCTATATCAAAAAATAACCTACCAGGCCTCTCTTCCACCATAACCCAATCATCACGAATACCGAACTTGAAAAAATATCGAAAAACACTTATCCTGGGCTCTATCTCATATGCATGACAAATAGCGATAAATGACATTATCATGGTAATCGTCAAGGGGTGCACCACAGATAAATACAGGTTGTGGTAATCGAGTAACCCTGATAACCAAGGGGACAAAGGAAACCTAAGATTGCCACCGGAGAAAGGAGCGGTATACATACCTATAAATCCAGTAGGCGCATCAAGGATTGATTGCGACGGTCCCGGAACCCTAATTTCAGGATCACTAGGGCGGCAGAAGCACTGGCGAAACCATGCGACATCATCCTCAGTCATCTCTGAGTACGTAGTACTAATAATACGAAAATGATTGCGATCCATAGTATGGAAAAGATTGAATGGAAGGGAGTGAATGTATTTGATATTAGACTAAAGAGGGGAGAGCGAAAGAAAAAAAGAAAATAAAATCTCCGGAGCCGTCACAAATTAAATAGGAGACAAAATGGATGGTTTGAAAAACCGGCGCATAACCTACACAAACCGTCGATTGGTTTTCTTCTCGGGATAAGCGCGCTTGAATTAACTCCTGATGGGATATATACGCGGCATGGTAAAATGGCAATTTTACCCTTACAAAGAGCACCGGAGAAGATACGGAGCATCCAAAACCAAAAGCTTTTTCGAGCCCCGGTTACACAGGTAAGCTCTTATTTATTTTTATTAGATTATTTTTGAAGTCTAATGCGATACTCTACAGATAGACTCTCCCATCAGACTGGGGGGCTTGATGATATACCATATACGGAGCTTTACATCCGTACAAAAGATTGGATACGAAGGACCCTTCGTAAGCAGCGAAGGCACTAATACATTGTACCAAGCAGACGTATCCGTAGCCGAAGCTACGATGTATACCTCCGTAATTCCAGAGCTCCCAAAGATAATAACAAACGGATACACATAAATCCTTTCATGTTTATCCGATCTCCCGAAAAGGGAACGAAATCAAACACTCCTATAAACTAGGACACGGTCTAAGAGTCCTGGATATATCTTCCATACTTAGAAGATATCACGAAGGGAGGAAGGGATTTACCGTAAATTCCTATCTTCCTCTCCAAGGCTTTACCCTCTATATAAATAGAGGAGGTGCCATACGGCACATGATCATATTCAACACATCGAAACCCTAATCATTGACACATTCGACCTCCGAATCCTTAACTCTCACAAATAAACCCTAAGCCTTACAGATCGGCAAAGGGTTAACAATCATAGGCATAAAGCGGCCTACGGCCCTCTGACCGGAAGGGAATCGCCAACAAAACACCCAAAACCCCCCTCACACCTTCGGTTGAGCCATAGTGCGATTATTTGTTCAAACATGTAGGAACTAGTTTAGACGTATGGTTCGCCTTAATTCTTACACTATTGATTGTAAACTAGTTGCATGCGGAGTAAGTGTATGAGTCATCTGGGGTCTCTGATAATGTCTATTGCATGAATAATGTAGTAATCTTAAGAAAAGGCAATCAGTAGATTAATTAAAAAGAGTTCAAAGAACTAATAACGAGTAAAATCTATGCGCATCAAGTTATGTCGCTTTGCGCGTGGGGAACCACCGACCTGTCACCGCTGTCTTGATGTAAGGTATAAACTCTAACCATTAGTTGAGTTATGTCGCTCTGTGAGTGGGGAACCACCGACCTGTCACCGTTGTCTCAACTATTAAAGATGATAATATCGTAGAACTGCTTTAGTATTTAGCTAGTAAGCACGACTGTAGTGTGAGAGTATGTCTAAGTAGTGACTCACAAGTACACAAACGATGAAATATAAATGCCTTGCTAGTAGCTAGTAGATCTGATTGCTATACAAACCTTAATTAAGTACTTAACTAGTCAGCAGAAGGAAGTAAGATTGAGATGTAGGACATGTGGAATTATAGAACGGTTTTAGAGGTATTAACACAAATATAAGGTTAGCTTTTAGTTTTGATTGACTGATTATCTTGCCTCTAGCTATAGCTTACTGATTTTGTCTAAGGCTTTCTCAAATCATTTTGCATGACTAATCTTTCAAATGTTTTTAATAAAGTAGAATAACTCGAACACTTAAGTAGTCCGCTCATCATTGTTTTATTTTCTTGGACTATTTGCTTGAGGACAAGCAAAGACTTAAGTGTGGGGGTATATGATGAGCGTCCATTTTGTGATAAAAAACCCCTATCGAAAGGCCTCATTTCTATGTCTTAAATGAGTTAATATTCCGGAACTATCGGTACTTAATGGATTCTATGTTTACGCAGGTTCACGGAAGATGCGAGTGAGGGTAAATGGCATCGAGTGACTCAAGATGAAGGCCTATGAAGTTACAAGACACAAGGAGGTGATTCGGGAGCCGAACGAAGCGATACGAGAAGCAGCAGAGCGCTGGCACCTTGCCAGCGCCGCTGGAGCCCATCCAGCGCCGCTAGGCGGCCCAGTTCAGCAACCGACCTAAATCACTATTTAAGCCGAAGCATCCCTCAAAACCCTAAGAGAGAGCCGAATCAGCAGCCCTAGCCGCCCACATCAAACCCTAGGCCGACTTTGCAGATCCCAAGGAGGTTTTGGAGCTTCTAACGCCTTCCGATCTTCATCCTCAACCTAGATCTACTCTTTTATTTTACTTTCAGTTGGTAAACAATGTCTTTCATCTTTTCAGACTTTGTTATTACTTTAATAATGGTAGGCTAATAGGCTGAATACTTATTTGGATCAATGTGATCACGTAGACGTTTATCTATTTTACTTTATTTGTTAGATCTGTTGGAGTGTGTTTTACTGTTTGTCGTATATCCATGTTTTACTAGTTCTTCATATTATTATCGGTTCTATATCTGCATGTATTGATTTAATTCTGATGATCGGTGTATAATCATACATTAGGATTAATACATAAGGATGGAAAACACTAGTCGGTCTTTAACTAGATGTAAACGGTGATTCACTTGTAACCGAGGGATCCAGAACCATAGTAATTAGGATGGATAGAACATGATGCTTAACAATGTCAGACGCGATCAGTGACTTGGAAACGAGCACTGTGGTCACCGGAGAGAATTATTATCTGGTCATGGCTTAAGAGCCGGGTAACTTAAAGATGAATTAGTAACACAAACTTTAGTTCATTAATGCTTAAACAATGAATCTAACGAGAATTTGTTTATAGAGTAGTGTGAGTCTAGGGACAGCACTAGTTACTTAGGCAAAGTGAATCTAACGAGAATCTGAGCCGTGATTAAGTTTCCAACAGTCTAGCAAGTAGGTAGAATGATATCTGGTCGTACCATGAGATCTGAGATGCCAAACAAGTATTTTAATTTAATTACTGTTATTTGTTTTTTCAAACTATTTTCAGACTAAGCCTCTCGCTGAACAAGCGGTTGCGGCTTCTATTTTACTTTTCAGTATTTTAATTAGTTTAATAGGAAATCGTGACAACCCCCAACCGCTAGAATTACACGTATTACTAGATTAGGTAAAAGCAACGCGTCCCTGCGAACGAACCTGTTCTTATCACTAAACTATACTACATCTGATTGGGTCCCCTGTCCTTTAAGGTGTGTGTTTGTGTTTTGAGATAATTACTTGTACAACAATTTTATAAATTTAAACACTAAGAAACGCAACCCATCAGCGTCAAGTCAACGGGTCAAAGATTTTATAAAATTCCATTGAGTCGGGAACTTAAATTACAATTTGTCACGTTTGATCACGTTAATTACAAGCCAAAAACCACGAATGTTACAGTAGGCAACGTACGTACATATGATGTGTATATACTAGCCAACAGGCTACACCAACACATCAAAATAATGTTGTCCATGTTATATAGATGAAGGTCAATCTTATTTCTAACCCTTTGTTCCATTATTAATGATAAATTGCATTAAAAAATATTTGATATTTGTTTAATTAGCATAAATTGTCTAAACCTGGATGGTGTTATAGAGTCCTATCGCATAATAGATATCAAATTAAACATCTCGATAAGAAACCATTATCACTCAGTGATCGGAGGAGAAAATTAATGCAGTCCCACCATAAGTGGTATCCTTATACAGCCACACCATAAGGTGTATTCATCCAAATATACATAAGATGGGACGCGAACATGAAACATGTTGCGAGGAAACATATCTCCTAGCCACTAGATTAAGTTGTGATAGGTTAAAAAAAAAGAAAATAAGTATGATACCTAAACTTTAAAAATGAAAAAAGTATGATACCTTTTTATGCCCTTATTTTTAATTACCAATTCCACCTTTCTCTTTTATCACTAGTTCGAAAGCTTATGAAAATTATGATTTTATGAAATAGGGGTTTAGAAAGAGATTTGATGTTTTGTAATTGTCTTTTTTATATGGTCAAAGTGACTATATTTACACATATGTATTATATATGGTCGGTTATCATAATTTGGAAACAAATCATATCATGTTAGTTATTTATTAGGATTGACATGAGACAAATCATGTTGAACTCTTTATCTATTTCATTTTATGTTCGACTTCACAATCCTTTGGAACGAACTTTAAGTTCGTAAGAACTAATAAGTTCGTACATATATGCCTTACGAACTTTAAGTTCGTAAGAACTAATAAGTTCGTACATATATGCCTTACGAACTTTAAGTTCGTAAGAACTAATAAGTTCGTACATATATGCCTTACGAACTTTAAGTTCGTAAGAACTAATAAGTTCGTACATATATGCCTTACGAACTTTAAGTTCGTAAGAACTAATAAGTTCGTACATATATGCCTTACGAACTTTAAGTTCGTAAGAACTAATAAGTTCGTACATATATGCCTTACGAACTTTAAGTTCGTAAGAACTAATAAGTTCGTACATATATGCCTTACGAACTTTAAGTTCGTAAGAACTAATAAGTTCGTACATATATGCCTTACGAACTTTAAGTTCGTAAGAACTAATAAGTTCGTACATATATGCCTTACGAACTTTAAGTTCGTAAGAACTAATAAGTTCGTACATATATGCCTTACGAACTTTAAGTTCGTAAGAACTAATAAGTTCGTACATATATGCCTTACGAACTTTAAGTTCGTAAGAACTAATAAGTTCGTACATATATGCCTTACGAACTTTAAGTTCGTAAGAACTAATAAGTTCGTACATATATGCCTTACGAACTTTAAGTTCGTAAGAACTAATAAGTTCGTACATATATGCCTTACGAACTTTAAGTTCGTAAGAACTAATAAGTTCGTACATATATGCCTTACGAACTTTAAGTTCGTAAGAACTAATAAGTTCGTACATATATGCCTTACGAACTTTAAGTTCGTAAGAACTAATAAGTTCGTACATATATGCCTTACGAACTTTAAGTTCGTAAGAACTAATAAGTTCGTACATATATGCCTTACGAACTTTAAGTTCGTAAGAACTAATAAGTTCGTACATATATGCCTTACGAACTTTAAGTTCGTAAGAACTAATAAGTTCGTACATATATGCCTTACGAACTTTAAGTTCGTAAGAACTAATAAGTTCGTACATATATGCCTTACGAACTTTAAGTTCGTAAGAACTAATAAGTTCGTACATATATGCCTTACGAACTTTAAGTTCGTAAGAACTAATAAGTTCGTACATATATGCCTTACGAACTTTAAGTTCGTAAGAACTAATAAGTTCGTACATATATGCCTTACGAACTTTAAGTTCGTAAGAACTAATAAGTTCGTACATATATGCCTTACGAACTTTAAGTTCGTAAGAACTAATAAGTTCGTACATATATGCCTTACGAACTTTAAGTTCGTAAGAACTAATAAGTTCGTACATATATGCCTTACGAACTTTAAGTTCGTAAGAACTAATAAGTTCGTACATATATGCCTTACGAACTTTAAGTTCGTAAGAACTAATAAGTTCGTACATATATGCCTTACGAACTTTAAGTTCGTAAGAACTAATAAGTTCGTACATATATGCCTTACGAACTTTAAGTTCGTAAGAACTAATAAGTTCGTACATATATGCCTTACGAACTTTAAGTTCGTAAGAACTAATAAGTTCGTACATATATGCCTTACGAACTTTAAGTTCGTAAGAACTAATAAGTTCGTACATATATGCCTTACGAACTTTAAGTTCGTAAGAACTAATAAGTTCGTACATATATGCCTTACGAACTTTAAGTTCGTAAGAACTAATAAGTTCGTACATATATGCCTTACGAACTTTAAGTTCGTAAGAACTAATAAGTTCGTACATATATGCCTTACGAACTTTAAGTTCGTAAGAACTAATAAGTTCGTACATATATGCCTTACGAACTTTAAGTTCGTAAGAACTAATAAGTTCGTACATATATGCCTTACGAACTTTAAGTTCGTAAGAACTAATAAGTTCGTACATATATGCCTTACGAACTTTAAGTTCGTAAGAACTAATAAGTTCGTACATATATGCCTTACGAACTTTAAGTTCGTAAGAACTAATAAGTTCGTACATATATGCCTTACGAACTTTAAGTTCGTAAGAACTAATAAGTTCGTACATATATGCCTTACGAACTTTAAGTTCGTAAGAACTAATAAGTTCGTACATATATGCCTTACGAACTTTAAGTTCGTAAGAACTAATAAGTTCGTACATATATGCCTTACGAACTTTAAGTTCGTAAGAACTAATAAGTTCGTACATATATGCCTTACGAACTTTAAGTTCGTAAGAACTAATAAGTTCGTACATATATGCCTTACGAACTTTAAGTTCGTAAGAACTAATAAGTTCGTACATATATGCCTTACGAACTTTAAGTTCGTAAGAACTAATAAGTTCGTACATATATGCCTTACGAACTTTAAGTTCGTAAGAACTAATAAGTTCGTACATATATGCCTTACGAACTTTAAGTTCGTAAGAACTAATAAGTTCGTACATATATGCCTTACGAACTTTAAGTTCGTAAGAACTAATAAGTTCGTACATATATGCCTTACGAACTTTAAGTTCGTAAGAACTAATAAGTTCGTACATATATGCCTTACGAACTTTAAGTTCGTAAGAACTAATAAGTTCGTACATATATGCCTTACGAACTTTAAGTTCGTAAGAACTAATAAGTTCGTACATATATGCCTTACGAACTTTAAGTTCGTAAGAACTAATAAGTTCGTACATATATGCCTTACGAACTTTAAGTTCGTAAGAACTAATAAGTTCGTACAGCCCAGCCCATTTTGTACCTATAAATATAGGACTTAGGTTTCAGTTTTAGAGGGGATTTTAGTTGCAACAGAGGTCGTCCATAGGGATCGGGGTAGAGATCTATGCCCCGCCATTCCGCCACCATGTAATTCATTACCAAGAGTCGTCTCGATTGATTGTAATCCGGAATCATTGAGATGTATTTTAAACGGATTTATTCTTGTAATCATTCGACTAATGATAAATGAATTCTTTGTTTTTATCTCCTATTCATCAGTAAATTCGTAGCTATTTTGTTGTTGTTATCTTCGTGTTCATCATATAAACCCTAACGACGATTATAGACGGATTCCGCCTGTCTATGATCGTAGATCTCGTGTTAAACGATCTGGGAACACGTCATTCACGTGTTCTACATGGTATCAGAGCCTTGGAGGATGATTTTTCCTCAAATGAGATCTGGTAATTAGGTTTTATTGATGAAAATTCGAACAGAAGGCTAAGTTCGTTTTCCTTTAGCAAAACGAAGATAGAAAACGAAGATAGCCTTTTTCGTTTTCAGATTTCAACTAACGAATTTAGCTTACGAACTTAGCTATCTTCGTTGTGAACTTTCACCTTACGAATTTAATAGCCTTACGAAGTTAGTAGCTTTGCTGATATAATGGTCTTACGAACTTACTAAGTTCGTAAGAAGATTATTCACCTTCTGAAGTTTAAGTTCGTAATAACAAGCCTTTTGTCTTACGAACTTAGTGATCAACCTTTACGAAGATATTGTTGTTACGAACTTAACTAGTTCGTAAGAAGAATAAGTTCGTACATATATGCCTTACGAACTTTAAGTTCGTAAGAACTAATAAGTTCGTACATATATGCCTTACGAACTTTAAGTTCGTAAGAACTGTACATATATGCCTTACGAACTTTAAGTTCGTAAGAACTAATAAGTTCGTACATATATGCCTTACGAACTTTAAGTTCGTAAGAACTAATAAGTTCGTACATATATGCCTTACGAACTTTAAGTTCGTAAGAACTAATAAGTTCGTACATATATGCCTTACGAACTTTAAGTTCGTAAGAACTGTAAATATATGCCTTACGAACTTTAAGTTCGTAAGAACTAATAAGTTCGTACATATATGCCTTACGAACTTTAAGTTCGTAAGAACTAATAAGTTCGTACATATATGCCTTACGAACTTTAAGTTCGTAAGAACTAATAAGTTCGTACATATATGCCTTACGAACTTTAAGTTCGTAAGAACTAATAAGTTCGTACATATATGCCTTACGAACTTTAAGTTCGTAAGAACTAATAAGTTCGTACATATATGCCTTACGAACTTTAAGTTCGTAAGAACTAATAAGTTCGTACATATATGCCTTACGAACTTTAAGTTCGTAAGAACTAATAAGTTCGTACATATATGCCTTACGAACTTTAAGTTCGTAAGAACTAATAAGTTCGTACATATATGCCTTACGAACTTTAAGTTCGTAAGAACTAATAAGTTCGTACATATATGCCTTACGAACTTTAAGTTCGTAAGAACTGTACATATATGCCTTACGAACTTTAAGTTCGTAAGAACTAATAAGTTCGTACATATATGCCTTACGAACTTTAAGTTCGTAAGAACTGTACATATATGCCTTACGAACTTTAAGTTCGTAAGAACTAATAAGTTCGTACATATATGCCTTACGAACTTTAAGTTCGTAAGAACTAATAAGTTCGTACATATATGCCTTACGAACTTTAAGTTCGTAAGAACTAATAAGTTCGTACATATATGCCTTACGAACTTTAAGTTCGTAAGAACTAATAAGTTCGTACATATATGCCTTACGAACTTTAAGTTCGTAAGAACTAATAAGTTCGTACATATATGCCTTACGAACTTTAAGTTCGTAAGAACTAATAAGTTCGTACATATATGCCTTACGAACTTTAAGTTCGTAAGAACTAATAAGTTCGTACATATATGCCTTACGAACTTTAAGTTCGTAAGAACTAATAAGTTCGTACATATATGCCTTACGAACTTTAAGTTCGTAAGAACTGTACATATATGCCTTACGAACTTTAAGTTCGTAAGAACTAATAAGTTCGTACATATATGCCTTACGAACTTTAAGTTCGTAAGAACTAATAAGTTCGTACATATATGCCTTACGAACTTTAAGTTCGTAAGAACTAATAAGTTCGTACATATATGCCTTACGAACTTTAAGTTCGTAAGAACTAATAAGTTCGTACATATATGCCTTACGAACTTTAAGTTCGTAAGAACTAATAAGTTCGTACATATATGCCTTACGAACTTTAAGTTCGTAATAACTAATAAGTTCGTAAGAACTGAGAAATTCGTACATATATGCCTTACGAACTTTAAGTTCGTAAGAACTGTACATATATGCCTTACGAACTTTAAGTTCGTAAGAACTAATAAGTTCGTACATATATGCCTTACGAACTTTAAGTTCGTAAGAACTAATAAGTTCGTACATATATGCCTTACGAACTTTAAGTTCGTAAGAACTGTACATATATGCCTTACGAACTTTAAGTTCGTAAGAACTGTACATATATGCCTTACGAACTTTAAGTTCGTAAGAACTAATAAGTTCGTACATATATGCCTTACGAACTTTAAGTTCGTAAGAACTAATAAGTTCGTACAGCCAGCCCATTTTGTACGAATTTGACAGCCCAGCCCATTTTGTACCTATAAATATAGGACTTAGGTTTCAGATTTAAGGAGATTTTAGTTGCAACAGAGGTCGTCCATAGGGATCGGGGTAGAGATCTATGCCCCGCCATTCCGCCACCATGTAATTCATTACCAAGAGTTGTCTCGATTGATTGTAATCCGGAATCATTGAGATGTATTTTAAACGGATTTATTCTTGTAATCATTCGACTAATGATAAATGAATTCTTTGTTTTTATCTCCTATTCATCAGTAAATTCGTAGCTATTTTGTTGTTGTTATCTTCGTGTTCATCATATAAACCCTAACGACGATTATAGACGATTCCGCCTGTCTATGATCGTAGATCTCGTGTTAAACGATCTGGGAACACGTCATTCACGTGTTTCTACACCAACCCACCCGAAGGGGTAACGGTTGGGGTTACGGGTTTGATTTTGTTGCTCCGCCGGATTTCGGGCCGTCCGGGTTTTGAAAGTGAAAAACAAATCCTTAAACCCGAGAACCGAGAACCCGTCTGAACCGCCCAAACCGACCCGCCCGAAGGGTAACGGGACGGGTCACGGGTTCGATTTTGTTGCTTTGCCGGGTCACGGATTTAATTGGCAGAAGTTATGTTTGTAAGGATTTGTTTGTAATGTGTTTGTAAACCTAGAATTACTCATTTTGGATATTAGTAATGTTATCACCAAATTCAAAGTTATGATGGTTAAACATGAATCTATTAAAACCACGTTTCGTTATATTAGTATATCAATAAATAATTACCATATAATATTATAGTTAAATTATATCCACCTGGGCCCTTTTTAGGGTTTCGGGGAGGGGATGTTGGCTTTAAGACCAAAGATCGAATCTCAACTCCTAATGGTTTCAGGCATTTACCTCTTCAGACGTGTCGGCCGTGTTATCGCACCCTTGGTTTCTAGGGTGCCTTCAGTTCCAACCGTTAGCATACTGCCCGCTTGGATGTCACTGCGGTTTCGAACCACTAACCTACTAACACGTCATTCTAAAAAAAGGTATAGTTATATTATAGGTTAGATATACTGATTATTATTATTATTATTATCATTTATTATAGAATAATTATATTTAATATATGTATATTATAAATTAATAAGATTGATAAAACATTTATATTTATGGTAACAGTTAATAAAATAAAATTATTAATATAAGAGTTTTGATTATATTATATATATAACCTAAATTTATATATAATTAATCAAAAGTCTTAATTATTTATAGTATCCAAAAATTAAGATATATATTACCATCCATGGTTTTTCTTTTTTCGAACATTCAGTCTGTAACATCCGTGAATTTTGACTATTGGCTTTATGTGCAATTTGACTAGCTAATTTAATTAGCAACTTAATTTAAATTTATTTTGAGACTAAATGACGGACAAATACGCTTGACGGGTCAATTGGCCAACTTATTTGACGTAACGGTGCTAGACAAATGTGAAACGACGTTTGATCGTCTAGAAACTTGAAACGGGTCAACCCATGGTTGGGATCCATGACCCATGAACCCTCCCAAATAACCAAACCTTATCCCCCCAACCCTTACACTTTCCCAACCATCCATCCATTTTTCCATCACTTCCTCTCTCTCTCTCACTTATTGCAAAACACACACACAAACACATATATATATCTCTCTCTCTAAATTCTTGAACATTTATTGTGGTTTGGGGCTAGATTTTTGTTAGAATAAGCATCTTCATCATCAACTAAATAACATATCAAAAGATTTGGGTCATTAAGGTACAAAAATCCTCCTTTTCGGGTCAATTTCGGGTTTGGCACATTTGTGGAAGATTTGGTAAGTCAAACTCAACTCAAATTCATCACTTTATGTTATTAAACATGTTTCTTAGTCCAATCTAAGTATTCTTGGTCAAATTTGGGTTCAAAATGGATTTGGGTCAAAATTAGGGTTTTTGGATGAATTTAGGGTGAAATTTGGTCTTTGATTGTGTTATGGAAGAGTTTTAATGATGGGTTTTGTCCAAATTATGTTAGAAACATGTTTTGTAGCTTCAAAATGGTCAAAAACGAGTTTGGGGTCGATTTTGATGTCAAAACCCGTTTTTGGGTGAAACTGGGCTAGTGAGGCCCACTCACTTCTGGTGCTACCCACTGCTTCATTTTTGTGATCAGTAAAATTCTAGTGCGCCCCACCAAATTTATGGTGAGGCTCATTACCTGCTAGTTTTTATCAAGAGCCATCCTAGTGCGCCCCACCAAGTTTTTGGTGAGGCTCGCTAACTAGAGTCTAACTTTTTGCTTTGTTTACCTTCCGTACTTGATTTATGAGAGCCTATGGGTTACGGGAACTTACTCAAACCTTCTTAGGGTTTATGGCATGACGTACACTAGCTAGCCTTTTTGTTTAGGGTACTTGTGTTGACTTGATGCTTGTGAAGTAGGTTGTGATCGTTGGTGAATGTTGGAGTGTCTTTTCTCATCTTTCAAGCGGTAATTTGTGTAATCGCCTCAAGGTGAGTTCCGTAGCTCCCTACTCAATTGAGATTCGGGCTGGAAACTGCACACATACTTGTTTAATTGATTTACGATGTTTTAGTGACTTGCATGCATTATACTTTGATGATGTCAACACGTATGAACTCATATTACTCGCATTTTTATTATTCGTGTAATCTTGATTGATTGTTGACTCATTGATTTACGGTTAACTACTTACTTGGTTGATTTTGCATTCGATTATGATTTTATCTGGTTGTTAGAGTAGTTGTACATACATGGAAGTCGATTATGCCTTCAAAGGGTTATAGATGTGGTGGGAAGGTTGCGGGTCACCCTATATATAAGCATCTATGATTCGATGAAAGTAGAATCCTCCGAAGTGTATGTACATGTTGTTTCGGTTGTCGGTTGAATGTTTGATTTGTGATTGGATTTGGGGAGACCGATCTATGGGAGTCGGTTGGATGCTTGACTTGTGGTTGGAATTGGGGAGACCGATTTATGGGAGTCGGTTGGTGGACTGTTTGATGAGATTGAGTTGGACACGCGCATATACACTATCACCCCGTTGGGGAGCCTTGTACTTTCGAGTACTTGATATTTGTGCGGGACGCACACAGACCCCGAGTATATAGACGTATATACATCGATGATTTTGAGATGCCACATTGGTCATGGTGATGGCATGTGAGTATCGTTGCATCGAGGGCGTTGTATGACATATACAACACATTGGTTGAGACTAGCATTACTTGCATACGATCATTTGCATACTTCATTTATGGCATACTTCATTCATCGCACGCCATGCTTGTACGATTACTTGTTGGACTAGGTTAAGCTATAAGTTAACCTATTTGGTGTTTGTGTGACATGTATTGGCTTACAGTAAGTACACTACTTGCCTTTATCTCGTATTATTGTGATTGACTGACGATGGTTCCTTGTGATCCATTACTACGAACTCACGAACCTAGTGTTGACTTTGTTTAGTGCACTTTTCAGGTTTTCGTGTGAAATTGGAGACTTGATGACTACTTGTTGGTCTTGCTAGGGCTTGAACTGGGACTTTCATGGATCCCAAGGCCGGCTATCAGGTGGCTCAGATGGTGCATGAAAGCCAGGCCCACCATTTTTTGGGGCCCACAATTTTTTATAAAGTTTGTTTATATATACATATTCTTTACAGCTCTAGTACGAAATATGGGAAATTGGTGTATACGTAGGCTATTATAAACCATAGAAAGAAATAAAAAACCCATGGACTTTTAAGTTTTAACCTGACATCTTCTGACCTTCTGTGTCTCTGTTACTAAAAACCACCAATTGACAATTCATTCTGTTATATAAAGTATTAAAATAATTAATCTATTTGGTGTTTGTGTGACATGTATTGGCTTACAGTAAGTACACTACTTGCCTTTATCTCGTATTATTGTGATTGACTGACGATGGTTCCTTGTGATCCATTACTACGAACTCACGAACCTAGTGTTGACTTTGTTTAGTGCACTTTTCAGGTTTTCGTGTGAAATTGGAGACTTGATGACTACTTGTTGGTCTTGCTAGGGCTTGAACTGGGACTTTCATGGATCCCAAGGCCGGCTATCAGGTGGCTCAGATGGTGCATGAAAGCCAGGCCCACCATTTTTTGGGGCCCACAATTTTTTATAAGTTTGTTTATATATACATATTCTTTACAGCTCTAGTACGAAATATGGGAAATTGGTGTATACGTAGGCTATTATAAACCATAGAAAGAAATAAAAAACCCATGGACTTTTAAGTTTTAACCTGACATCCTTCTGACCTTCTGTGTCTCTGTTACTAAAAACCACCAATTGACAATTCATTCTGTTATATAAGTATTAAAATAATTAATCTATTTGGTGTTTGTGTGACATGTATTGGCTTACAGTAAGTACACTACTTGCCTTTATCTCGTATTATTGTGATTGACTGACGATGGTTCCTTGTGATCCATTACTACGAACTCACGAACCTAGTGTTGACTTTGTTTAGTGCACTTTTCAGGTATTCGTGTGAAATTGGAGACTTGATGACTACTTGTTGATCTTGCTAGGGCTTGGACTGGGACTTTCATGGATCCGTGATCCGTTTGCCCTTTTAGGGTTTATGCTTAGAACCATTTGGATTTAGTTGTAATATCTTGTCTTGACTTCTCTTGATGACTCCTTGTTTACTTAGCATCTTGTATCTTAATTGGTGGTTTGGGTTCACCGAATCCTTTTATTTCATGTAGTTTATGTTCTACGATAATTCCACTGTGCGCTATATAATTTTAGTAATATCCCGGGCCTAGCCTGGGGTGTTACACAGTCGGTATACGACATCAGTAAAAAACGTATCATTTTATGATTAAGATTTTTGTATTTTAACAAAAATAATAGGCACATGTCAGAAAAATCCTAAAAGATGTGTGTCACTTAAATATAGTGTCACGTGTTGATAAGAAAAAATCCTCAATCCTGTTTTAGTTTATTAGTAGATACCGCAACTAGCTAATCGAGCACTATGAATAAAAAGCTTGCAATTTCCATAGAGTCACATCATATATCGATCATATATGGCCATCTTAATATACTTTCTTCTTGTCTTAATCATCCCTCGTGAAGCAGATTCGATCAGTTTCGATTTTAGAAATATCAGCTCCCAAAATCACAACACTGATATAGTTACTATGGGTGATGCTTTTATCTTCTGCGACGGGATGATATTGATTCCGGATAAAAGTTATTCAGTAGGCAGGGGGATATACAACAAATTGCTTCATATATGGGACAAAGCCTCTGGTGAGCTAGCCAGCTTTTCTACCAATTTCTCATTCGTGATTGAGTCAAATACACATCAAGATTATTATGCCGATGGCCTCACATTCTTCCTTGCTGAGAATAATTCAGTGGCCACAAACGGTGGAGCCCTTGGTCTTCCAGTTGATAACTCAACCTTCCAAATGTTAAATTCATTTATTGCAGTTGAGTTTGATACTATCTGGAACGGAGAATGGGATCCAACATCTCTTTCCCTAAGAGATTATCATGCAGGCATCAATGTTAATTCTCTTACTTCCTCCATGTTCAGGAAATGATCGATCAATATAACAAAAGGAGCTCACTGTGAAGCTAGCATAACCTATAATTCTAGGTCAAAAACCCTTATTGTTTCTGTCAGTGACGATTTATATGGTGTAATTCACCTCAGTTACATCATTGATTTAAGGGATACATTGCCCGAATGGGTTATTTTTGGGTTTTCAGCAGGAGCCGGAGAGTGGTTTGAGAAAGTTACAGTAATATCATGGAGTTTTAATAGTTCAAATCTAGAGGTAGATGAAGAAAAGGCACCACCACCAGCCCCGAAAAAGGGGCAGGTCATAAGGTGCGATAAATAGCTGGATTAGTTGTAGTAATTTCTTTTTTGGTGGCTATCCTTGTTTTTTTTTATTTATGGAGGAGGAACAAAAACGAAAGACATGATCATGAAAAGATGACCAAAGATTTCGAACAGGGGACTGGACCAAAAGAATTCTCTTACAGCGAAATTCTTCAGGCGACTGCTCATTTTGCAGAGACGAACAAGCTTGGGCAGGGAGGTTTTGGAGGGGTTTATAAAGGCTTATTGAAAGATACGGAAACATATATCGCGGTCAAAAGGGTGTCCAAGACTTCTCAACAGGGGATCAAGGAGTATACTGCGGAAGTTAAGATAATTAGCCGATTGAGACACAAAAATCTGGTGGAACTCAAGGGCTGGTGCCATGAGAAAAGCGAGCTCCTGCTTATTTACGAGTTTATGGAAAATGGGAGCTTAGATTTCCATCTGTTTAAGCAGAAAAGCTTGTTGACATCGGCCAAGAGGAAAAGAATTGCAAATGGTCTGGCATCTGCTTTGTTGTATCTTCATGAAGAATGCAAGGAGTGTATTTTGCACAGGGATATTAAATCGAGCAATGTCATGTTGGACTCAAATTTCGATGCAAAACTTGGTGATTTTGGGTTAGCTAAGTTGGTTGACCATGAGAAAAGGCTCCCAGGACACCGTAGTTATTGCGGACTCAGGGTTACATGGCTCCTGAATATGTGATTACGGGCAAAGCAAGCAAAGAATCCGATGTATATAGCTTTGGAGTTGTTGCACTTGAAATAGCTTGTGGGCGAAAACCCGTTGATCACGAGGCTGGAAAAGACAAGTGAAATTAGTAGATTGGGTTTGGGATCTCTATGAGACTGGGAATATTCTAGAAGCATTTGATCCGTCTCTTGGCTCATACAATACAGAACAAATTGAGCGGTTGATGATCGTTGGGTTATGGTGCGCACACCCTCTCGCAGACCAACGCCCATCAATGAAGCAAGCCATTCAAGTGTTGAACTATGATGCTACCCTGCCTACAGTCCCACCAAAGATGCCGAAAATCAATTCTTACGCCCCTCCAAATGTTCCAGATTTAATCAATTCTTACGCCCCTCCAAATGATCCAGTTTTTCTTTCTATGCTCGAACCTAAATCATAACTTCTTCAACAACTGGTTATAGCACGCTTCCCTGAAAGCTCACTACACCATCGGCACTTCTTCACCAGCTGTGTTGCTCTTCAGTTAAATGTAATATTTGGAGGTATTTATATATTCAATGTATTTTTCCTATGTTTGATTTTATGTAATTTACGCTTCCCTAGATATACTCAATCTATCTAGGGCCTTTCTGTTCAATACATATTTTCTGTTCATTCTGTAATAACAGTGTGTTACTTGATTTGCTGAAATCTGGCATCAAATTTAATATCTTGTTTTCATTTCAAAACCATTTTAAGGAATGTGGGTTTTCAGTGGTTTTTCCTATGCCTACTCACGGGTCAGGGCCAGCTAAGACAACTGACTACCCGTTAAGAATAAACGTAATGCCCAATTTACATGCAGAGACCGAGAAGCCCACATGCAACTTGTGATGAGTTTGACTGGGTCGACATACTTTTCAGTGGAGTCAAACAAATATATATTATGATAACTTAGATGGATCATCAAATTTTAGGAGCATCATCATCTAACTTGTTGGGATTTGAATGACAAGATGCGATAACGAATGCAAACAAAATATAGCATGCATCTGTACTCTTTTGGTTATAGTGAGTTCATGAAATTTGGACTTGGTAAAAGTAAACGTTGAAACACATTTTCAATTAGGTTTTAAATACAAGTTGTATTAAGAAATTAACGTTGAACACATTAGATAGAGTATTGCTTTCAAGCGAGTGTGACAAATGAAATCAACTTGATTTAAAGTAAGATAGATGCAAATAGTTGTTGAAAATGTAATGTGTGCAGTCTGTCTGAAAATACAAAAGGGACTGAATGATAATTTTAAGTAGGCGACCGCGACATACATATGAGCTTATACCAAAACCACCTAATTACTAAGAACAAATAAGTTTCCAAGTTTTCATAATCATATACGTATCATATATGGCAATCTTAATATACTTTCTTGTTGTCTTGATCATCCCTTATTATGCAATTTCAATCAGCTTCGACTTGACAAAAAATCAGACCACAAAATCTGAACACGGACATAGTTACAGAAGGGGATGTTTCCATCTCAAATAATGGAATCCAATTGACTTCAGATAATGACGACACGAGTAATAGAGCAGGTCGGGGGACATTCGTCAGATTGCTTCATCTTTGGGACAAAATTTCTGGTGAGATAACCAGCTTTTCTACCAATTTCTCATTCGTGATTCAGTCTAATTCTAAAATCAATGGCCTCACATTCTTCCTTGCTGAGAATAAATCGGAGCTAACGGGCTATGGAGCCCTTGGTCTTCCGGTCTCTAATAAAACGTACACCATGTCATATCCATTTGTGGCTGTGGAGTTTGATACTTACTGGAACAATTGGTGGGACCCAACGAATATTTCCACAAATGATTATCATGTAGGCATTAATGACAACTCTCTTAATTCTTCGATGTTCCAGAAATGTTCGATCAATGTAACGCAAGGAGCACCCTGTCAAGCTAGAGTAAAGTATGATTCCGTATCAAAAATTCTTGGTGTTTCTGTCACTGATGACGTACATGGTGTTATTGAAATTCGTTACATATATCATTGATATAAGGCGTGTATTGCCCGAATGGGTTAAATTTGGGTTTTCAACTGGAACTGGAAGTCGGCTTGAGAAAGTTACGGTATTATCATGGAGTTTTGAAAGCTCAAATCTACAGGTTGATGAAGAAAAGGGGCAACCACCAACCACAAGCCATAAAAAAGAAAAGGAGAAAGAAAAAAGGGAAGGGGGGAAGGGCCTAAGGTGGGATTAATTGCTGGATGCATTGGTTGCATTTTATTATTTATGGAGGAGGAACAAACACAGAAGACATGAAGTGGGATATGATGCGGAGATGAACAAAGATTTTGAACAGGTCACTGGACCTAAAAGATTTCTTACAACAGAATTTTTCAGGCAACCTGGTTTTGCAGAGACAAACAAGCTTGGAGAGGGAGGTTTTGGAGGGGTTTATAAAGGTCTTTTGAAAGATCTAGAAACGAATATCGCGGTCAAAAGGGTGTCCAAGACTTCTGAACAGGGGATCAAGGAGTATACCGTGGAATTTAAAATAATTAGCCGATTGAGGCACAAAAATCTGGTGGAACTCAAGGGCTGGTGCCATGAGAAAAGCGAGCTCCTTGCTTGTTTATGAGTATGAGTTTATAGAATATGGGAGCTTAGATTTACATCTCTTCAAGCAAAAAGCTGTGGCATGGGACAAGAAGAAAGAATTGCATATGGCCTGGCCTCTGATGTTGTCGTATCTTCATGAAGAATGCAAAGAATGTATTTTGCATAGGGATATCAAATCGAGCAATGTTATGTTGGACTCAAATTTCGATGCAAAACTTGGTGATTTTGGGTTGGTTAAGCTGGTTGACCGTGAGAAAGGATGACAACTATATTGGCCGGGACATTGGTTACATGGCTCCTGAATATGTGATGACTGGAAAAGCATGTAAAGAATCCGATGTATATAGCTTTGGAGTTGTTGCACTTGAAATAGCTTGTGGGCGAAAACCCATCAGGTACAGGGCTGATGAGGAAAGACAAACAACTTTAGTAGAATGGGTTTGGGATCTCTATGGACAGGAACTCGATCTTTTAGAAGCAGTTGATTCGTTTCTCTGCTCAGACAACACAGAACATTGAGGGCTGGTGTCGTTGGGTTATGGTGTGCACACCCTCACGCGGACCAAAGGCCAACAATGAGCCAAGCCATTCAAGTATTGAACTCCAAAGCTTCCCTGCCTAAACTCCCCATAAAAATTCCGAATTTGGTAACGCACCTCCACCTCTTTCAGAATTTGGTATTTCTTCGACTACTACTCCATCTGCTTTGCTCTTCAATTAAATGTTATTGAACGTATATAATTTATTTTATTTTAAAAATATCATTAACCTCTTGTGTATTTTGACACAGGATTCAATCTAATTCTCTTCCAAACTTGAACTTGTAACTCTTTGAAATGCCCAATTGGCCAATATATATGTAGAGGCCGAGAAGCCCACATCCAACTTGTGGTGAGTTTGACTGGGTCGGCGGACGTTTCAGTGGGAGTCAAACAAATACATATGATAACTTAGCAGATCGATCATCAAATTTGAGAAGCATGGATCATCTAACTGGTCGTCATTTGAATAACAAGATGGGATAACATATGCAAACAAAATAGCATGAAATTTGGATTTGGTAAAAGTAAACGCTGAAACATAATCTTTGGTTTTAAAAGAAAGTTGTATCAAGAAATTAATGCTGAATACATTAGATAGAGACATAGAGTATGGCTTTCAAACGAGAGTGACAGATGAAATCAACTTGATTCAAAGTTTGGTATGCAAATAGTCGTCGATATGTAATGTATGCAGTGGGTCTGAAAACGATTTCGAAGTGTCTAAGAATTCAAAAGGGACTGAATGATATTTTTTAAGTAGGCAAGGTACATATTATATTATAAAAAAGATATATACCAGCTAGCTAGCTAATACTAAGAACAAAAAAGCTTGCAATTTTCCATAGTCATATACAGTATCATATATATGGCCATCTTAATATACTTTCTTCTTGTCTTGATCATCCCTCGTGAAGCAGGATTCAATCAGTTTCGATTTTAGAAATCTCAGTTCACAAAATCAGAACACGGATATACATATTATGGGTGATGCGATTATCACTATAAACGGAATGCAATTTATTCCTTGATAATAAAACTTTTACAGCGGGCTGGGGGATATACAACAAATTGCTTCATATATGGGACAAAACCTCTGGTGAGCTAGCCAGCTTTTCTACCAATTTCTCATTCGTGATTGAGTCAAATACACATCAAGATTATTATGCCGATGGCCTCACATTCTTCCTTGCTGAGAATAATTCAGTGGCAACAATCGGTGGAGCCTTGGGTCTTCCAATTGATAACTCATCCAATACAATGTTGAAACCTTTTGTCGCTGTGGAGTTTGATACCTACTGGAACAGTTGGTGGGATCCAGCAGAGCTTTCCCCAAATGATTATCATGCAGGCATCAATGTTAACTCTCTTAATTCTTCCGTGTTCAAGAACTGGTCCGTCAACATACCAGAAGGAGCACACTGTCAAGCTAGCGTAACGTATGATTCTTTGTCGAAAAACCTTAGTGTTTCTGTCACTGACAATGTATATGGTGTAATTGACCTTAATTACATCATTGATCTAAGGGATGTATTGCCCGAATGGGTTATTTTTGGGTTTTCAGCAGGAGCCGGAATTCAGTTTGAGAAGGTTGCAGTATCATCATGGAGTTTTAGTAGTTCAAATCTACAAGTTGATGAACAAATTGAGGCACCACCACCAGCCCCTAGCCTGAAAAACAATACTCAAAATAGCCTGCTACCACCAACCACAAAACATATTCCTGTAGATGATAATAAAAGGGCAGGTCATAAGGTGGATTAATAGCTGGATTAGTTGTTGTAATTTCTTTTTTGGTGGCTATCCTTGTTTTTTTTTATTTATGGAGGAGGAACAAAAACAGAAGACATGAAGTGGGATATGATGCGGAGATGAACAAAGATTTCGAATAGGGGACTGGACCAAAAAGATTCTCTTACAAGGAAATTCTTAAGGCAACTGCTGGTTTTGGAGAGACAAACAAGCTTGGGGAGGGAGGTTTTGGAGGGGTTTATAAAGGTTTATTGAATGATCAAAAAACATATATCGCAGTCAAAAGGGTGTCCAAGACTTCTGAACAGGGGATCAAGGAGTATACTGCGGAAGTTAAAATAATTAGCCGATTGAGGCACAAAAATCTGGTGGAACTCAAGGGCTGATGCCATGAGAAAAGCGAGCTCCTGCTTGTTTATGAGTATATGGAAAATGGGAGCTTAGATTTACATTTGTTTAAGCAGAAAAGCATGTTGACATGGGACAAGAGGAAAAGAATTGCATATGGCCTGGCCTCTGCTTTGTCGTATCTTCATGAAGAATGCAAGGAATGTATTTTGCATAGGGATATCAAATCGAGCAATGTTATGTTGGACTCAAATTTCGATGCAAAACTTAGTGATTTTGGGTTAGCTAAGTTGGTTGACCATGAGAAAAGCTCCCAGACAACCGTAGTTGCTGGGACATTAGGTTACATGGCTCCTGAATATGTGATTACGGGCAAAGCAAGCAAAGAATCCGATGTATATAGCTTTGGAGTTGTTGCACTTGAAATAGCTTGTGGGCGAAAACCCGTTAGGTACAAGGCTAATGAGGAAAGACAAACAACTTTAGTAGAATGGGTTTGGGATCTCTTTGGGGCTGGAACTCTTCTAGAAGCACTTGAGTCGTCTCTTGGCTCAGACTACACAGAAGAAGTTGAGCGGTTGGTGATCGTTGGGTTATGGTGTGCACACCCCCACGCAGACCAGCGCCCATCAATCATCAATGAGGCAAGTCATTTAAGTATTGAACTCTGAAGCTTCCCTGCCTACACTCCCATCAAAGATGCTACAAATTGCTTTATTTGCACCTCCAACTCCTACATTATTTGGTGATTCTTTGAGTACTTCTACATTATTTGGTGATTCTTTTAGTGTGTGGGAGGGGCAGTACCCAAGGTTGGGTACTGCCACAGTACGGATGATATCCCTAAAATGAAATATTTAAAACTGTGAGAACACGGAAATGATTTTTTTTTTTTAATCTATACTTAAGGGGTACTTCGGCTAGGTTATTTTTGAAGCTTATAACTTATTATCATATGACTTATTTTTCGATAAGCAATTTTTTAAAATTTTTTTTCTTATTAATGAGCTTATCTTTTATATTGAAGTCATGAAATTTATAAAATCTAAAATAAACCATAAAAATTAAGCTTATCACAAATAAACTAAACATAAATAAGCTATGAGCTATTAAAATTGATCTATACCGAACACTCCCTTACGCCCGCATACTAAAACATTCTAAAGAGAGAGAGAGAAGGGGGGGGGGGGTAGCGAGTACGAGGAAGGAAGGAAGAAGAAACCGATCCAATTATCGAACTTGATTCCTAGAAGTGAAATATCAAGTGTTAAATATTTTGAAGGTTGATTTTAAAAGTCAAACCGGTCAAAGATTTAGGTTGAGTGTTGAATCTTAAGTGATGATCAAAATAAAGTGAGGTTAGTCTTAATTGATGTCTTTGTTGATATGATAAATATGGATTTTTGATGTAAAGGTTGCTTTGTATAAAAATAAGTTTCAAGTTTCAAGTGACTTTTATACAAAATTTGATTATATGTATATATGAGGCAGACTAGTTGACTGCTTAACTTAAGTGCATTAATTGTTATTGGAGGCGTTGAAACCATGTTGATTGTTGAGTGATGCCATCAAAGCTGGTTCGGTTTTGGTTGATCTAATGAAGAAGATGACTAGATTGACTTTAAAAGTCAAACCTTTCATGACTTAGAGATGATTGTTTTGATATTAGTAAAAGTGAAAATGACTATCTTAGGTCGATCGTTAGTAACATATGAGGTTGTTTATGTGTTGCTTGTTATAGGTGCTAACTGCTAAGGAGTGAAGACTTGTATGTCCGTAAGTGTTCATTTTTGAACCAAAGGTGAGTATATAGGACCTAAATGAATTGGGTGGTCATATAGAGTCGGATTACATACGTGTAAAAGGCTTTGTATGATTATGAGGCTGATATGAATCTTCTTTGGCTGATTACCTGTATTTTGAATTACTTGTTATATGAGTAGGATTGACATTGTAAACACTTGCTAAATCGTGATTCAAGATTATGTGTGTGAGAGAGAGAATTAGAGAGAGAATGGGAGAAAGGGAAATTCTATTTCAAGGGTTTAAAAGTTAATTACAAATGAGAGGTGAGGGGGTTTATATAGGCATGACATTTGCATTAAACCCCCTCCCTAATTACAAGATAGTCCTTGGTTAATTACACTAACAACCTTCCATATAAACAAGATTAACCACAAGGACAATTCTATTTACATTGTTACAAACTAGCACTAATCTATAATTTAAAGCTAACAATCTCCCCCTTTAGTGCTGTTTGTGAACGATCACTTTCTGGATCTCTTTCTCTTTCTCTGTCTCCGATTCCTTTTCTTTGTGGATGATTCAGGCTTATCAGGTTGAGTAGATTGAGATTTGAATGCTCGCTTTCTGTACTTGTGATGATTCTCCTTCCAGAACCTTTTAGGAACAAAATGGTACTTTGGATCTTCAGGGCGATTAGGTGGTTCAATGATGTTGTCAGCAAAATCAACAGGAGGCATGTTGTGAGGACCTTGTTCATTGTTAGGAGAATATCTGACCCAAGTACCTTCTGGTACATGAATTACTCATTTTCTTTCTTTTGGAAGCCTAGCCTCAATAATCTGTCTTGTTCTATCTCTGTGATCCAATCTTGCCTTGATCCTTTTAATCACTTTCAACAACCTCTTCTTTTCCTTAACTGACTCTTCGAACTCAGCAAGACTTTCAAAAACAGTCAAACATTGCATCAGAGTGTCATCAGAGTACTTGGAGAGTTCGTCTAGTCTTATAAAAATCTTATGACCTTGATCGCTTTCAAATACACACCCTCGAGGATTATCAAATACAGCTCCAGTGTTAAAATTCTCGAGATTTATTCCTTGAATTCTTTGGTTAGGCAAGGTGAGGTTCACTTTCTTTCTTTTCTTTTCCACCGCCAATTGGAAGTCCTTTTGAGTTTGACTCAAAACAAGACTATCCAAATATCTCTTAACAGCATAGTAGGCTTCATGATTTTCTGGATCAGGCTGAATAAGTCTGCTAGCAAAGTGATGGAGGAGGAAGATGAGATCATCAGCAGACAGCAGATTGAACCTGGCTTCTCCAAACATATACCGACGGTTGTCATCACGTCTTACTATTAACCAGATCAAGCCAGGGGGTCTTGCAAACCCGGGATTACGCCATTCTTTGAAATGAATGCTGACAACCTCAACAATCTTTAATTTGAACTGATTCTTCCACACTTTGTTAGCTTTATGGCTTTTGGCATCTACAAGATCCTTTAAATATTTTGCCCTTTGGTGATCAACATCAAAAGCTCTCCTAGCCCGTAATTCATCTACATCGATTTTTACCAACTCTTGTTCCTTTGAGAAGATCTCATAAGCTTTTTCTTCAAGGAATTTGGTGGATTTGAAGAGTCTGGTTGGTATTCTGAGATAGTCAATCTTTCTTTCAACATTCTTTCTGAACCCACCTTCATTTATTCGAACAATAGGAGCTCTGGTGATGTTTTGGAGATGAGGGTTGTTAAGGTGGTGGATAAGGTTACGAAGGTTCATTTGGTTGAGAGCAGGGTTTGGTTGAGGAATGGATTGGTAGGTATCAAAGCCTGGGGGAGCATCATCATCATCAGAGGAATCATTATCATTATCATCTCTTGGATCATTATCTCTAAGATCATACTCAGGGAACTCTGTTTCACTAAAATCTTCGCCAATAATCAAGGGATCCCTAAGTAATCCTTGAAAGTGCGCATCATCACGAAAATCTGAGCCACAAACAACATCAGTAACGGCACTGGCTCGAATCAAAGATTCATCAATACGAACTAATTCTGTGTTTTCATCATTCTCAACCACGACATTATCAACCACGACATTATCAACCACGTGCTCTACAATATCAACATCTTGAGGAGGATCTCTTGATTGAGCATCATCCGCAACATTTGTGTCATCTATAACCTCAGTAGCAGCACTGGCTCTAACATTATCAACATCTTCATCAATATTACCCTCTTAACATGTTAAAGTTTCCTCCTTTCTAGTTTTATTCTACTCATTATCTTCCTATAATCATCCTCAAGAAGTTTCAAATCCCAATTCAAAACCAAATGGCTTAAAATTGAAATTTTAGCTTTCTGATCTGAAATCCGGTTTTCATTTCCTTTGAATTTCTGTTGTAAAACCGGCTTTCCTTCCGGTTTTCCTTCCGGTTTTCCTACCGGTATTCCTTCCGGTTTTCAATTTCACAAAATTTTGAATTTTCATTGTTATATTCTAACATATCTGGTTTACACCAAAACCGATATTTGTACTAAATTTCTTCATTTTCCAACTCGTGATAATAACCA
>CM067167.1:242231553-242281798 GCA_034093135.1 Erigeron breviscapus | reverse complement strand
TTCTTCCGATTGCTTCTGAAACTGAGTCTTTTACCAAGTTTTCTGAGGGAACTCAATCATACTTGAATGAAATTGATGCTTTCAAACAAAAGTTTGAAAAAGAAAGAGAACAGAGGTTAAATGTGCTAAAGGAACTTAATGATCTAAAAGTTGAATTCCAATTTCAGAAAATAGCACTTCAATTTTTTAAAGAAAACGATAAAGCATCAATTCCCCTCAAGAGAAGTCCTTGTGAAGCTAGTGTGAAATTGGAAACGGATGATTTATCAAATTATTTGGAAGAAAATCATGATTTTGATCCTGAATTTGAAAAACATTTTGTTCAAAAGGAGGAAAAACTTGATTTTTATCTAAAGAAGATTCCAAAGTCACACTCTTCACAACCTTCCTTCGATAAGTTCCAATGACCAAAGACCACCCAACAACCAAAGACCAACCCATCACCCAAAACTGATTCAAGAACGAAACCAAACAAAGGTCCCAAAGTTTCTAAGATTTCAAAGACTTCTAGGCAACCACAGATGTACAAGGTTAAATCTGAACCTCAGTCCCAAAAAGAAGTCAAAACAAGCAGTGGTCCAAAGATTGTCAAGAATGAAACTTTCTCATTAGGGAACAAACAACCTCAGCAGGTTAGGTATTCTAGTTTTCCTAGGTATTCTCAGAAGAATCCTAAGTGCACTTTACAAAGGGTTAGAGATACTGTTTCTGGAATGACTAAGTACAAATATCAATATGGTTGGTTGTCACCTAATAATATAAAGAAAGTAAACAAGACCACCGAAACCATCAAGAAGAAACATGTTAAGTCCAAAAATAACAAATTGTTTGCTAACAAGAAGACTGTTCGTATTTTAGGTGACTTGTGCTTAACTAGTAGCAGTAGATGGATTCCTAAGGATAGATTTTTGCATGCTTCTAGTAAAGTCAAGCTTGATGGGAATTCAACAAATGTCAAACAAGTGTGGATTGTCCGTAGATCAAACACATTAGATAATGCTAATACATCTAGGACTAGTCCCGCTTGTATCAAAACTTGTGTATAAACAATTACATTTTCTTGCTTGTAATTCGTATTTGTGTTTTGAACAATTATGTGTGCTTGTTTGTTATTTGAATAAATTGTTTGTTTGCGTGTTATTTTGCTTGATTTTTTTTTTAATGTGTACTTGCATGTTATCCCTCTAACCTGCAAGGACCCAATCTACATGGGTACCTAAATCATATTCCTTGTCCTTGCAGGAATTTCTCATTTGTGTATGGTATGTTGACTCGGGATGTTCTCGTCATATGACTGGAAACAAGTCCATTCTTACAAACTTTGTCGAGAAGTTCATGGGAACCGTCAGATTTGGAAATTATCATATTGCTCCTATTCTCGGTTATGGAGACATTGTTAAAAATGGTGTCACTATCAAGAGAGTTTCTTATGTTGAAGGCCTAGGACACAATCTTTTTAGTGTTGGACAATTTTGTGACAATGATCTTCAAAGTATTATTCAGGAGATATGAATGCAAAGTGCAGACTGAAGATGGTGTGGATATTCTTACTGGAACAAGAGACAATAATTTGTTCACTATTGATCTCAACAACATTCAATCTAACTCTTCAGAGATTTGTCTTCTTTCTAAAGCAACTGCACAAAATTCTTGGTTATGGCATCGCCATCTTTCTCATCTTAATTTTCAAACAATCAATACTCTCGTGGATAAACAACTTGTTGAAGGACTTCCGGATTACAAGTATGATAGTGAACATGTTTGTCCAGCTTGTGCAATTGGTAAGATGAAGAAAGCTTCACACAAACCAAAGAAGTATCTGAGTACTGAAGGTCCTTTGCACCTTTCATATGGATTTGTGTGGCCCAATGAAAGTTCAAAGTATCCATGGCAAGCGATACATTCTTGTGATTGTTGATGATTATTCTCGGTACACTTGGGTATTCTTTCTTCATGCAAAGAGTGATACTCCGACTGCAATTATTGATTTCATAAAGAAGACCCAAGTAAATCTTAAATCATCAGTTAGAATTGTTCGCTCAGACAATGGCACTGAATTCAAGAATTCAACGATTGATTCTTTCTTCAAGTCCATGGGTATTACTCATCAATTTTCCGCTGTCAGGACACCTCAACAGAATGGAGTAGTTGAACGTCGAAATCGAACTCTTGTTGAAGCAACTAGAACAATGCTTGCTTATTCTAAGTTGCCTCCGAATCTATGGGCTGAAGTTGTTGCTACTGCCTGCTTCACTCAAAATAGATCAATCATTAACAAGAGGTTTGAAAAAACTCCTTATGAGGTGATAAACAAACGAAAGCCCAATGTGAACTTCTTGCACATTTTTGGATGTGTATGTTATGTTCTCAATGATCGAGATAATCTGGGAAAGTTTGAACCAAAAGGCGATGAGGCATATTTCATCGGTTATTCGAGAGAATCGATAGCATATCATGTATATAACCGAAGAACAAAGAGAATTGAAGAGAGTATGAATGTTAGATTTGATAAACTCTCGGGTATGGTTCTTGAACAACACAGTTCAAGACCCGAACTTCAAAGTCCACAAGCTTCCGCAACAAAGACTACTTCAAATGTCAAATCATCATTCTCTACTCCAACAACACAAGATTTGGATATCTTGTTTGAAGAATTTTTTCAAGTTCCGAAGAAAGTTCCTGAATCTGAAGAAATGCAAATGAACCATCTGTTCAAATTCAAAAGAGATGGATCCCAATGAGTCTTCACCATCACAATCATCAGATGTTAATTCATCATCTGATTCTCCTCCACTTACCGATATTTCAAGTTGCATACTCAACCTCATAATATCTCTCAAGTGACAAATCCTTCAACCAATCCTGAAGATTATGTTCACGACGACTTTGTTGAACCAATGGCTACTTCGTTTGAACAATTAACATAACAACATTCTCCTGATTTTATTGATTCTGAAGAATCTGGTGATCCACTTGATCCAATTCCTCACACAACCAAATGGACAAGAGCTCATCCAATTTTTCTTAAGTCATTGGTAATCCAACAACTGGAGTTCAGACAAGATCCGCATCCGCGAATGAATGTCTGTTTGTGAATTTTCTGAGTATTGTTGAACCAAAGACAGTGAATGAAGCCCTAAGTTGTCCAGATTGGGTGAAAGCAATGCAAGAAGAACTTAATCAGTTCGAACGTCTTGAGGTGTGGAAATTGGTTCCCAATCCTTACAACAACAAGGAGCCAATTAAGACCAAATGGATCTTCAAGAACAAAAAGGATGAAACTGGAGTTGTTGTACGTAACAAAGCACGATTGGTTGCGAAGGGATACTGCCAACAAGATGGAAATGATTATGATGAGACATTCGCACCAGTTGCACGAATTGAGGCTATTCGGATGTTTCTTGCCTATGCTGCCTACAAGAACTTCACAGTCTACCAGATGGATGTCAAAACTGCCTTCTTGAATGGAATTCTCAAAGAAGAAGTGTATGTTGAACAACCAGAAGGTTTTGTGAATTCCAAACATCCAGACTATGTTTACAGGTTAGATAAGGCTTTATATGGTCTGAAACAAGCGTCTCGTGCATGGTATGATGCTCTATCCTCTTATCTTGTGAAATCTGGTTTTAGCAAAGGTTCGATTGACACTACCTTGTTTATCAAACGACAAGGGAGTGACATCATTCTAATCCAGATTTATGTTGACGACATACTTTTCGGGTCAACTAATCCTAAATACTGCAAGAATTTCTCTGCTTTAATGATCAAGAAATTTGAAATGAGCATGATGGGTGAATTAAACTTTTTCCTTGGTCTTCAAGTAAAACAGTTTGTCAAATGGTACTTTTATTTGTCAATCTAAGTACATTCTTGACATGTTGAAAAGTTTGATATGATGGATTGTCAAACAATTGGACACCCATGGAAGCTCGAACAAAGATTAATGCTGACTTAAATGGAAAATCTTTTGATCAAAAGAAATATCGCAGTATGATAGGGTCACTCATGTATTTGACTGCTAGTCGCCCGGATATTATGTTCGCCACATGCATGTGTGCCAGGTACCAGGCCAATCCCAAGGAAAGTCATTTCCAGGCCGTTAAACGGATCTTCCGATACCAGAAAGGCACAGTGAACCTTGGTCTCTGGTATCCAAGGGATATCGGGTTTCAATTAGTTGCATACTCGGATGCTGACCATGCAGGTTGCAAGCTTGATCGAAAGAGCACTTCTGGGAGTGTACAGTTTCTAGGGGATAGATTAGTCAGTTGGTCTTCAAAGAAACAGAACTGTGTATCCACATCTACTGCAGAAGCTGAATACGTTGCTGCAGCAAGTTGTTGTTCACAAGTTCTTTGGATGAAGACGCAGTTGACTGATTATGGATTTCAATTCAACAGAATCCCCATTTACTGTGACTCAAAGAGTGCAATTGCTATTTCTTGTAACCCAGTGCAGCACACAAAGACCAAGCATATATATGTTCGTTACCATTTTCTTAAAGATCATGTCGAGAAAGGTAACATCGAACTCTATTTTGTTCCAACAGACTACCAACTCGCTGACCTTTTCACCAAACTTTTGGATGAAAACAGGTTTAACTTTCTAAAAACCAAGTTGGGAATGCTAGATTTACAAACTTAAATGCTTTCATGCCATGTATTCTATGTTCATTTTCTGTTTCAAACATTGATGTGTTTTGCTTGTTATTACATGCAATGTTTGAGGGGGAGAAAAAGGGTAGAATGCATGATTTAAGGGGGAGTTTGTAAATTTACCATGTTGTTTTATGCTTAATTTGAGGGGGAGTGTGCAAATGCATATGAATTTTGTTTATTATTTGTTTATTTTATGTTATGTGTGTTTGTTTTTAAATCTGAAAAATCAAATACAAAATTAGAAAACTTTAAAAAGATAAAAAGATTTTTTCTTAAGTTGTTATTTTTATTTTTTTTTTTTACTAAATTTTTTTTATTTTTTATTTTTATTTTTATTTTTATCTTTATTTTTATTTTTATTTTCTTTTAGTTTTATTTTATTTTTTTTTATTTTTGTTTTAATTCTGTTTAAGTGAAAAACCCAAAAAGAATTCAGCCCAAATTCTCATGTTGAGCCCAACTTGATTGCAGCCCAAATGTGTTTGGGGATCCGGGTTGGCACGCGGGTCATGCCCATACCCGCGACCCGAATTTGAGATTTAAATAGAATTTGGGCGGGTCAACCTCATTCTCATTCAAATTCAAACCAAAATATCTTTTCTTTCTCTCTCAAAACCGATTATATTTCACATCAATCAATCAATCCTTTTCTTCGGGTTCATAGTATTCAAAGTGGGTTCATTCTTGTGATCGACTTTCTGTGTTATTTCATCCAGTTACTTCGATCATTTCATCAGTTTTGAGGTAAGATTTATTGTTTTCTTTGTGCACTTCAACTGTTTGATTAAATGACTGAATGAAATGCCTTGATTGTTTTGATCGATTTGATATTTTGATCCGTATTTTGATGATGTTAGATGCATGATTAGGATTCATACTTGTTGTTTTTGTGAATTTTATGTCTTAATATGCATGGGTTTGAACCTTTCTGGATTCAAATGATTACGGGCTGGGTAAAAATATGAGTTTTGTTGAAAACTACCATTTGCAGAGCATTTTGCTCGGCAAATGCGTTGTTTGTTCTTGATGATCTTCAAATCTTCATTACTTCTGGATAACATGTTCATACATTTCTTAAACAAATGTTTGGATCAAAAGTGTTATTTGCAGAGCTTTTAGCTCTGCAAATACTTGTTTTTACCAAATCAAGAAAATTTTCACCAAGTCCATTAAAACAACTTGATGCAGAGCATTTTGCTCGGCATTCAAGGCTTTTGGTTTTCAAAATGAATCCAAGTTTAAAAATATCATGTTTGCAGAGCTTTGAGCTCGGCAAACAAGCCTTTTTGAATTCCAAAATTTTTACAAGTTTTAAAAACAACTGTTTGCAGAGCAGTTTGCTCGGCAAACAGTGCATTTTGTTCAAAACTTGTTCCAAGTCTTAGAACAACTGTTTGCAGAGCATTTTGCTCGGCAAACAGTACAAATTGGATTTTCAAATTTTGTCAAGACTTGAACCATGCATTTGCAGAGCTTTGAGCTCGGCAAATGCATGTAAACTTTTCACTAAGTTTTCAAATCAACTGTTTGCAGAGCATTTTGCTCGGCAAACAGTACAAAGTGAAAATTTTTCACCAAGTTTTTAAACCAACTGTTTGCAGAGCATTTTGCTCGGCAAACAGTACAAAATTGAATTTTTCCATTGAAATTTTTCTTAATCAAATTGACAACATGATTGTTGATCAATATAAGGAAATTTCATACATTGAAAAGGAGTTGGACTGAACTGCTCATTTGCAGAGCTTTGAGCTCGGCATTTACGTGTTTCAACTCCAATAAACGATGACTTGGTCCCAGACTTGAGTTTTCTCGTGTTTTCCGAGAAGTTTGCTCAGCAAACAATACAAATCAAAATTTTGCCAAAACCAATTTTTAGTCCTTGTCAATTTCTGAGCAAATTTTTCAAAAATGTGCTATTTGCAGAGCATTTTGCTCTGCAAACAGTACAAATAGAATTTTAAATTTTTTTTAATTCTATGTTACTTTTCTTTATTATTTGTGTTGTGTTTTAAAATGTACAAATGTTTATGTGTATTGTGTTGGTATATATATAGTATTTCATAAGTGTTTGGGGTGAGAGGCAAGGTATCGAACGCCTTTGTGTACTACCTTGTTTCTTATCTTTTAATACTTATGTGATCCTATATATTGTCATGTTTTGTATATATATTTGGGTGAGATGCAAGGTATCGAACGCCTTTGTGTACTACTTTGTTTTCTCATTTCTAATATATAAGCAAAACATTTTCTATGTGTAATAAATGTGTTTCTTAAATGTTGGTATGTGTTATTACTTTTCTGTATTTTAAAATGTATTTTCTGGTCAAAACTTTGGTCAGTTTGTCTTAACAGAAAAATAATAAATTATCAAGATGGCTATGTTTAAAGAAGGAGATTCAATGAAGATGCAAGCAAATCAAGCACTTCATATACCATTTGCTTGCAAATTCCCAATCATTACGGAGATTCTGAGCCATCATCCATTGAATAATGCTTTGACTGGAGGTGCAATTGTTCCAGAGAAGTTGTCTTTGAGTTATGGGAATCAATTGAATATGTAAAAGGAAGTAAGAGACATGGGACAGCAGACTACTTCAAGTTTTCTTTTCAGTCAGAAGATGAAATCTTCAATTGTAAATTCAATCTGGCTGAGTTCAGAACTATCATTGGTTTTCCTGAACTTGAAGAATACGAAGAACTTTCATCAGTTGAAGAAATGTTGGCTGGAGTTCATTCGTTGGGTTATGAAGGAGAGTTGGCAACGATGAGAGATTTTAGAAGAATGAATGTAGCAACTCTCTGGCATACAATGTACAATGTTCTAACCACCTGTTTGATGCCGTCACAGAAAGGAATTGATCTCATGACAAAACATTCCTTATCAATGTACTATGCAGTCACTCACAATGTGCAATGTGACTTTGCAAAGATAATATGGGACAAAATGATACAAGTTGTCAAGGGAAAGAATGCACAAGAAAGAAAATATATTCCCTTTATCAGATTCTTCACACTGATTATCGAATATGTTCTTGATAATGCAGAAGAAATTCCAAAGTTGGATGAAAGCTTTAAGTGTGTAATTGCCATGTATAAATCCAACTTGAGAGGCACAGGAAGTGAAACCACAAGACCTTTTCCGATTCCACCATTCCTAATTAATTTGGTTCCTGCTCAGAGTCCTCATCTTAGGGCTTATCTCGAGTGGTTAGTCTCAGCAATGGGGTCTGAAAGCCGACAGACTCCTACCCAAGCTGAGCATAGGTCGCCAAGTGAGGGTCCTAGGTTAACAAAAAGAAAAATAGGGGATAGTGGTGAGGGGACTTCTGGGCAGATGTTAGGTCCAGATTTACTGGACTCGCTCCAGACTCGACTACTGGAGCCTTACTGAAGATCTGTCCAGAAACGTGTTCTACTGGACCTACTCCAGACTTGGAATCTGAAGTCCCTCTGAAGATTTGTCCAGAAATAATGGAAGACCAGTGAGAAAATACTTGTATAGGAAATCTGGAGTATTCTCCAGATGAGCTCACTGGACTTCACCCCAGTCCAGATCAACTCTACTGAAGACATTCTGACTGAAGTCAAAGACTGAAGTCTGAAGAAAGAAGACTGACAAATGGCGGAGTCCACTGGAAAGTCTTACCAGATCTGTACACTGGAGGATTGTCAGTGTTCTAGACCCTACAAGTCTGAACACTGATATCGAGGATTGACTTTTCCCTTTACACACTTTCCAAAGAACAATCCACTTGTTCTTTACCAAAGTTTGTGTGTGTAAAGGTGGTTGGATAAAAGGACACAAAGTCATTGATGTGACTTTATCCTTATTCCTTATCCAATACATTTAATGTTCTTGTCGGATCATTAAATGTATGCAACCATATTTGTACGGCACAAAATTCACTGGTGAATTTTGTTGCCTATAAATACAAAGTCATTTCCTTGAGAAAAATACTTTTAAGCATACACTTTGCATGAAAGTGAATTTGTCTAAATACTCTCGATCTTAAACAGGGATACTTCACAACTTTAAGTATCTCGATCCAAAAGAGTTATTTGACAAATATAGATCATTTGTAATTCATAGGTTGTTAGGATACATACTTATTTGTATTATCTTGATTCCGCACAACCTTGTATTTTATTTAACATCATAAATAAAATACACAATTGAAAAATACATAATGTTCCACTTTACTTGTTTATTGCTTTAAGTCTTGTATTACTTTGTTTATATACTCTTGCATTTATTTACATGTAATACTAGTCCAATCTAGTGATTATTAGACTTGTTGTATTTTACACTTTCCTGGTTAACCATCGAACTTAAGGGACTCACAGCAGAGGAAAAGAAAATCGAAAAGAGTATGTTTGAACAAGATGTTGTAACACCTGAACCTGTTTCTTCACCTGTTTCTCAACCTACACCAAATATTACTTCGCAAACCTCACCATCAAATCAATTAACACAATCTACACCAACCGTTCACTTTTCGCAATCTTCACCTTCACAATCTACACCTATACCATCCGTTGTTTCGCCAAATCCACCAACTTTAACACCACCTCGCTCATCACCTGTACTTAATCCAACACCGCTTACTTCAGCACTACCTAATGAACCAACTCCACCACCAGGTAGAAGACTTAAAATGGCTGCTCGAAGGTCACCAAAGAAATCAAAGAAGAAGAAATCCAAAAGAAAGCATAAGTCTGCTGGATCTGAACATATTGGTGCCTCAGCAGAGTTGGATGTTGAGCAAGCAACATGAATTGTTGAGAATGTTGTATCTGAATTGCAATCTGAGAATGTTAGCACTGGAGATGATGTTGTGCTGGAGAAACAAGGCGGAATTAAGGGAGGAGTTGAAAATGTAAGAGAGGATGTGCGGTCAGGGTTAGGACAAGGGCATAAAGAAAACGTTGGCCCTCCGATAGTTCAAACCACAGAGTCTAGCCGGGTTGTTTACCCTAGGGTAGAAGTCGGGAACTGCCCATTCTCGCTTGCACCAAACTCTCCTAGCCATTCTAACTCCTCACAACAGGAGTTAGTCTCACAAATGCACGGGGATCAGCCACGCTCACCACACTCTCCTCATTTGGAGGATGAGAGTGTTGAAATAAGAGAGGACCAACCCCACCTCTCGCCTTCATTTCGTGCACAAGAGTCTAGATCTCCTAGGTACACGGATTCACAAGCTCAGTTGAGTACTGATGCCGGAACAAGCGGAGGGGGACCCACTCTGTGTGACCCTTAAGGACAGCTTGGAAATCCTGCCTTAGCTAACATCACGCCAGCTTTAGCCGCAGGTAACAGTCCTCAGACCGAGACTGGGGGACAGTATGAACGTCGTAGTGACACTGCTGTTCCTCAGGATCAACCTGAGACTGTATTAACGGGCATTCTCAGTGACCCCGGTGTTGTGAGAGGTATTGCCCAACAACAACAAGTCCCGGACAGTAATTTATCACAGTCTAGGACACAACTTGATTCGGGTTGCAAAGCCCATGAATCTGAAACTGCTGGTGAGGGTATAAACCGAGGATCCGCAGGAAATCCTGAATCAGCTTCGCTGAATTTAGGTCACACCACAAATGTGTAAACAACCCCCGGGTTGGCTACTCCACCTCCTACCCAAACACAAAGAACACAAACACCTATTCAAACATCATCAACCACAACAAATCTTCCAACCAAAGATCAAGCATGTGAAGTTTTACTTGGCATTCTACATTCGGAAGGGGATTTGTTGACTATGACTGAAAGGGGTGTGTTGAATGCTCTTGAGGTAAGAGAAAGAGAATTGGCTAACGAACGAAGAGTCAAAGCTTTGCAAGAACAAGTTGAAAAACAAAAGGCTGAATATGATGCGAAGCTTGCTGCATTTGAGCTAAGGTTGTTAGCATTAGAATCTTGCCGACCGGCCTCGGTTGCTTCTAGACGGGATGATCCTGATTCTGATGATCACCCCGAGGGGGAGAACCAAGGAGAGGGTCAAGCTAATATTGAAAATACTTCGGCAAGAGTTGATGTGAATGTTGAGGATGTGGTGATGCAAGAAAGAGCAGAGGGTGGAAATCAAGCTGAGAACGATACTTTAGATGATGTGATTAAAAGAAGATTAGTTGACGTCTTTGGTGCTGATTCAGAAGTAGAAAGTGAAGAAGAATATGAGAATGTTGAAGTTAATGAAGAAGAAGGTTTTGTAATTGAAGATGATTTAGTTGAATATGCTGAAGGAGAAGCTGATATTGAGGCCATAAAAGATAATGTAATATTGGATGAGCCAGAGATAGTTGAAACTCCAGTGAACGTAGAAGCTGTAGAGGAACCTATGTTTGAAGAATTTGCAGATCTTGATTACTTTGAAACAGGTTCTTCAAGCAGAGTTGAAGTTGGAGAATCATCTGTTCATGCTAGCTCAGCTCCACAACATTACAATTTCAATGAATTTAACAATTTTGATGATCTAAGAAAGACTCCAGAAGCTGCAGTTCAGAACTTTAAGAAATCAACTTACAAACAAGTTTTGAGAGAGGCAATCATATCCGAGGAAGTTCTTCCTGATTATTTTCCAACTGAATTATCTGACGAACAACTAAGATTTATTAATCGGGGATACTTCTTGAGGGATAAAGAAAGAATGGTTGCTCTCGGCATCAAACCTAAAGAAGCAGCTAAGAAATCAAGATATGTGGAGGAAAGGGCATATCCTATATTTTGTGGAGCAACTAAAGTCACTAAAACCAAAAGACCAGAGTTAGACTCGATGTACAAGTTTAAGGAAGCAAGGCAAATAGAAGAATACACAGAGCTTCTTAAACTTACAAAACAATACAATCCAAAGTTGCTGAAGAACAAAGAAATCATAAGATATTGGTGCTGATAAGAGTGATATTGATTAAAAGAGTTACTATCTTTGTTCCATGTTTTCATGTTAAAAGAGATAATAACAAGATCTACAGATTTACAGAAGCCCAATTCAAACTTTTGCCGATTGATGACATTATCTTCCTCTACAACCATTTCCTGAATGCAATGCAAAGATACCGTGAAGATGTAATTGCTTTTGATGCTGTAAAAAGATACATGTCAAGTTGTATTCAATATGCTTCACTGGAAGATTTTCAAATAGGGTTTGAAGTTGTGAAGAGAAAGATAAATGTTCCATATCCAGATCAGAGTCTTTACACTGAAGACATTGAAAAACTCAGTATTGGTCATGTCATCGAAGAACCATCTTTTGGGTTGTCTTTTTAAATAGCCGAAAGAAGAAGATTTTCATTCGTATGGATGAACTTGCTTCTTATTCTGATGGAACATTGGAGTTTTGTAAAAATGTGTTGTTGTGCTTGAAAGAAGATGAGCAAGATGAAAAGAAAAAAGAAGTGTTTGATAAAGTGATCTCCAAGATTAATCAAAGGCTTGAGTACCGAGACAGCATTCGAATGATGAGAGAAGCAAAGAATGTTCAGAAGTCAAAGTATGTTGTTCGTCGGAAAGGAGGTTGCTGGATCAAGTACAAGCCTAGTCATCTACCAGGGCCACATAACATTCCTCCAAGAAACTTTGAAGCTAATATGATTGTTCCTGATGACAAACCTGAAGGAGAAAATTGGTTCTGGCATCCAAACAAAGACAGACCGAATACAAGAGTTTGAAGATGGACTAAGACTGGATATTTTGCACAAATCACTACTAAGGGGGAGATTGTTAAAAATATAAATGTAGTAGTTGATTTGTATCTTTTGTACTTACAATGTAAATATCTAAGTATGGAAGGGGGCATATAGTAATATGTGTATAGGTATATAAACCCCCTCCATAATGCAAAATGTAACCTTTCACCCATTTTAATGCAAACTAATCTTCCAGCCAAACACACTTTCTCTCTCTACTTTCTCTCTCTTAAAACCTCCATTGTTTCACACACTAACACACACATAAGCTCAATTTCATAACATTACAGCTGTTAAAGCCACTGAAGGAAATACTGAGTCATCTAAACCAGTTGATGACATTGCCGAGAAGAGCATTGAAGATCAGATGAAAGAATTTGTGATACCTGAAGGTATGACAACTGAAGATTTTGTTGCATACATGGCAGACTGCAAGGCTGCAGATCAGAAGGGAGAACCAAGGAAGCCTATCAGTCTTTGGTATGTTGACAGTGGATGCTCTTGGCACATGACAGGGGACAAGATTTTGTTGTCCAACTATGTAGATATTAATGGTTCTTATGTTAGTTTTGCTAGTCCCAAGGGCGGCAACATCTCAGGTCAAGGTGATGTTTTCAATGGGAAAATTACATTGGAGAAAGTCAATTATGTGGAACAACTATCTCATAATCTGATGAGTGTTTCTCAGATTTATGACAAGGGGAATCATGTCCATTTTACTGAGAAAGAAGCACTCATTTTGAAACCGGGATTTGTTATTCCTGAAGACTGGATCCTACTGAAAGCTCCTAGGAAGAAAGACATCTATGGCCTTATGTTAGGTGTTGATAATTCGAAGGAGCCAATTTGCTTATTAACAAAAGCAAATGAATCTGAATCTCTGTTATGGCATAGAAGAATGGGACATATTCATTTCCAAAAGATGAATTATATAGTGAAACATGGTTTGGTTGAAGGTGTTCCATTGAAAAGGTTTGAAATTGAAGACAAATGTGTACCTTGTCTGAAAGGTAAGCAGCAGAAGTCTTCACATAAACCAAAGAGTGAAAATTCTATTGCCAACCCATTTGAGCTACTTCACATGGACTTGTTTGGTCCTGTAAATGTTAGAAGTATAGGTGGGATGTACTATTGTTTGGTGGTTACTGATGACTACTCGAGATTCTCATGGGTATTATTTCTTCAATCAAAAGATGAAACTCCACAGATTTTGATAAATTTCTTTGTTGAAACTGAAAATGTTTATGGAGTTCGTGTTAAGAGAATCAGGAGTGATAACGGAACTGAATTCAAGAATAAAATGTTGGAAGTCTTCTGTATCTCCAAGGGAATCCAACATCAATTTAGTGCACCGTATGAACCACAACAAAATGGAGTTGCTGAAAGAAAGAATAGGACTCTAATCGAAACTGCCAGAACAATGCTTACTGATTCAGGGCTTCCTACTATGTTTTGGGCATAAGCAGTGAATACAGCATGTCATATTTTAAATCGGGTTTTAGTAGTTAAGCGTCATGATAAGACTTGCTATGAACTTCTACATAAGAAGAAACCCAATTTACAGAATGTTGAACCATTTGGTGTACCATGTACCTTCTTGAAATATCTACCTCAGTCAAAGTTTGATTCAAAAGTTGAAGAGGGATTTTTCATGGGTTATAAACCAGGTACTTCAATTCGAAGGGTTTACAATAAACAGACCGGCAAAGTTGACTTAGGTACAAATGTCAAGATTGTCAGTCATAAACCTGCTATTCATTCTGGAACTGGCAAGAACTTCGATTATGATAGTGTGTTTAGTTCGTTACACGGTCCTGCTTCTTATTCAGGTCCTGACAAAGTTGATGATGTGATCATTTTAAGAGATCATATGGATTATACTCCTACATCTCCTCCTGCTCAAAATGTTGATACTACTCCAACCAAAGTTCAGTCTACTACTGTTGTTGGTGAAAGTAGTAAGAACAATGATAAGACTTCAGATTCAACAGTTACTGAACCCGAGAACACTGCTCCAACTACTCCTTTAAAGGTTCCATTGCCAGATGATGATCCTATTTCTGACGAGTCGGAAGATGATTTTGGTTCTCCTGAATTGCAGATTCAATCGAATTTAGGAGATAATCTAAATGTTGGTTCGGCTCCTCAATATAGAATTAATAAGGCTCATCCTGTTGAGAATATTCTTGGTGATGCTTCAGAGCCTGTTCGAACTAGAAATCAATTAAATAAGGAGATGACTAGTTTATTTTGTGGAGTGAAGGATTCAGGACTAATAACTGAGTGTTTGTATTCCTGTTTCATTTCACAAGAAGAACCTAAGAATGTTAAGGTTGCACTTCAAGATCCTTTTTGGGTTGCAGCTATGCAAGAAGAATTAGCTCAATTTGAAAAACTTGGAGTATGGAAGTTAGTAGATGTGCCTAGAGGTAAAGAACCGATTGGAACTCGTTGGGTATTCAAATGCAAACGAGATGACAAGGGGATCGTTACAAGGAATAAGGCACGTTTGGTTGTTCAGGGGTTTGCACAACGAGAAGGATATGACTATAACGAAACTTTTGCGCCAGTTGCCCGGATTGAAGCTATAAGGTTATTTTTAGCCTATGCAAGCTTTAAAGGTATAAAGGTGTATCAGTTAGACGTTAAGAGTCCCTTCTTGTATGGTGAAGTTAAAGAGGAAGTTTATGTTTTTCAACCACCGGGGTTTGAAGATCCTAATTATCCAAGACGAGCATATCAACTTGATAAGGCTCTTTATGGATTGCATCAAGCACCCAGAGTGTGGTATGAAAAGTTGTCGACACATTTGTTAACAAATGGTCGATAGACAGCACATTGTTTATCAAATGGCGGAAGCGAGATTATTTGATTGTACAAGTTTACGTTATGATATCATTTTTGGTTCATCTAATGTAAAGATGTGCAAAGAATTTGAAATGAGCATGAAAAAGCAGTTTGAAATGAGTGCTATAGGGGAACTACAATTCTTCCTCGGACTGCAGGTTGATCAAAGGAAAGATGGATTTTTCATTCACCAGTCTAAGTATGTTGATGACATCTTGGAGAGGTTTCAAATGTTAGAATCCAAGACATATGGTACTCCTATTCAGCTAAATCATGGTTTAGGGGTTCTTGATCCTAAAGATATGCCTGTTGATGCAACTTATTATCGTGCTATCATTGGCTCATTAATGTATCTGACAGCTTCACGACCGGATATTATGTTTGTTGTTTGTCTTTGCGCTAGATTCCAAGCTAGTCCGAAAGAGTCACATTTAGCTGCAGCAAAACGTATCCTACGTTACTTGAAAGGAAACCAAGGGCTTGGTCTATGGTATCCTATGGGAGGATCGTTTGAGTTTGTTGCATATACTGATTCGGATTTTGGCGGTTGTAACAACGACAGGAAGTCTACAACTGGAGGATGTCAGTTCTTAGGAGGGAGACTTGTATCGTGGCAGTGTAAGAAGCAGACATCGGTTGCTCGGTCTTCATGTGAGGCAGAGTATATGGCTGCTGGTAGTTGTTGTTCCCAGGTATTGTGTATTCAGCAACAACTACGTGACTACGGTATGGATTTTCTTGATACTCCTATTAGAATAGACAATAAGTCAGCTATAGACATTACAAATAACCCTGTCATGCATAAAGTCACCAAGCATATTGATATTAGACATCATTTCTTACGTGACTGTGCCCAAAAGAAATTAATTCATTTAGAAAAGGTTATAACTGATGATAATCTAGCTGATTTGTATACTAAAGCATTTGATAAGACTCGCTTTGAGAAGCTGATTCTTCTTAATGCTATGAAGAATGTTGATTCATATTAGATCTCTCAAAGAACTATTTTTGTATATTTATTTGTGTCTTAGTTAAGTTTGTAAATAGCTAGAGTCATAAAAATACAAAAAGAGTGTCTAGTTTAAGTTTTGTATATAGTTAGTGTCACAAAAATATAAAAATTTGAAAATTGAGAAAATCAAAATAAATAAGATAGAGATTTAAGTTGATGCATTCAGATGATTAGAAGTGAGGATAATCTTAGCTTTTAAGCCTGCTTAATCGTAATATAACTGTTTAGTTCAGTGATTACAATTTAGGATGTATTGGTAGGCACAAAGTACCAAGGTTTTCTTCAATCAGAACTTATTTTTTCAATGTTCTTGTGGGAAACATATTCAGATATATAGCTGAGAATGCTTGCTTTTCAGTAATGATTAGATCTGGTCCTTAAATTCTGTGAAAGATCTAGCATTATTATAGGATTTATTCAGTATATATGTGAAAACTTCTACAAGTCATGAGCATGAAAGTTAAATTTAGTTATAATGTGATAATTGTTATGAAATGCGTTTAAGTTAAGGGCTAATGTGGTCTTTGAGATTCGGACAAGTATGTCCTTGGGGTGTCTTTGTATACCTAGCCTACCTAAAGCTTCCAACTTGGGATAGGTTGTCAGAAAGTTCGCTACATGGGTCTCTTAGAAAATCATGGGTTCCTTAATACAAAGAAATGCAAAAGTCAATGAAAGTTAAATCGCAAAATGCTAAATTGATCAAATGAAATAAATCTAAAAAGTGTCTCATGGTTTGTTTAAGGAAGTTTTTGGATATATATTGAATATTTGTTATCTTAGTGCTTGTGTCGATTACGGGAGTATATCTGAATGTGGGTCACATAAGTTCGCAAACTAAAATGTGGCATGAGTAACTTACTAGGTTACATGGTGACTGTCCTTGGCTCAAGTAATACGAAAGTGTCACATCTAAAGGAAACTGGAAGTACCGAGTGTTTAAGAGGACAAACATACCGGTAATCGTTGTTGGGTCACTGTTCATAACTAATAATAAGAGAATTATTTCTCACCCGCAGGCTTATGTAATTGCTAATCTGATCTAATCCGTAGAAACTTAGAATCTCTTGTACATAAATAAAGTAGTTTAGATTTTATTTTATTTTATTTTATTTTACATTTTACTTTATTTTAGTGTCAGTTTGTAGTGTCAAACTAGTTCTTATTGCACGAGAGATTTGATAAGAATTTGATGATTCCATTGAGAGTTATATGATCCTTAGTGGATTATATGAGTCTTGTTGCTTATGATATATGTGTCTAAAAGATGGATTTTCTAATATAGACATAAGTTGTTTAAATTTAGAAAATGACATTGTTTTGTTATTGAAAAGTCAAAATATAATTTTGAATGAGTTTCAGTATATTTTTGATATTTCAATTGTTTATGGATGATAAGTATACTTGACAAAGATGTGACTTGACTTAGTTTTTGTTTTAATTTGCTAGGTTAAGGTTTTGGTTGTTTTTGCATGCTTATGTTATTTGTTGATTTTGATGCATTGATGAAGTTTGTTAAATGTGCAGGTTACAGGTATCAAATTTCATTTTTTCTTTACAAAGAAGATCATTTGTTGATCGGTGTGTATCATTATCATAAGATTGTTACACCAAATAGAGTATACATCTGTGTGGCATGGGATATAGATCTTTGCTACAAGGATAAATGGTTTGTATTTATGGATTTAGAACAATAACCTAAGACTTAGTGTGATAGGTTAATTGTTAATGAATTACATGGTGGACATGGTGTATAACTTTCTACACTGATCCGCTGAATAGTTTTTGACTATTCTTAAACCATTATAAATTGATGAATTTTTGATGCATTATACATTGAATTTGTTTCTATGTAAGTTTGCATATATTGTGGATAAGCATCAATGGAGAAATGATTGATTTTATGTCAAGATTATAATGTAAGATTATGTTTATACATTATTTTGATGACATGTTAGTACGGATGATTTATGGTACGATTACATTTTCAAGCAGATACAAGTTTTCAGGTAACAAGTATCTACAGGTTTATGTTTTCTGGATATTTTTGTGATTTTTCTTTGATAACTTTCTGGAAAAATTGACAAAATTTAAAGTGTGCAGCTGTGCGTGTGTTAAAATTCGACTTCGTCCGTGCTGACGTCAGCATGCATCGCGCTGACGTCAGCTGGAAGCCCACGAAGAGCCTATTCGGCCCGGCCCACGAGGATTCGAATATATATACGGGTTTTACTTTTTATTTTTCACCTTTAATCGATATTAACCCTAAAAATTAACCACACGAAGAGCTCACTTCGCGCGAACTGTTCATCCGACCCTATTTCGATCGATTTCATCCTCTTTTTGTGATTTTAATCCAGATTTGTTGGTATAATCCTAATCTAGGATAGATTTATGATGCTTTGACTTCAAAAATCATCAAATTTAAGCCGTTATAATGCCCGTTTTTCAAATTTCTCTTCGCGTGAACAGTAACAAGGACGAATTGACTTTTAGATTTTTGATTATTGATAATTTGGACTAAAATTGGACTTAAAATTAGATTAAGTGATGTTAGTACACCTTGAATCTAACAAAAGTTTGATTTAACATGTCTAAAATTGAGATTAATTGGAGATTTTGTATTTCGGCCACTATTCACACGAAGAACACGCTCCACACGAAGTGGCTCGTGTTCATGAAATTGAATTAAATTTTTTAGTTTCTGGGCATGAAATTCGTAATAAACAAGTCCAAGTTGATGAAATAAGTTGATTTTAATCGATTTATTAATCGAATGGAGATGTTTGTATGAATTTTGAAGATCAGCTCGCGCTGACGTTACACGAAGAGGATTCTCCCTCGTGCTGACGTCATCACGAAGCAGATCGTATTTTTGTTGGTTTTTTAACTTTTTCTTTTCGTTTTCTTTTTGTTTTGTGCAGGTATGGCAGGACAAGGTGCTAATGCTCGTGTCTTTGTTAAGGAGCATAATGCTGCTATTGATATCAGCATTACTCAGCAAGGATGCACGGCAGAGTTTCACGATGTTCTACATTATCTCGCACGCTCGCGTATTCGATTTGCTCTTACCGAGAACCCTCCATTGATCAGAGACTATATTACTCAGTTCTGGAATTCAGCCAGACAAGTGCAGATGGGTGCTCATATTGTTATTCGCACTACTGTTCAGGGACGTAATATTCAGTTTTCTGCTGGAGAGTTAAGGACGATTTTAGATCTTGGTAGTGATGAGTTAGAGCAAGGTCCTACAGAGTATGAATAAAGTTTCTGTGACAGTGCTCTAAGACGTACGGGATATGCTGGTTTGATTAAGCATCCTTATCCCAAATCTAGTTTGAGAGGCAAATGGAGATTGCTTGCCTACTACTTGTTGAGATCTATTAGTCATCGTAGTGCCGGTTATGATCAGATGAATATGCAGTCGGCTTCTCAACTTGTTGCTCTTGTATTGAACAAGCCTTATAGCTTTTCTCAGTACATTTATGACAGTTTTGTTAGACAATTGAGAGCATCTGGGAACGAGAAGAAGTTCTTTCTTTTTCCGAGATTTGTCATGATTATTATTAAACATAAGGCAGCTGTTTTACCATTAGTTGGTGATACGTTCAATTTAGGTCGTCTTACTCACAGAGTGTTTAATGACATGATGTCACACTCTGCTGGTAATAATGTTCCAGCAAATGTTGATAATCCACCATTGTTTGGACATTTGATTAATCCAGACTATGTTGCTCCAAGACAAGGTTGGGAAGATGATGAACCTGTTGCTGCTGCTGATGATGATGCTCAGGGTCAAAATGATCCTCAAGAAGAGCAAGCTGATCAGTTTGAGGGATTAAATGAAGTTCCTTTATTTACTGATGTTCCGGAAGATGATTCGGAGATGGATGCTCTAGAGGAAGATATTGATGATCCGGCAAATCTTGTGCCAACTACTGGGGTTTCTACTTCTACCTCTGCTCCAGTAGATGTTGTTGGTCCTTCTGAACCACATGTTGTTGCTGTTAATGCTGATGATGGTTCAGAAACTGAAGATGAAGATGCAGATAGGCCACTGAAGAGAAGAAGAAGACAAGGGAAAGGGATTGACGTTGTTGAGAAGATTCAAGCCCTTCAGCGACCTCAGTCAGATATTGATAGAGAGTTTGCTGAGTATCATACTGCTATGGAGATGTCTCATACACCCGGATCAGTTGATACACCATCAGTTGCTGCCTTGAGAGCTTCTGTTACTGAAGTTCAGTTTCGGTGTCTACTACTTCAGTTGGTACTTCTGTTGGAGAGAAAAGGCCGAGAACCAAGTTCACGATTCATTTAGATGGTTCTCATGCTAGAATTGTCACTGAGGCTACAACTGTTACGACTACTAGAGCTCCAGAGTCGTCAGTTCGTCAGGAGCCAGAGCCGACAGTTCCTGCTCCTAGGCCTCGTTCTACTCCTACTCAGGCGTTAGTTCATGTTGCTACAGTTATGGATCGTCTGTTGTTACCATTACAAAGACCGCAGATGCCTCCATCGGGAACTTTTAATGCTCGTATGCCTTCATTTGAGACTACGATGCCACCGCCTGCTGCTACTTCTGACATTTCTTCTGATTCGGCTTTGCCAGTTCAAGTTCAGCTGACTCGTTTACTTTCTGAGAAGAGGATGTTAGAAATGAGAGTCTCAGCCTTGGAGAATCAATTAAAGATTCAGGCTGATGCACATCAGAGTGAGATGGACAAAATGCTTGCACTTGTTCGTTCTCTTGATGATAGACTTGACCGATTCTTGTCTCAAGGGGGAGATAAAGATGGTTGTAAGGATGATGAGTTGACAAGAAGAGATGATGATCAAGATGATCAAGATCCAACTCAAGATCAACCAACCAGAGACATTGTTGAGCCAGAGAATCAAGGTCAAGGTCAAGATACTGATGCTGATGTTGTTAATGTGATTAATTCAGAGACTGCAGATATTCAGGGGGAGTCGCCAAGACAGAGAGAGTCAGAGATTGCTGGTACATCTGGTGCTAGTACATCTGGGACTCAGAAAGGAAAAGCTGTGATGGCTGCTGCTCCAAATGCAGATCCTGATGATCCAGATAACTCAGAAGATGATGAAGATTCCAATTCAGGTAACTCAAATTCTAGTAAAAATCCTGATTATCATAATCCACGGAGTGTGAGATCAGAAGAAGATAGAATAGAATGGGAGATTGCAGAGAAATTTGGGAATGATCCTCATAATCGAGTTGAGGCAGAAGCTAAAGTATGGGAAAGTCATAACTTTGAGGTTGATCAGGCCAATATTGATCTTGATAGTGATCAATGGTCAGATACAGATCGTCATAGGAAAGAGAGAAAACGATTAATGATTTTAAATCGTTTACCGTTTGTCTCTGGTTCTAGTTCTGATGATCCTGAAGACTCGGATTATCAACCTTAATGTTATTAATTTTTGTTAGTTAAAATAGATAAAGATTATAAGATAAATATTGATGTAATAGTTACATTATATTTATGGTATAATATTATTTATTTTCTCCTGTTTCATGTATTTATACTTATTTTTATGTCTTGACTTATATATTTTATGTTCTTTATCTTTGTATGTTTGAATTTTTAAATTGCAGATAAGATCCAAATAGGTGCATTGGACGATATTGATCGTGTTGATGATGACTTTGATAGTATCATTGATGAAGATCTGGAAGAAGGAGAATTTGTTTCGGAAGCTGATAGACAAAGGTTGATGAAAGAACCTTATGATTTCAATCGTGTCTTTAATGAAGATAGAGACATTCTGGTTGAACCAATAGCTGAAGAGGAACATTTCAGACTTAATCCGGTCAGAGAAAGTCCAAATGATCCAAGAAATGTTGCAAAGTTAAGATTCAAAGTGTTTGCAAAGTTAGTGCATGAAGAACATGAATATATTGTTGATTTAGGCTGGAAGATAAATGCTACGCGAGAGTTTAATATTAGAAATTTTAATATACCTCCGGTGGAGCAAGACCCTCAGTTTTGTATAAATAGATGGGTTCCAGTTTATAGAGGACGTACTGGTATGCCAATGGGTGGATTTGATAAGCCGTCGATGTTTTGGGAGTTCATCTCAGACAAGGACGCACCTACTTATTTCTCAGTGATACAGAGTTGGTTCTATGATCATAGAATTAAGCTATTTGTTATCAAGAGAAAAGAAGGTTGCCAGTATATGTCAATCAGTGCAAGACATTTCCAAAGTCTTGGTGAATCTGATTTGATAGATTTAGGAAGGAGATGGTTCGTTAATCTTCAGAAGAATGGAAATGCTGATTATTATTGGCAGAGATTCCAAAGAGAAAGAATTTGGCAATTCAGTGAAAGAGGTTTGAAACCTGAAGATAGGTTGATTAAACCTATGCCAATGAAGAAGATTACAAAACCAGATGGCACAGTTCATTTTGTTCAAAGAAAGATTGAATGTGTTAAAGAAGTTCCTGCTATCAAATGGGATCAAGATTTGCTGACAAACATGACTTATTGGCAGATAGATATCAAGTCAGGTGAAGCACAAATGTTTGTTGATGACTCAAAGAAACAGATGTTGCTGCGCATGTATGATCCAATGCAAGTTGTCAATTTGTCAAGAGGTGATCAAAGAAGATTGATTGAGACACCTTGTACAGCAATAAGTTTTTGGAGAACTGAAGAAAGGCGCTATCGCAATATTCTCGGATTTTATTTAGTTGAGAGAATTCATGCGAATAGCACAAGACTTCTTTTTGGAAATCAAGATTGAAGTTCAAGTTAAAAAAATATAGTCGCTAATGTCAAGGGGGAGTCTGTAGATGCAGATTTGTGTGACAGTAGAAACATAGATTTGATTAACGTTTATGTTCTTAGGAATATATTTGTAATCGTTGAATAATAAGTCGTTAGGACATTCGTTTATGTTTAATGATTACGTCTGAACTTCAATATGATATATGTTTAAGTTTATTAGTGTGTTTGTGTGTTGTATATTGTTTTGCAGGTACAAGAATGTAGAGCCAAGGTTTATAAGTGTCATAGAATACTTAAACGGTGGCTGAACGTTATGTACAAAGCGATATAAATGATCCAAGATACTCGTCCTCGTGTTGATGTCAGCAGCATGTAGGAATGCCTTCGTGCTGATGTCAGCATGAAGACAAGGGTTTTGGTGGATCGGGCTTTAACCACTTCATGTACGGTCCAAGCCCACACGAACACAAACCCTTTTAGTATAAATACATCACTAATTTACGTAATTAGTAACGGATTAAAAAACTTAGAAAGTCGAATTGTTGCTCGTGTGACCTCCTACACGAACTAGCACTTCGTGTGTGACCTTAGGTTGATTAATTACTTATTAATTGACAAAAGGCAGTAGCAATCTAGTTATCTTAAGAGGATTCTGCACTCTTGACATAACGAATCACGTCTTATTTACGATCCATTCAACGGTAGGGCCTCACACCTTTAGCCATTTCGCCTTTGAGGCATTATATACATGTTTCAAAATCACTAAAGTCAAGAGAATGTAATATTCCATCCTTTATGAGTCGTATCATGTGAACTCGTGAGATGTGGCTAAGATGTTTATGTCACAACATGGAGGAATTCTCTAATTATTTAGGTGATTTGTCTTTGTTTTAGTTATGTCATCAATATTAGGAGACAACAAAGATTGTGAGAAATTATGATCTAGTTCTAACTTATACAACAATCCATCCAAGAAACCAGGACCAAGAATTATTATGAGTAATGGTAATCTCGTCGCAACCATGAATTATTACATAACCTTCAAGGTCTTAGACTAGAAAAATAGATACAAGGTTCCGAGAAATTCTCAGTACACATAAGGGATCTACTAGTCTAATACACTTTCCAGTGTTTATATGTAAATTATTAGTCTCCATGGCTTCAACATCTAAGAGATCACCCCTTCCAACTCTAAGCTTTCTTTGGCCCTTTGATAGCTTCTGGATATTATGCAATTCTTGTATTGAGTTGATCACATGGACCATAGAACCAGAGTCACCCACACATGTATTAATAGGTACATTAAACACAAAATAATCAAATATTACATAAAGTAAGTTACCTTTATCAGCTAGCCACTCCTTGAATTTAGGGCAATCTGGGCACAATCAGAATTTGCAGTTAGGATTGCTCGTCAAAGACTTAGAGCTAGAGGCAACAGCACCATTATTAGCCTTTTGAACTTTACTTGCAGTCTTTTTACTGTTATTATCCTTCCTCTTAATGGAATTAGCAGTGGTAGTAAGGTGAACAGCTTCAGGTTGGCCCAACTTAAGGTACCATTTTCTTGCTCATACATTGCGATTAGTTCACTCATCGGCCATTTATCCTTCAAAGCGCTAAAGTTAATTTTGAAGGTGTCGAAATGAGTAAGCAATGAGGTCATTATAAAATGCACAAGAAAATTGTCAAAAACTTCCATTTTAGGACTCTTAAGCTTATGAGTCATGTCAGTCATCTTCATTATGCGTTCACGAACACTGCTATTTCCTTTCTATTTAAGCTACTTGCATGCGCTTTAAACATTCCCTCAGATACTATGATTGATGAGGTTTCTGACCAACATTAGTGACAAGCGATTCGCCTTATCCACTTTCTTAAAATTCGTTTTCTGAGCTGCGAAAGAGTTAGCAGTAATAGCAGTGGGTCCATTATGGCGAATGGCATAGTCAAGGTCTAGCATCTCCAGAGTTAGAGGTAAATAATCCTCTAATGAAGCAAAGTTTGCATCAATAAGTGGCTCAATGCCTAAGTTAGGTACTACAGTGGAAATAAGGAGAATATTAATTTATGATACAAGCAATAGAAGATTATAATAGTAATGCCTAAAATAAGTAGGCCTAATAGTAATGAAGTTATAGTGACATGATTAGCTATCTAAGGCAAACTAAGTAATGTCCTTTAATAGTAATGGAACTAGAGTAATGCCTAAAATAAGTAGGCCTAATAATAATGTTCCTCATAATGACATGATTAGATATCTAAGGCAAACTAAATAATGTCTCTTAAAGTAATGGAACTAGAGTAATGCCTAAAGTAAGTAGGCCTAATAATAGTGTTCCTAATAGTAATGAGACTATGACCATTATTAAAGTAATGAAGCTAGTGATAGGTAAGCCTATTGTAAACACCAAAACAATAAGCTAAAAGTAAGGCTCTACTTAGAATTTACATCACCTTTGGGCAGAAATAACTAATATCTAAGTAAACATGAGCATTAGGGTCATGCAACACAACGCTTATCTTTTGACCTTTGGGCACAAAATCAAGAATCGTGTATATTATGCATGAAAATAGTCCTTTTAGCACACAAAGCATATTAAATCACCTTTGGGCAGAATCAATATACTAATTGTGCATTATGCAAAAGGAAAAGAACGCAACATGAGAATCACATTTGACCTTTGGGCACAAATGATAAAACCATGTACATTAGTGCGAATCCCCTAACATTACGGGGGTCCGGGGCAGCGCCCGTGGAAGCGGGGTCCAAGAGGCGGAAGCCCCTGGCGGGGTCCAAGGGGCAGAGCCCCTGGCTGGGATCGAGCTAAGAGACAAATTTAGCCACAAAACTATAAGGTAAAATAGTAAGCACGAACTCGTTCATCAGCTAAGATCATCTTCAGTATAACACAAACTTAAGTAATAACTCGTGATAAAGTAAGCACGAAGTTAGGTAATAGTTCGCGATGGTGTAAGCACGAGGACATCAGTAAGTCGTGATGACATAGACACGAAGATATCAGTAAGTCGTGAACACGTAAGCACGAAAATTTCATAAAGTTGTGATGATGTCAGCACGAAGTTGTCATAAACTCGTGATGACGTAAGCACGAGTTTGTTAGTTATTCGTGTATGAAAATAAGCTGAAGTTCGTGATGACGTAAGCGCGAAGAGGAGTAGAAGTCGTGATGACATCAGCACGAAGTGATCATAAGTTCGTGATGACGTCAGCACGAAGTCGTAATGACGTCAGCACGAGTTCTTTACTTCTGCAGATTTTGAGTTCGCGAAATTCATCAAATTCGAACCAAATCATGACTGATTGTTTATAACACGGCTCTAATACCACATGTTGGAATAAACATGATTCGATTCGAGTGATAAAACATCCCCGATCGTCCTGTGGAACCTGTAAGAGCATTAAACATGATTGCTATTGATTTCGGGTTCCCAAAACAAGATGATTGAGTAATAATGGGATGATGAATTCGGCTGATGTTATGCACGAATTGTAGAGAGGAATGCACACACGAATTTTAGTGAGGGATTAGGGTGTGATTATGTGATTATTCATTAACCTTAAATTAGGGTTAATGACTCTCTATTTATAATGAGAGTATTTACACATTCAACCTCTCTGGTGTTTAATGTGTGTAACATTAGTCCTCATAGTTCCAATCATCTAATGGGAAACCCTATAGTATGTCTTTAAGAGTAAATACGCCCATTATATATTTACTAGACATAGGGATTTCAGTTATCGTCAATTATCATATCAGGAATGATATATGATCATTGACGGTCACACTAACGTGGTTCCAACAATATTTACTTGTTATTTACTTTCCTTGTACTTTTAATTTATGTAATTTGAGTATGTTTATCTATAAAATGTTATTTTAGTCAATGGTGTTCCTACAACAATTTCATGAAACTACGTACTATTATTTTATGCCGCAACTTGATTATGATTAATTGATTATGAATGAATGAATCATGTATTGACAGAGAGACCTATATAGATATTAGAGTAGAGATCGAGCGGGCATACACAGAGGTGAATTCAGCGGGAGTAGAAAGAGGCGGGTGAGGATACTTTTCTTCAAGAAGACCAACTATAACAACATTATCGGAAATCCATTTGTCGTCAAATTTTATCAAGGGAACTTTCCCACTTGGGTTCACTTCAAGAAACCTAGCCAAACACCAAAAATTAGTATATATGGGAAAGAAAAAATGAACAAGCTTTTTAGTTTCTTGAAAGGATTCATAAAGAGTTATAATCACCATTCAGGTTTGCTGGATACATCAATAAGATGGGTTTTGTAGGGAACTTTCTTCTCTTCAAGAGTCAAAAATGGACCTAATAATTAAGAACAAATACAAAACACACTACATTAAAATCGTGAAATCTGATAAACTGAAAGATTTTGAGATATGTATAGAAACTATATTGTATATAACAACTGGTAAGAAAGAAATACAGAGAAAGATTGAGATTACTTACAGCCTCCAAGAACATCAGGGGCACCCACAGCAGCTTTGACACAGAGCTCGATTGTTGCCATTATAATTGAACACGTTACGATTTAGTTAAGAAAATGAGAATTTCTTTTAGTCAACTTTGTTGATCAAGAATGAGAAGATGTTGCTTGTATTTATACAAAACTTGAAGCTTGTACTTAAGTTGATGCAATATATAAGGCTAATTTATCCCTTAATTAAGTAATGAAACTTAATCTATGGATAGAACCAAGAACCTGATTAGGATAACAGGGGTGGGTTAATTTAGGACCAATCTTAAATTAGCACCATTAGGACCAAATATCAACCATTCATTTTTTTCTCTCTCCTCAAATCTCAAATTCCGTTTTCCAAAATCCGGCGACATCTCCGGCGACGGCGGGGACATCTCTGGCGACATTTCCGGCGAGAATCAGTTTCGTTTTCGGGTGGATACGGTACGGGCGTAGCCCTTGCTGCCGGCGCCGACGTCGTGGCTGGGGTGGTCTGAGATGATGGTGGTGGCGGTGGTTGTCTCATCGGAGAAGAAGGAAGGAGGAAGAGGTAACATAATAATATATCTATTCAAAGACCTGTAAGATAGAATTAAACTTTTAATAAGTTGAGTTAAAGGTTAATGACATGCCTTTTACACAATGCACTGGAACAATTTGTTGTCATAACTTTTTATTAGCTAGCCATAGCCACTAAAGTACTTAACACTTGTCTACGCGATAAAGAGTTTTTTAAGGAGACTTGCGTGGCTCTTAAAATTCATTTGCCCGTAATAGTATCTGAATATTGAACTTTCACTAAACCTATTCACATCATGAATTTGAGTTATAAAGTCTTTCCATCTCCTTTGTTAGTTTAAGATATACAAATTGATAAAAATACCACCACATTTAATAAATCTACCACGATTGTGCGTTATGTACTTAGTGTTGTTTGCTATAACAATTATACTTAATCCATAAATGTGGTAGATGTACGTATAGGCTTCCTTAAGAAAGACGTATACCCGTAAGGCCGTAAGAAAGATTCCTACCAATAATATTTAATTGATAAAAGTTATTTGTCTGACCACAATTTAGTTGTTATAAAATAGCATGTTGTTTTGATAATAGTATTTTAGTGATTAATTAAATGACGTTTATACTTTAGTATGTATTGATGTAACACCCCATCAGTGGCGGAAACGTGAGATGCAACTGAAACAAGCTTGCAAATGGATATTATACAGAGAAACTACATGATGTTCATACAAGGCTACAAGTTGTCATTCACGGGTCAAAATACAACGTACAAATCCCATGAAAGGGAAAACAAACTGAGGCATCGTGCCCGAGTCTAAAGATCTAGAATGCAATCTAACGATCCTTAGGTCCATCTATAGGCATCCACTCCTAGCTTGCAAGCGATTTCTCTTATACCTGAAAAGATACTCAAAAACGTCAACACTAGGTTGGTGAGTTCGTAGGATCACATAACATGTTCAACGTTCAACGGTTAACAACAACGATTTCCTCGATATACGTACATATGTGTATATATATATATAACGTGGATTCAACAATCCGTAACGTATACCGTCTCATATAAATAATAACGTCAAAGGAAACCCTAGAAGGGTACACGTTAGCACAAGTCAATACAAGTCAACGTCAACGTCTTAAACAATCGTCAATACATAAATAAATATATATAACATAGTATATATAATATCGTCTTTACGCAGGTTAAACAACCCGTATCGCGGTTATGATCATGTCGGGTGTGGATTCGTCAATCCACCGTCAACGTCTTACATAATATATAATATATACGTCATACGTCTCAAATATAATATCGTCATAATGTGGCCATGATCATACCGGGTGTGGATTCGTCAATCCACCGTCACGTCTTACATAATATATAATATAACGTCTTTCGTCTTATGAATATATATAATATGGATTAAACAATCCATAACGTCTTCGTCTTATACACGTATAATGCAACACGATATCAATGTAACAATACGTTCAACGTCAAATCAATAATGATGTATCCACATAACAACACGTTCACGTTTAACAATGAGTACGCATCCCAATTAACTAAATCACCAAATGGACCTAGGTCCCCGATATGCCCTTTAGGTATTGGTAGGGTTTGTATACAGGTGATACTATCGGCTTTCCCTCCACCCGACCAACACCCATTAAGCATATCGAAGACCTACCAATCTCTAATCATATAAACACACCAAATATCATATACCACATCGAATTATCATTCTAGTATAGGCCACAACAATCTTATACGTTCAACTACATCAACGCAGATACCAATCATGATACATGTCTACCTATGACATGTACTAGCACAAAACGTATGCACATAAAATAAACATAAGCTTAATCTACGGCATAACACATAAACACATAGCGAGTATCTTTCCACCCCCAAAGCATACAACATATAGCAGGGGCTACGAAACTCACATGTGGCGAGCAATGAACCTCCATGGATGGACGAGTACAATCCACACTTTCATGACGATCACAACCTACTTTATATCAAATAATCACAAGGGCATTCCAATAATAAGGTCTAACTTTCTATACTAAGCCACATTCCCAAAAGATACTTTAGAAGTGACTCAAGAACGTTTAAGTGACAAAGGAAGAGTTTTGATTAAATACGGTTCAATTGACTTTGCACCAAAATTTGACATAACAATTAAAGTGTTTGGAATTGAGTTTTAACAATTTTGTTGACCTTAGAATGATGATGTAAGACTAATAAAAACGTTTTGGATCATTAAAAGTCGACCGACAAAAGAACGAAAAACTTGTGTACGAAACAAAACCGGACGGCCTTTGCTGATGAGGACGGTCGCTGTCCTCCTCACAAGAGCCGTCCCTGGTCTGATCGCCCAAAACACCTACTTTTCTCGCAAACGACTTATCTAGACTAAACGTGAAGGCTTCAAACTTTACCACAACTCACTACAAGTGTATTCAAGGATAATAAACACTCCAATTTCATCAAACCATTCCCGAAATCAAAAACCCTCTTTTGAAACCCTAATTTAACTAGTTTTAACCAAATTCAAAGATTTAACAAGGTGATATGGAAATCTAGCTATTCAAACATATAATAACATGAATTAAGTATGTAGAGAGTAAATTTTACGTACCAAAGTTGTCTTGATGCCAAAATTCCGAATTTTTAAACAAGATGGAGGATGAACACTTTGAAACCAAGTAAATCTTGAACTTTTGAAGGAGATTATTATTATAACATGATTTACTAACACTTTTGATGATAACCCAAGCCTTAAATCCGAAAATTTGCAAGAAATGATAAGAGGGTGTTTTGGTTCTTGGATTTTAGAGAGAAGGAGGAGAAAAGAGAGTGTAGAGAGAGAAAGGGAAGAGTAGAAATGAGGAGAAAAGGAAGGGAGAGAAGGGTTTTGTTACCCTAAAGCACTCTCGCGACTAGTCCCGGCTTCTCCCGACAATTGATTCGTTTAGTTAAGACTTTTAACTCGAGGCTCGTTCAATTATTTCATTGACATATTATTATCTAGTTCGAAATTACGTTTGTAATGACTATTCACACGCCGACCTTTTCACTACAAAAGTTTCATTTATTGAAGTTTGACTCGTTTCAAAACTACTAGTCTCGTTATGTTGACCGGTCAAAACGGCGGATGTTACAATTGAAAATCAGTTTATTTAACAACTTGCCATTACTAAAGTAACTAATACCAATATAATGCAATATTCCCTCAAGTCTATTATGTATTTAATTAAATATTTATGCGAGACTTTCACAATCCATTGTCTCAAATTTTATGTGAGACAGACTTACACAACCAATTATCTAAATATATTATTTATGTAAGACTTTTGCATCAGTTGTAAATTGTAATAAAATAGTGTCTAGATATCACTTTTCACATGAAACAATTTCAAAAGGACAATAATATATCCAAAATCAAATAAGTTTTTTTTTAACGGCAAATTATCATACTCATAAACTATACAAATGTCTAGATGGAACTAAGTCTTCCGAAACCCCCTAGTAATCCACACCAATAAATGTAGAAAGTAATATTCAAACCCGGATAAAATAGCTCAAGGTCAAAAACCTTACCAATGGGTCACCAACCTCATTGGCTTAAATACTTGGTTTTGTGCAAAGCAACCTTTCTGTCACACACTAAATCAAAATATGATCAGTTAATGTGGTAATATGCAACCTGCAAAACTATACACCTTCAAAATGGTAAATAGGTGGTGCCCCAGACTAAATCAAAATATGATCAGTTAATGTGGTAATATGCAACCTGCAAAACTATACACCTTCAAAATGGTAAATAGGTGTGCCACACACTAAATCAAAATATGATCAGTTAATGTGGTAATATGCAACCTGCAAAACTATACACCTTCAAAATGGTAAATAGGTGGTGCCACACACTAAATCAAAATATGATCAGTTAATGTGGTAATATGCAACCTGCAAAACTATACACCTTCAAAATGGTAAATAGGTGGTGCCACACACTAAATCAAAATATGATCAGTTAATGTGGTAATATGCAACCTGCAAAACTATACACCTTCAAAATGGTAAATAGGTGTGCCACACACTAAATCAAAATATGATCAGTTAATGTGGTAATATGCAACCTGCAAAACTATACACCTTCAAAATGGTAAATAGGTGGTGCCACACACTAAATCAAAATATGATCAGTTAATGTGGTAATATGCAACCTGCAAAACTATACACCTTCAAAATGGTAAATAGGTGGTGCCACACACTAAATCAAAATATGATCAGTTAATGTGGTAATATGCAACCTGCAAAACTATACACCTTCAAAATGGTAAATAGGTGGTGCCACACACTAAATCAAAATATGATCAGTTAATGTGGTAATATGCAACCTGCAAAACTATACACCTTCAAAATGGTAAATAGGTGGTGCCACACACTAAATCAAAATATGATCAGTTAATGTGGTAATATGCAACCTGCAAAACTATACACCTTCAAAATGGTAAATAGGTGGTGCCACACACTAAATCAAAATATGATCAGTTAATGTGGTAATATGCAACCTGCAAAACTATACACCTTCAAAATGGTAAATAGGTGGTGCCACACACTAAATCAAAATATGATCAGTTAATGTGGTAATATGCAACCTGCAAAACTATACACCTTCAAAATGGTAAATAGGTGGTGCCACACACTAAATCAAAATATGATCAGTTAATGTGGTAATATGCAACCTGCAAAACTATACACCTTCAAAATGGTAAATAGGTGGTGCCACACACTAAATCAAAATATGATCAGTTAATGTGGTAATATGCAACCTGCAAAACTATACACCTTCAAAATGGTAAATAGGTGGTGCCACACACTAAATCAAAATATGATCAGTTAATGTGGTAATATGCAACCTGCAAAACTATACACCTTCAAAATGGTAAATAGGTGGTGCCACACACTAAATCAAAATATGATCAGTTAATGTGGTAATATGCAACCTGCAAAACTATACACCTTCAAAATGGTAAATAGGTGGTGCCACACACTAAATCAAAATATGATCAGTTAATGTGGTAATATGCAACCTGCAAAACTATACACCTTCAAAATGGTAAATAGGTGGTGCCCCAGTAAATCAAAATATGATCAGTTAATGTGGTAATATGCAACCTGCAAAACTATACACCTTCAAAATGGTAAATAGGTGGTGCCACACACTAAATCAAAATATGATCAGTTAATGTGGTAATATGCAACCTGCAAAACTATACACCTTCAAAATGGTAAATAGGTGTGCCACACACTAAATCAAAATATGATCAGTTAATGTGGTAATATGCAACCTGCAAAACTATACACCTTCAAAATGGTAAATAGGTGGTGCCCCAGTAAATCAAAATATGATCAGTTAATGTGGTAATATGCAACCTGCAAAACTATACACCTTCAAAATGGTAAATAGGTGGTGCCACACACTAAATCAAAATATGATCAGTTAATGTGGTAATATGCAACCTGCAAAACTATACACCTTCAAAATGGTAAATAGGTGTGCCACACACTAAATCAAAATATGATCAGTTAATGTGGTAATATGCAACCTGCAAAACTATACACCTTCAAAATGGTAAATAGGTGGTGCCACACACTAAATCAAAATATGATCAGTTAATGTGGTAATATGCAACCTGCAAAACTATACACCTTCAAAATGGTAAATAGGTGGTGCCACACACTAAATCAAAATATGATCAGTTAATGTGGTAATATGCAACCTGCAAAACTATACACCTTCAAAATGGTAAATAGGTGTGCCACACACTAAATCAAAATATGATCAGTTAATGTGGTAATATGCAACCTGCAAAACTATACACCTTCAAAATGGTAAATAGGTGGTGCCACACACTAAATCAAAATATGATCAGTTAATGTGGTAATATGCAACCTGCAAAACTATACACCTTCAAAATGGTAAATAGGTGGTGCCACACACTAAATCAAAATATGATCAGTTAATGTGGTAATATGCAACCTGCAAAACTATACACCTTCAAAATGGTAAATAGGTGGTGCCACACACTAAATCAAAATATGATCAGTTAATGTGGTAATATGCAACCTGCAAAACTATACACCTTCAAAATGGTAAATAGGTGGTGCCACACACTAAATCAAAATATGATCAGTTAATGTGGTAATATGCAACCTGCAAAACTATACACCTTCAAAATGGTAAATAGGTGGTGCCACACACTAAATCAAAATATGATCAGTTAATGTGGTAATATGCAACCTGCAAAACTATACACCTTCAAAATGGTAAATAGGTGGTGCCACACACTAAATCAAAATATGATCAGTTAATGTGGTAATATGCAACCTGCAAAACTATACACCTTCAAAATGGTAAATAGGTGGTGCCACACACTAAATCAAAATATGATCAGTTAATGTGGTAATATGCAACCTGCAAAACTATACACCTTCAAAATGGTAAATAGGTGGTGCCACACACTAAATCAAAATATGATCAGTTAATGTGGTAATATGCAACCTGCAAAACTATACACCTTCAAAATGGTAAATAGGTGGTGCCACACACTAAATCAAAATATGATCAGTTAATGTGGTAATATGCAACCTGCAAAACTATACACCTTCAAAATGGTAAATAGGTGGTGCCACACACTAAATCAAAATATGATCAGTTAATGTGGTAATATGCAACCTGCAAAACTATACACCTTCAAAATGGTAAATAGGTGGTGCCACACACTAAATCAAAATATGATCAGTTAATGTGGTAATATGCAACCTGCAAAACTATACACCTTCAAAATGGTAAATAGGTGGTGCCCCAGAAAACCACCACAATGCATGAAAACAAGCGGTGAATGTGGTGGAAAGTGATAACTAACATTAGTATAGATTTACTTGTCAAAGAAACGCATAAGTGGAAGAAGGACCGCAATCAAAGTTAGTAGTAGCTAATGCCAGAATTGCATATAATGCAGTTTTGCTTTACTTGTAAAAGAATATGCATAAGTGAAAGAGAACATTAAATATTATTAGCTAACGCCAGAAGTGCATATAATGCATGATTTGGCTTGTGGCAGAACCCCTATACACGTATGTTATGCAAGAACTTAACTGCGTCAACTGACCAAGAATTTGTATGAATACTTAACCATTATCCCACAGAAGTAACGCACCAATCTTCTAAGAGTTGGGCACTGCAGTGACATTCTAGCACTTAATTATCTATAGGATAGTGTGACTAGTATCTGACACTCTGACTGAATGAGCTTTTAATAACATTTGACAAATGAAAGCATAATTACTTGAAATTAATTGAACAAATGGAATAAAAAATTTCGGAAAGCAGACAAAAAAATAAAATATGGAACATAGGAATAACCCCATAAATATGAGAAAGGAGGATCCATCAACAACCTTATAGCAAGGCTTTCAAAAGAAAAAGAGGAATGATATGGTTCTTAAATCTTTTGCCAAATCACAAACAGGGAGAATATCAGTCAAAGAAAGCATCATGAAATTTTGTGGAATCAATTAACGTATGTAAATCAGTAACTGTAAGTCAAGACGAAACAAATCTAGTTTGTTAAAAGCAAAAGAAATGTGGAAGCTCCAAAGAGTTCGATCATGAAAACTATATCCAGTTTTGGCAGCATGATAAACGAAAATTACTAGATCATTTATGAGCAAGTATGTAAAATCAATAATATTGGATAAAGCGAATAATGGCTTTACTAATACAAAGAGGTATGACCAAGACCAACTAATGATTAAACCAACATTCTTGTGAAATGTGAACTATATCCAGTTTTGGAACTGAATGAAGGCCATGACTCGAGAAGGAAATATAGCGACCGTGGACCCAGAGGTAAAAAGACCAATCTATAACAGAATATTAGCTGTTCAGATATCAAAAAGACTCCAAATACTTCGAATAGGAAACAGTAACAACGTTGTAAGGTTTGAGGAAAAATTTTCAAATATGAAAGCAAATCCATTTGAGCATTCTTAGTCAGATGGTTGAATGTTCATACACATATGGAGAGCACAACTTTAATAACAACTACTATTAAAAACTATATCTCAAATAACAAGCGCAAGTTATCATACCTTTGTGTAGTTATGCACATCTGCCAAACTTTCCGGAACAGACCATTTCTTAAAATGACCAAGAGCTACTTCAAGGTGGTACAACTTTGGTCCCAAACTCAAATCAACCGCTGAGATCTTTTCTCCATTAACATAAGGCCCCTAACATGTTGACTTACAAATAAGTAATCATTCTAACTAAAAAATGATAATTTGTAGAGACTATAAAACAAAACTAAACAATCATCTTGTAGAAAAAAGGGTATTTCATAATGCATACATTCTTCTTGAGATGTTCATCCAATGCCTTCAGCTCATCAAGCAAAGCTTGCTCAGAACCATCATTTGCATCCTTGCTTTTTAAAAATGCCACAAACTTTGGGAAAATCTTTGACCCCCTATAATTTAAAAAAAAAAACGAAATTATGCAACGGGTTTATTGATGATTTAACTGTAGATTATTCAACTAAAGTTATAATCTTTTGTACTTGTTTATGATAATTATGATTATGATTTCAATATTATATTAAAGCCATCAATGTCAATTTGACTTTGGAAATTTAATGGGACTACATGAGTCAAGATAACGGTACACAACAACAATCAAGTCCATCAAAAGCTAATAATATAAGACCAATGTTTATTTTTTCCAACTAAATGGATTGATCAAATAAAATTATCATAGGTGGTTGACTTTTGCAAATCATCTTTGACCAATCATTGCAAATAAGCCAAATAAAATAGCATATAAATTAGAATTAAGTACTTGAAAATATATTCAACAATCGCCCGAACTTAATTGTTTGTATCGGGTTTAAGATATCGTTACCGTATGTATGAATGAGTATTTTTGCTTATAGATGTCAGATGGCAACTTATATGGATGTCAAGCTAACAAAAATATCACTAGAATAACCGGATACATAAAATAACGAAAACAACATATGAAAAGCTGGATACACACAATAGAATCGAAGTTGGATATATATAATAGACTTCATCGCAAAATAATAATAACTAAAAATAAGAAATAACATACACAGAGGCAAATTCAGGTGGAGTTGAAAGAGAAGGCTCAGGAAACTTCTCTTCAAGAAGACCAACAATAACATCAGAATCAGAAACCCATTTCTCATCATCAAACTTTATCAATGGAACTTTCCCATCTGGGTTCACTTCAAGAAACCTATATAAACACACCCATATAATCAAAATTCAATCTTTAACAAAAAAAAAAGTAACCATTTTTTTACATGGGTCAAAATTTCAAGATTCTCAAAAACAGTAGAAAATAATTACCATTCAGGTTTGTTGTCAAAGCTAATGAGGTGGGTTTTGTAGGGAACTTTCTTCTCTTCAAGTGTCAAAAGAACCCTTTGGCAAAATGGACCTAAATTGACATAAAAATTGAAGATTAAAAAATCTTGAATAAAGATTAAGGGGGTGTTTGGCTTTGCTTATTTTAAGCTTATTTTGAATTTTGTGTTATTTTTGATAAGCTCACGAGTCCAAAAATTAACCACAAAATCGGAGCTTATCAAAAGATGAGCAATGAGGAAAATGCAAATAAGCTAAAAAATAAGCTAAGCCAAACACCTCATAAAACTTTGAGAAATAATAATAATAATAATAATAAATATGTATAGATAGATAGATATAGAAATAGAGATAGAGATAGTATATATACAGTCTCCAAGAACATCAGGGGCACCAACAGCAGCTTTGACGCAGATCTCAATTGCCATTTTGGAAATTGGAGTTTTGATTTTTGGTTTAGAGAGATGATAAATAGTGTGAATTTACTGTGAGAGATATGGTGTTTGTATTAAGACAGGAATTATGGATGTATGCGTTTCACTGGTTGTTATCACACATAACTTTAAAAGGGAGCTTTTTTTAGTGGAATAAAAAGTTTAATGGCTGAAAATAACAAATGTGTAAAGCTGAAATTCAGAAAGTGGAATAAGACACGTGATTCTGATTCTTAGTTATGGTGGTATTTTCTAGTCATATTCGGACTCTTCTTTAGTCAATACCAACACATTTACACATGAAACTTTCGAGCCTTTGAGATCTTTAGTTGTCATTTTCAAACCCTTAAAATCTATAAATTTTATCATATCATTGGATCACCTTAAAAATAACTTCGTGACCAAATATGAAGATAAAACATATTCAAAAGAGAAGTTTCTAAGCCATTTGTATGCGATGATGACCAAATCAAACTGAAATTGGATATATAAATACCGGAAATAGACTGTATGTTATATCATTTGGGTGTGTAACTGTGTAATAACTACCGAGTAATAACACCAATTCAACCCACTAAGTTAAATCCTTACGATAACTAGCCATATATTCGCGTGATGCGGCGTGATGATGGTGACGGTGGTAGCGGTCGCGGTGGTGGCAGCGACGACGACGGTGGTGTTAGTGATGTGGTTATTAATGTAAAAATATTTGATATAAAAGGGTAAGTGTAACTATTATAATGGTTTAGGAATGTATATTGTAAAAAATTTCATTAAGAGTATTATAAGTATTTTGTGAAATATTCAAATTAGTGGAAAAAAAGGGATATTTTAGGTTCTCAAATATTTAGTTAGAAAAAAAAATGCTTTATAATATGGTACAAATAATTTGTACCAACTCCATTTATAAAAATTTGAGCTTGAAATAGTTAATTAACAAACATCATTTCTAAATATATATAAAAGATAAACCTTAATTCTAAAATAGAGAAGTTTGGACCCATAAATGAAGTTTAAGTTTTAATTAGAGCCATTAGATCAAATGATGATGTCATATACATTTTTTAACTTTTTTAAATTAAATTTAATTTAAATTTAAATATGGTTATTAATTATGGAATTTTAATTCCTACACTTTATAATTATAGAAGGTATTTATTTTAATGATATAATTATGGAAACAATTCCTAAATTTTATATTATACTTTTTAAAATCACTTTTTTTTTATCATATAGCATTATAAATATTGGTTATAAGTATTTAGTTTAACATCGTTAGTATCTTATGATATTTAGATAAAAGATATTCCTGATATGTATACGGTGCCTAGAATAATCAAAAAAATAAAAGATTGTAAAAATGACAACATCACCATTTTTTAAAATCTTTTATCTATGTTTGTTAAATTACAGTATTATAAAAATTTAGCATTTCATTAAGTATCTCTTATATATAAAAGTTTTAGCATGTAATATGTACATTTAACTTTATACCGTCACAAAAGATATAATTAACATACAAAACCTACTACTAACATTTGATACAAATTAATTTTTAAAGTAATAGTATAATCAAATTTCAACATGTCTTATTTATAACTATTAATTTTATTATAAGTCACAACGACAACTTAATATGTTTAACCCACGTATTACGCTGGAAATAATCTAGTTCAAAGGCATACAAGGATAACACAAGTCGATGAACATGAAAATATCCATCTATTCCGATCCATCATTGATCGATATGAATAAATTTAAGTGGGTAAATAATGAATATGAACTAGATATAAAAATGAAATGAATATATATGATGAATTTTCATCCATAGATTTTATATAACCCGAAACTAATTATATATTTATTTTTATTTATCTTGGGATACTTGATATGTAAAATGCACAAACTTTATTGATTTGCAACAAACTAAATAAACATGTTATATCAAGTTATCAACCATAGATATCCAAAGAGTAAATGCGGTTTCGTCATTTAAAAAGGTAGATCGATAGTAATCTCTTTTATCCCAAAAAATTTATTGGTATCTGCGAAATCCATATGCTGAGTATTTTTATCGATGTCTCAAAAAATAGGCTCCTAATGACATCATGGTGTCCATCCCACCTAAGTGAGTTGGCTCACTTGTTTATTTTATACATATGATGGTTCTTCAAACCGTTATTTCATTATAAAAATGGTCCCTCTAATTATTTAAAACCGTTGCAGAGTTAGTCTCTTAAACCCATTGTTTCCATAGTCCCTTTTATTTGCTCAATTTTGTGAAAAGAGAGACCATTCTTGTAATGATACAATGGTTTCTAGTAACATACATATGTAAAAAATTTAAAAATAAACTGAACATGTAAAAAGGTTAAAAATCAACTGAAGATGTAAAAAATGATAAAATCACGGATACCATTCATGCAATTTACTGTATAAAAAAATTGAAAAAAGAAAAAGTAAAATAAATAAATACTCCAAATTCCAATAAATAAATAACAGATAGGTCCGGGCCTTAACCAAGCCCAGCTATTCTAAGCCCATACAGTTTTTTATTACTATTTAAATATATTAGATGTGTAGGGGAGGCGCTTTGCCCCAACTCCCAACTTTTTCACACTTTACAATTTACATAACCGCAAGGTAAAAAGTTCATCGATACCACGTAAGTATTTTCATAACCTTCTTGTTTAATACAATGTGTTTCTAGTAACATACATATGTAAAAAATTTAAAAATAAACTGAACATGTAAAAAGGTTAAAAATCAACTGAAGATGTAAAAAATGATAAAATCACGGATACCATTCATGCAATTTACTGTATAAAAAAATTGAAAAAAGAAAAAGTAAAATAAATAAATACTCCAAATTCCAATAAATAAATAACAGATAGGTCCGGGCCTTAACCAAGCCCAGCTATTCTAAGCCCATACAGTTTTTTATTACTATTTAAATATATTAGATGTGTAGGGGAGGCGCTTTGCCCCAACTCCCAACTTTTTCACACTTTACAATTTACATAACCGCAAGGTAAAAAGTTCATCGATACCACGTAAGTATTTTCATAACCTTCTTGTTTAATACTATGTGTTTGTTTCCAGTTGTAAAAAAATTTAAACCTATAAGTTACATATATTAAATACGCAAGGTATTTTTGAACTTTTGCTGTGTAATATATATAATTTAAAAGTTTGCTTAGGTATCGACTAAAAAAATTGTTGATGTGGACTACGTAATTACTGGAGTTTTCTCATAACTTTTTTGTTTTAGAATGCAAAATTGATTAGATTACATGTACTTTAATATGTTGTGCGCAGATTTTAAAAAATCAAACTTTTCCTTTTGGCATGCATGTCATGTTGTTATGGTACTTGCAAGTAATCCGTGGCAAAAACTTTCTAACACTAGTGTTGCATCCGTAATCATGCAAAAATAACGTTAACAACTAGATTGTTACAATTTTTAAAAGTTTTGAAGGATTTTTTTGGGTACTTTTAGCGTTTTCACGAGCTTTAGCACTTCTGGATTTTTGGTAGTTTCCCTTTCCTATTTAATTGTACAAATAAATACCTATAATTTTCATTACTAGAAATCTTTTAAAAGTTTAGAGTTGGCTATATTAACGTGTATTCCATATTTCTTTGACCCATATCACCAATAAAGAATATATATAACGTATTGCAAATTACACTCCATGGATTGAGCGGACCAGTAGTCGGGCTACTCCTAACTTCAATGTAGTTCCACCCCTGCATGGCTGCATTCACAATTCTAGATATTCTAGAATGGGATGGGTAGCCCCCAAAGATCGAGTTGAACATAAATTGCCGCAATTCAAACTGATATTCGTTGGATCTCCAACAGCTAGCAACTACATTGTCATAAAGAATTTGATGATAAATTAGAGTTTTCACTAATTTGATACATAAAATTCGTATTTGGTTGAAGATTATTTGATGTTTTTCATCAGTTTCGTAATTTGTACTGGTTTAAAAAATAGATGTGAATACTTGACCTATGATAGTCTCAATATTAGGACGCTTGATTTCTCAAAATGCATGTTCATTGTGTACTTTCAAATTTTGTTTTCTTTTTTATTTTCAAAACTAGGAGTTAACCGGATGAAATTACTTATTTACTTGGCAAACAATCTTGTAACAAATTGTTGGACCTAGAAATTAGAATCTACATATCAATAATGAAAATTGCTTTTAATGTTGTTTTATTTTGAGCAGATTAAATTCTGTTGGAGGGATAATTTTTCAAAATGGCTGATCATCAAAATAGTGCATATAGGAACGTTAAAGATGTCCCACCTCTGGAGGAGAAATGAAAATTCTAGTAGACGAGAAGAATGAGGCTGTTCTTTTTCCACTATACGGAGTCATGTTCCCGATCCATGTGACTTTTGTGAAAACCGTCAGCTACGATCAACCTGATCCAAGCAAAAACGACTGCTACATCCGTCTAATATTGGATGATCCTCCAGCTAGAATACAGTTTTCTTCTCATGAACCAAACACGTCAGAGAATCAACCCGATGTTTATTTGAAAGAAATATCATATCGTTCCAATGACTGCAGGCACATTAGAGAAGTTGTAGAACAGATAAAAACTCTTGGAAGAAATTTTGTTACTCGTGAGTTTGAAAGAGCTAAAAGGACATCATTAATTACCCAGGAGAAATATGTGCGTGCCAGAATATGAACTGAGTGAACTATCGTTCTTCTAATATTAGCTCACCAAGTTAGGCTTAGGTCTTGGTTAAATAAGGCCTGCGTGCCACATTAGAGTTTGGGTCTGATATTATTGTCTTGCTCTGTTGAACTTGTTTTGGATTTTTTGCAACACGAATCCAGTTATCAACCTATCATACGATTATTGTTTTTGTGTCATCAGCTTGTGTTTATTCATCCTTTTGCTATGTGAATTCGGTTTTTGAGACATCAATTTGGTTTGTGTCATATCACAGAAATAATTATAGACCAATACGATTGACTGATATTTGGATTCAACTCCCATTTAGTGGTCATGGACCGAAGATTAAGGGTATTCCGGTGTGACAACTCGTAATTAATTAACATCGGGTTAGTCCTAATCTCAATTAGACAGTCATTTGACGTGGAACTTATTAGACTTTTGGACTTTTGACTTAGTCAAAGTAGACGTATCTTGTTGACGTAGACTATTAGCTATCTAGACGAATGCCGAGTCTTTAAAATAACTTTAAATTTATATTTAAAGATTATGTCCTGTACGAAATAAAAAGACTATCTAGACTTAATATTGTAAAGTTCACTTTGACGAAACTTTATTGACTTGTCTTAATTAAAATGACACGAAGGAAAATACCATTACTTTACATTTTAACCTATTAGCCAAACGGTATTTAATCGTAAGCATTTTACCAAATTAGGGGTAAGGTATAAATCTAATTTTGGCCACATGGACCAAAATTGTAAATGAAAGGCAGGGAGGGAAACACCAAGCCCCCCCCCCCTATCTCCCTGTCTCCTTTTGATCAACACCAACACACACACACCACACAAAACACACAAATCACCCAAATACTCTCAATCTCTCTAGTCTTCTTCTACATCAGTTTTGCAAAGGAAAGATTTAGGGATTTTAAAGCTATAAATTGGTATTTGCATCATCAATCCCCATCTTCATCAATTATTCAAGAACATAAGTTTTGGTAAGTCTAAATCACCCCTTTTGCGCCTATTTATGTTTACTTACTCTTTTATAGTCATTTCGAGTTCTTACAAGGCCTAAAACAACTTAAAATGGAATTAGGGTTTAAATAGGGTTTTGGATTAATTTGATCATTTCGGAAGAATTAACGATGTTATGGACGAAATTATGGGCAGGGTTATGTGTATTTATGGTTTATAATGTTTAGTTATGCTTCATAATGGGTTACAAGCTCTTACAAATCGTTTCGGGTTGAATTGGGTCGAGTTTGAAGGGTTTTTGTTTGGTTTTCTGCATAAAACTGCAGCTACTGCCTTTTGGTCCAGAACTTGGCCACTGCGGCGCAGTGGCATGAGTTAGCCCCACTGCGGCGCAGTGGCTAGGGGCTGTTTGATCGTGGTTAGCTCACTGCGGCGCAGTGAGCTTGACTATGGCTCACTGCGGCGCAGTGGTATGTTGCGGAAATATTTGACATTTCTAGTTTTTGGACAACTTGAACGTTTGGACTTGGTGAATATTGAATGGTACTTTAGACTACCTTATAATGACAATTTCATTGATATTGCCAACTAAAGTTAAATAATATTGAACATTGAATCACATTCTCGGTCAAGGCATTCTAGGATTGATAGCTAAGTAGTTGTACGTAGGGTACTTGTCGTCGTGAGATTTGATTCTCACCATTCGTGCTCATATCCTAGGTTTTGGATAGACGTGGAGACTAGACTGCTCTTATTCTCAGACTGCTCATACTTATAGCTCTGTGAACGCTAAGGTGAGTTTATGGCGCCCTTTTTCCTTTTACTTTGGGCCTGAAAAGCATGTACTGTATACACGACTACTTTATAAATGATTTGTCTTTGTCTATGCCATGAGATTTGGTAAATGAAATCATTTGTCTTATAATTGCCATGTTGACGGCTGTCTGAAAATGTGTATACATGTCTTATGAAATTTTGATCTATATGTCTTGACTTGCCATGTTGTCGGCTGACTAAATTGTTCTTTGTGTTTGACGAACTAAAATGATCCCTCTTATGTAGTTATTACCATTATGAGATCCTAATGGTTGTCTTGTCAGATTTTGTGCCTGACTGTCTTTGTTCTGGTCCGCACCCCATTGTAGACGGGAGACCTGTGCGAGGTATTTTGGTCCGCACCCCATTGTAGACGGGAGACCTGTGCGAGGTATTTTGGTCCGCACCCCATTGTAGACGGGAGACCTGTGCGAGGTATTTTGGTCCGCACCCCATTATAGACGGGAGACCTGTGCGAGGTATACTGGTCCGCACCCCATTGTTGACGGGAGACCTGTGCGAGGGAAATTAGTCTTATTGTCGGATATTGATCCCGACTGTCTTGTCTTAATATTGAGGTCAGATTTAGGTCTGGACCGTCTGGTCTTCGTATTATGGTCGGACTTCGGTCTGGACCGTCCTGTCTTAATTAACTACAATAAACGACGATTGATCTTTTAGTCAAACACACTGTAAACTCACCAACTATTTCGATAGTTGATCCTCTCAAATTTCATGCTTTTCAGGTGACCATCAGTAAGTCGTGGAATCGTACTTGGCATAATAGGGCCAATCTTTTGACTTTGGACGTACAATTAGCATCAGACATTGAGGACTCTCATGCTTTTGGCTTTAGTTGTATTTGACTGTCCAATTTATTGAACTTGTATTCAGTGGGCCCAGTTCCAAACGAGGATGACTTGTATCCGTATTTTGGGGTCCACACTTTGAACGATTGTACTTGTATTGGCATAAATGGATGTAATCTCTATTAACCTTCTGATTAGTACGAAATTCTTTGTTAACCCTGTATTTCCGCTACAACGGGGTGTGACATCCGGAATCTGGATGCTCATGACAACGGTTTCAGATACTCAACATTAAGTTCAGATGAACGTTTAGAAATTCGATTTGATAACATTAAACATGCATACTTTCCAGTAGCAGAGAAGAAAAAGATTGCATGCTTCACTTTCAAAGTTGGAAACAAAAAGACAAAAGATATGTGGAGTGAGATGCGAACCCAGGTGGATTCTTCCAAGGTCAAAGACGTTGCCAATGGGCCACCAAATCCGGCTATAATTTACGACATTTGATTTAGTGCTTATTTCTTTGTTTGTATAGGGTACTGTTTTTTTGTTTATAGGAGGGGAAATGATGGATTTTATAGGCTTTATATCAGTCATTTATTTGATTCTATATATTACCGCTCTTCTGGTTACATGATAGTTATAGCTTTGATATAAGAAAGTACTTCGATTCAGTTGGGAATTCTCCAGTAATAATAAGGAAGAAAGTTATCCATATAAAAGTCTACTAATGTTAATAGGTCAGGCCAACCTGTCCCGTTTTCCGTATAAAAGTTATCCTTCTCAACCTGAACAGTTTGACCCGTTGCCCGACCCGCCCATGTTGGCACATTTGCTAAATTTTGATTGGTTGCTGGTCAGGGAGAACTAACTTTAGGGAAGATTGGAGACTCGCATTTTGATAAGAGGTCATGTCTCTGTAACGTTTTTACAAGACATCGTAATGCATCAAACAATCAATGTAGCCTTTTTGTGACAGTAAATTGGAAGTTGGAAAATGAGCTTCTCAATGTTTAAGTTGTCTCATGAATTTGTAAAATGCATGTGCTACTTGCATTTCACCTTATACGATTTAAATGCAAGAAATGATCTTGTATACCCACATGATTGAATAATGTTCAAGACTTCAAGTCAGGTGTGCTTTGAATTAAGGACGATGCTAGTTTTGTAGGTCGTGTGGTTGTGTAACTGTTACACATTTGCTCTATTTAAGATACAATATTGATGGTTTATTACTCAAATTTGAAGTTCAGCGAAAAACAAGGCTAGCTTTGTTACCGAATAACAGTTAGGGTGTCGATTAAGTTATCGTTGGAAACATACCACGATAAATGGAGTGGGAAACCCTCTTTAGGCTGCCCGAGGAGAGTGGACCCTTAAACTTTGATCAGTCTGACCAATTCCGAACTCTGCGTTGACCATCCCAAGATGTTTACTCATAGAGGTTTCGAACTCTATGGGTCTCTTTTGATCATACCTTTGGGTTGCCTTAGGTAGCACTTAGAAGTTAGAAATCGAACAATCCTCAAACACGTGGAACTACGCAGACCACCAGCCTTACACAATTCTAGATTGGGATGGGTAGCCCCAGATCAAGTTGGACTTAAATTATTGCAATTCAAACTGATATTTCTAGTATCTCAAACGGCCAGCAGCAACTACATTTTCATAAAGAATTTGATGAAATTTTATTCATGAAGTTCATTGTCTTTGGTTAAAGAATCTGATAAAATTCCATCAGCTTTGTAATTTAGATGTTTAAAAATTATTATCACATTAAAAATCATATAGGATTAGAATTATGGAAATTTGTATTAAGCTATAACATGATAAGTTATATTCGGAAAGTTTCCAAAGTTGTGGGTCGGTTAAGTAGACTCCTTTTTGTAATATACTAGGATCAGTATTACTTTCCCCCTCTCTATATAGAGGGAGTGTAAGCCATGTAAACTATCCCAAAAACCAAAAAAAAAAAAAAGAATTATATTCTTGAATAAAGTGGGGTATAATTCGGGTATACATCTTTTCGTTTATTTGTGTTTGAAGTCTTCGTCAGGTTTGTTTTTACAACTATCAAATAGTTGTAAGGTTTCTTTGCGAGGGCTTTTTTCTGCTACAGTTTAAACCTAGTTTAAAACATTTGTGTGTAGTTTCTTAGGGTCCGTTAATAGCCTTAGGGGCTGTTTGGTCAAAATGCAAGATCTCCAATCTTCCCTAAGGTTAGTGCTCCCTGACCAGCAACCAACCAGAATTTAGCAAATGTGGCAACATGGGTGGATCGGGCAACGGGTCAAACTGCTTGGGTTGAGAAGGATAACTTTTATATGGAAAACGGGACTGGTTGGACTGACCTATTAACATTAGTTTGACATGTTCCCATTTTAGCTACATATCAATCCATTCATATGTAAAATGGTTGAAAGGCATTCATATGTCCCTTTTTAACCAGTTATATTCACACTTCTACATACAAGATGTCTATGAGTAAGTTTGCGTTATAATTCCTTTACAAAATGTGAACTTTTTTTGATGAGCTTGTAAGAAAATGGGCGCACTTACAAATTACAATGACGAGACCTCCAATTGCCATTGCCGAATCAATTTATCTTCTTTATTATTTGAAATGAAATGGAATTGAATTGAAATGAGATAACATTTTGAGAGTGTTTGGTAAATTTCTGATATATTGATAAAAACGGTTACAATAATTATGAGATTAAGCATATATATATACACATGGACTAACTTCTAACAAACTTCTAATTCCTTAACCGCCTTTCAGTATTTACATAAGTGGTCCCTTAAATATACAAGTTCTTCACATCCTGCCACATCTTATAAAGCATTTCTCCAAGAGGACTTGTGTTGAGTGAAGGAACCTTGTGGGTTTGGGGTTTATGAATACATTGTGAATTTGATGCTTATCTGATTCTTCTTCTTGTATGATATTATGCCCCCACAAGTTGGCAGTGAGTATGGATTGCACACAGCCAACTTGGATAAGCAGTTGTAATGAAGATGTCTTGGAAGAGCTTTTGTCAGGAGATCTGCAATTTGTGCATGAGAAGGAATGAATCTTGGTTTGAGCTGTCCAGATTTGATTTTGTCTCTAACAAAGTGACAGTCAATCTCAATATGCTTTGTTCTGGCATGCTGAACTGGATTTGAAGCAAGAGAAATGGTAGAGGAATTGTCACACATAATAATAATTGGAGTGACAATAGGTGCCTGTAAGTCATGAAGTAAGCATTTTAACCAAGAAATTTCACAAGAAGTGTCTGCCATGGCTCTGTATTCTGCTTCTGTGGAAGATCTGGATACAACAGTCTGCTTTTTGGATTGCCAGGAGATTAAATTTTCACCAAGGAAAATGGCAAAACCAGTGACTGATCTTCTAGAATATGGACAGCTTGCCCAATCACTGTCACAGTAAGTAAGTAAAGAATCTGCAGGTTTTGTGGAGAAAAAAATGCCCTGTCCTGGACATTGTTTGAGATACCTTAAAGTTCTCATCAAGGCCTTCATATGAGTAGTTCTGGGGGAGTGAGAAAATTGACTCAGAGCTTGTGCTGCAAAGGTGATATCTGGTCTAGTAATGGTGAGATAAATGAGTTTTCCCACTAGGGTTCTGTAGAGAGTTGGATCAGGAAGAGGTTCTCCTTGATTAGGTTCAAGTTTAATGTTTGGATCAAGTGGAGTTGAGGTTGGTTTGGAGTCTAGAACTCCTGCAGTGGTTAACAGTTCCAGAGTGTATTTTCTCTGGCTAAGAGAGAGACCAGTGGCATTTCTGAGGAACTCAATACCTAAATAGTAATGAATGGGACCCAAGTCTTTGATACTAAAAGCTTTATCCAGATAAGACTTGATTTGAGAGATATGGAGAGGATCATTGCCTGCAATGATAATATCATCAACATATACCAGGAGGACTGTGAAATTTGACCCATTTGAGTGAGTGAAAAGAGAGGTATCTACATAACTCTGCCTGAAACCAGTGGATATTAGAGAAGATGTTAACTTTTCAAACCATTGCCTATTGGCTTGTTTGAGTCCATAGAGAGACTTGGTGAGTTTGCAAACTGAACCAGATGGCTGAGGGGGGTATCCTGGAGGAATGGACATGTAGACTTCTTCAGGTAAATCACCATGCAGGAATGCATTGTTAACATCAAGTTGTTCAATAGTCCATCCCTTTTGAACTGCTACTGAAAGAAGTGTTCTTACAGTTGTCATTTTTGCTACAGGGGCAAATGTTTCATTATAATCAATGCCCACTCTTTGATTGTATCCCTTAGCCACCAATCTGGCTTTAAATTTGTCAATTGAACCATCTGCATGATATTTAGTACGATATACCCATCTACAGCCAATAGGGGACTTGCCAGGAGGTAAGGGTGTAATATCCCAGGTATGATTCTGATCTAAAGCCAAGAGTTCTTTGTTCATAGCATCTACCCATCTTGGGTCCTTAGATGCTTGGATATAAGTAGTGGGTTCACAGTTAGAATTGAGATTATTGATGAGAGTTAAATTGGATGGGGAAAGGTTGGAATAATTCATGTAATGAGAATGATGAAACTTGGACACAGTGTTGTGTATTAAGGACTTTGGAAGAGAGAGATGGAAGTCATTGAGTTTAGTAGATTGTTGTTTAGTTCTGGTGGATTGTCTAGCAGGAGGTGGAGTAGGTGAAGGTGGTAAAGGATTGAATGAGGAGTGGGAGGAGGTAGAGGAGGAGGTGGTGTGATTATGAGAGGAAGAATGGGAATCTGGAATTGGATTATTTGAAGATGAAGGTGGAGTATGGAGAAGAGGTGATGGTGTGTGTGAGGTATTTTGGGATTGAGTTTCAGGAAAAGGAAAAATAGGGTTGGTGTCTGTTTGAGAAGCAGGAGGGGGAGGGGTTACAGAATTAGAGGAATCCTTGAATGGAAAGATGTGTTCATTGAAAGATACATGCCTGCTTGTGTGGGTTTTGTGAGTGACAGGATCATAGAGAAGATAACCCTTTTGGTTGTGGGGGTAGCCAATGAGGACTGTAGGG
>CM067167.1:242168869-242230553 GCA_034093135.1 Erigeron breviscapus | reverse complement strand
AGCTGTTGTTAACTATGTTAACATTTACCATAACAACACAGCATGCAAAATAGAAAGATAAAAGAAAAAGAAAAAAAAAAGTTTTACTGTAACTTTTTAAAATCTACACACAACAAAGTACATGAAATTTAATCAAGTTTGCATTCTAAAATACATGTGTATATATCACATGTATATATACACATTGCAATAGTATTTGAAAATACCTTACTTACATACATTTGTTTTTAATTTAGGGTAAATTACACAAATGATACCTGAGGTTTGTTCGAAACTACACTGGTCATACCTACCATTTAAAAATTACGCGAGACATACCCATCGTTGTCAAAAACTTACATTGACCATACCTATCGCTGACGGTCGTCTATTTGGCCGTTAATTCAAGTCACGTGCCGTGCATGTGAGGTATCAAAACCGTAATTTCGTGCATACTTCAGGTATTATTCTTGTAATTCACCCTAAAAATAATTATTAACAATTTAAAGTTTTATTTATACTTGAGTTATTAAGTTGGATAGATATGAAATTTATTATGGGAAATAGTTTTCTTTTTTTCAATGAAAATTATATCAAGAAAAATGGTTGATACAAGAATGCATTTATAATAATATATATTATTATTATTTTGTTATATGTGTATAGTGAATTAAACAAGGATTAGAACCATGAAAACCACTATAATTTTTACTTTAATTATTATTTTATTATTGTTTTATTTTATTTATTTAATAATTTATTCTTGTTAATAGAAACCTATTTAAAAAATACAAAAAAAATAATTAAAAAAACAATATAATTTTTTCGTATGGTTTGATGACATCCCCCTCAGATTAGAGGGGTAAAGCAAAGTCGAAGACTCGTCACAGTTTTAAAATATAATTTCACCTCAGATTGCTAATCTGTAGCATTTTGGATTTGAAGTTCCAGGGTTAGTCGTTAGTCTGAGCTTAAAATTTCTAAGCCTTAACCTGTATCATTTGATCACGTTTTGTAACACCCCAACTAAGGCGGAACAATGAGATGTACAGAAAGTCGAGTATTCAAAACAAAGGATTATAAATAACATTCACCATAGCTTTATTTGATAAAAGAATTTTACAAATGCACAAGCATGTGAACCAATCCCCAAGTACCATGCGTCCACCGTACTTGAATATTAAGTCCACGAGACAAATAACAAATACATGAAACGGTTTACTACAATGATCAAGGCGGATTCCATTTCCCATCACAAGGTTTGATCTTTGACTCCCAAGTGTAATGCAAATAATCATGATGCATATAATTCCTCAAAGATTACGCTAATTCCTGAAAAACATGAAGAAAAAGTGTCAACTACGAAAACGTAGTTGGTGAGTGCATAGGTTTTTAAGTAAATCTCGTTACCTAACCATTTTAAAACAAACTTAGAAAATATATTATTTCATATCAATTCACCCAAACCACATGACCGACAAAAATTCCCATATCAAACCATCAAGTTTTCAAAATACCATAACGTCATTTCAAAGAGTTGAGAATCCATGGTAAATTATAAAGTTCTCATTTGTCAAATTTATCGTGAGAGAAAAAGTATATAAATCGATTAATCATACATCAAAACCATTCGGTCATCAACATTTCAATATCGCCAACTTCAACAACTTTCAAGATTCCATATGAAGTCCAATACCCAAACCGTATGTTCAATCCATAATATCCAACCATAAATAATTTCAATAACATTTAGCCCAAGGCATAATTTGATGAGTTTGTGCTTGAGCCACTACTAAGACCGGTTATGTCCAAGATAATAAGAAACACATGCCGTCAATCATGTGCAATAATAATAAAGGGGTCGTGCCATGGAGACGACCAATAATAGACGGGGGCGTGGCATGACCACTGATATAGTAGCTAGAGCACCGCGTGGTCGGACTGGCAATGAAGGTCGCCACAAAGACAAACCAAGCATCCCACCGTTACTCGTTGGGTGAGGGGACAAGTCCTAGTTGCGCAACTCTCATACTACAGGCCTCTCGAAGAGTTAATAGTAGTGTACCGAGGTGAAACAGTTTGACAGTACTCAAGCTCATCATATAATATATAACATGTTGAACATACAATAATTCCCATATCATAATCATTCTTTCGAATATCATTTCTTAAAAGAAAGCAATTTTATTTATCATGCTTTTCACCCCGTAGTAAAACATATAAAAGAGTTTGAAAGGGGGCTATGACTCACCTTGATATGCCGCATATTATATTCACTTATCCAAAATGGGTACTTCCCATCTATCGCTTCCTTGATCATATATCCGTCATGTTCCTCAATCACATTTCAAGCCAAGACTATCCCTACGAGAGGACTAATATACATAAGTTCCTATCTTAAGTCATCACTTAGAAATGCCACTTTCATTATGTTGTCATCAATTTTGGGATCCAAGTGTATTGCTAATATTCGCATCTTTTTGGTTGTAGAGATTGATGGTGAAAAAGGTCACTTTTAATATACATGTAGTTACAAGTTGTTAGAATTTCGGTAACTTGCCTTCATTTGTGGTTTCGTTTGGCATCTTAGGTTATCATATGGGAATGCCATATTAAGTTATGTTCTTTTAAACATCATTGGATGTGTAACCAATTTTAATACTAAATAGCATTTGTGATATCAATTTATAGTTTGGTTAACGTAATTACTTATGTCCATTCTACTTAATCATCCTTTTTGTGTTACTTTGATTATTCGGGTTTATGAAATTCGCTTAGTTGTTATGGGCCATCACCAATTGGGCCTAAGTGTTATGGGCTTTTAAGTGACTTGGGCTTAATTTAGTTATTGGGCTTGACCTTGTTTGGGTTATGTGCTTAATGAGTTATATTGGTTATTGGGCTATATGGTTTATTGGGCCAGGTGGGCCTACTGATTTATGGTTCAATGGGTTTATTATTTGGGTCGGGTTAGCCCATTATGACCTTTAGTCCATTCCTTAGCCCATTACACAAATTATTAGTTTACTTCAGAATTTTCTGTTTTTACTTCACATTTTTATGAAATGTTGGCTACTGTTTTGGGGTTAAACCGAATTATTTGGACCCTCCTGATTTTTATACAATAACCTATATGTGTCCACTTATTTTTTTATTTTTTGGCTTAATTTATAAAGAATTTCTACTACCTCTAAATATTTTTATAAATGGAAGTGGTCAAAACAGTCACTGTTTTGCATACTCGAAAGTTTTATAAAAGTTCTTTGGGTTTTGCTCTTAATAAAAATTCCATGATTTTATTTTAAGTTTAGGACACATTGGACTTACTTTCCACCAAGTATGGCCTCCTGGAACCTTATGGATTAGGAGATAAAATTGTTAAAGTTGATAAAATATTCAGACAAAAATGCAGTTTTGACCAGTTTTAGTAGAAAAATCATATCTTTTGTTTGGTTCAGTATTTTTGAGTAATTCCAGTTGGAGGTTAAACTTAACTCGTTTATCTACAACTTTTATTTTGAAAGTTTTTCTTGAATATGCCCTCACATGCTCAGTTTATCCGTTTTAAGACAGAAAATTATTTCTGTCAGAATGTGTTTTGGTTAACACAACCCACCAATGATGTTGGTTGCTTGTTTTAGCCTCTAAATTACCATTAACAAGATTATCACTTTATTTTGTAGTACTTTTAACATCAATATTACTGATTATAATCCTTTTCAATTCTATTTATCATCATCCAAAGATCCATCTCAAATCCAAACTAAATCTAGCTCAAAACAATTCAAACTAGTGCAAGACTTGCACATGCATGCCATGATCTAACCTTTTTGGACATATATAAGCTATAAACTTAAATCTTCTTTTTGAAAACATCATTTTGATGAAAAATCACAGAAATATAAGAGTGTTTTATTTCATAGAAAACCATTTTTATGAGACCCATTTAGCAAATATACAACAAATCTTACAACTACCAACTCTTGGGTCTTGTTCTTGTTGAATCATTGAATCCTTTCTCTAGATCTTTACATGCATGAACATGTGAGATAAGGATCTATCAACCTTGACCTCATTGAGTTTAAATCAAGAAGAAAGTGCATGAAGAAGTGAAGAAAACTTTAATAAAGATCGATTTTTGAAAGAACAAGATAAAAGCTAGTTTATATTGAGCAAGGATAAGTAGTTAACAACCTTTTGAGTCAAGATTTAGGACGGATTTGGGGCTGTTTTTGGGCAGAATTTCGTGACCCAAGATGGCTTCCAAGAGACCTCCAAGCTAGCTTCGAACAACCCTTGATATATCTAGATTAAAACCCTTTTATTATTATAGTTGTTTATTTAAGATTAAACTTCCATTTTTGTGATGCATGAACCGAATTTGAAGAAGAAGAAGGAAGAAATTCTTGAAAGAAAATGGTTGAGAGAAAAGTGAGAGAGAAATGAGAGAGAATGGGGAAGTGTGTGTTGTGTTTCAAAAAAAAAATGAGAGAAGTGAGTGTGTGTGTGTGTGTGACCGTTCAAAAGAAAGGGAGGGGGGAGAAAGTGGGCTAGGTGTTTGCTTATTGGTTGACAAGAGTGGTAAAAGACTAACCATGGTTTGGTGTTGATGCTTGGTGATGCACTTGGATGGGTGAAAGGCTAGATGCATGCTCATGTATACATATTTATATATTTATGGGTATGTACATATGTATATATGTAAGGCTAGAGTGTACACATGAGGTAAGGTGTAAGAACTAGTTGCATGCTTATTGGCTAGTTGATATGTATGCATGTGATGTGTTTTATATATTTAATTTCATAAACTCATTTATAAAATCATGCATGTATATGTGTCTTGTATTAAATTTTGTTGTATTGTATATATATATATATATATAGGTACATTTTTTTTGTGTTTTATAATTGTCACTTAAATCATTATTTATAAACTTGTATTTTTATTAGACATATATATATACTTATTATTATTTAAACTCACTTTTATATATTATCTAGCTTGAAATTGTGTTTTTGAAATGTTCATTATATTTTATGCTCAAATGTACTTTAATTGGATTGGTGTTTGAATTGTTGGATGATTATATAGATTTTTGGTTGTTATCACAACTTATGAACCTTATATAATTATTTATGTAGTCCTAACTTCTCGAATAAAACTTTTTGGTTCATTGACACTTCATCAAGTTCAATTAGAACTAATATATAACTTGAGATTGTCTTGGAAAATTTAAGTATTGTGCTTGGCATTTCTAAGATAACTAATCATTTATGGGCATTTCATTGAACTAGAGGGCAATTATAACTATGTCCTATTGTCTAGAAGGTCAATTTTCTTAATAAACCTCTAGGGATAGATACCTAGATAAATCTAAGTAAATTGTCCTAGTCGAAAATTGAGGGTTGTTACATCATTACCCCCTTAACAATAACTTCGTCCTCGAAGTTCGATCATTCATACGGTAGTAAAAATGGATAGACCAACAGTATGGGTGTCTACACGGAGACATATAATGTGTGAAAGTCAAACAAGATTTTATCACGATTCTTGGTTTCTTGCGAGCTTTTAACTCTAGGGTTGGGGGCATCCATTCCTCGGTTCCCTAAAATTCCTCTTGATTAGAAACTTCGAAATAGAGAAAGGTTACGAATGTCGCTCACTTCTTGAGACGACTAGAGATTAATCGTATGTAATCGTTGTGGGCTGTCAATCTTGCCTAGATCAATACTAAATACTGGGATGATGATAAGAATGTCAATACGGAGGTGTAAAATGAGCAAACGGTTCGTAACGCGAGTTACAATAAAAATAGCAAGAGACGTTGGATTATCGATCATTGGTGGCTACTCATTTCCATTGTCACTTTGTATACTTTCCTTTATCGTCTTCTACCCCAATTAAAGAATCGTTCCAATAGTTTCTTGCCTACTTTCATCCTTCTTTGGTTTGATGTTGGATACGCTTGCCGCTACTTGAAAATATTGACTTCGTTTGTGACTAATCACTTGTTAAGGGATTACTCCCTTAACAAGAGTGATGCTAATTTGTTATGCCGAGTTGTACTAAATTTGCAAAGGTACATCTCCGTAGTACCTCATTTTAGGGTTTTCTAGTGTTATCTTTGTTATTTTATGGCGTGCAAGGAAATCATGAATTGGTTGATGATAGTTCATCTTACTCCTCATACTCACCTTTGTCTTTTCAACTTCGTCCTTATTTTCCCAAAGTCACCTCTTTCACTATTCGCTAAGTCATATCGTTACCAATTTCTCTTGCTTTTGCCGATATTGGCTTTCAAATCGTTTTAAGGTACCTTTAATTACTTCCTTTTTACGCTAGAAGGACCATTATCTATGACTCATCACCGACAAATCTCTTTTAACATCGCACATATAACCTATTTGGTTTCTTTGCTATACCTACAAATTCCTCATGATAGGATTTACACAATCCTTATGCTCTTAAGTAATCATATCACCACCATCATTTCAAGGTAAACACTTCGGTGTCCTTATTCGTATGAACTCATCCTTTAAAATAATCCTTCTTAGGTCCTCCTGACCTCTACAAAACTTTCAATTACTTTGCTCTCCTTGGCCTCATATCCATTTTCGGCTTTCTAAGCTAAGCTTCTTTTCAAATACAATAACCTAGTGTCCTTAGGAATTGTGATATAATATAATTTAGGGGAAACATCGGTTACTTTATCCTTTTCTCAACCATTCGGTTTTCTCCATTTTCCTTTCATTTTCTTATGGGTCACCATACTCCTTACCGTTTCGTCACTCAAATCCGTCTCTAACTAGAGTAATCGTCGTCTTGAACAGCACACAAGAAGTCGCTAGTCCTTACAGTTATCTCGAGGGTACTTGTCAGATCATGGTGATACGGATCCTTTGATCCTAACTCATCACAGATGCGAATTATCCTTATCACCCTTCCGTTCAAACATTCCATAACTAGCTCTTCCCGGAGTTTGTAGTTTCTTGAAAAGTAGTTCAACGACCAACTTCCTTGATCGTTGTGGTAGTATGGGCCTTGACTTCTAGCGTCGTATTCCTTATTTGCTTTCACTACTAACTTTAGCGATTCCATGTTGTTTTCCTCCTTCACTCTTCTTGGGCGCACTACTCCTTGGGTCGATGGTCCTTGACGATTAACCATGTGTTGCAAATTATTTTTCACTCAAATTTATCTTGTTTTAGCTTACCTCCCTACGACCGTTGACCTTGAGGGGATACCCTTCACAACTCCCCGTGCTTCTAAACTCGGGTGTTGAGCGTATATCGCTTTCTCTTGGCTTAGTTGATATGTTCTACTAATAGCTTGTCTTTCGATAGAGGTTTTCCAATTGATATTCAGAGAATAACGTGTGGAGTGCCATAAAGATGAACGCTACCAGAACTACATCTGGTAAATGGCGTCAATGCCTTCACTTCATTTGTTTGAGTCAAATGACGTTTCTTCACTTTACCGTTCGTGTTAAATCACCTTCCTTTACTTTACTTTATACTTCATATCTCTTTTAGTGACGCTAGTGAATAACTCTTCTTGAAAGATAAAGTAAAATCTTGCGTTTCATACTCCATGTTCGAGCATCTTCCTTGTTGCGATTACCCCCTTAACATTTTTCCTCAAGGAAAACGTAAGGGATTTCCTACTTTTCACTTCGTCTCGCCTTCCTTGATGGTCTTCCATTCACCAAATTCCTTTTTCCTTCATGTAACAAATATCCATCTACTTGGGTATTTTGAAAAAGAAAAGGATAGCTCGGAATCCTTTTTGTTATTCTCTAATCTTGAGGGTTATTCGACACATCCTAATTATCTTATTGTCCTTGGTTTTCTTCTTCTAACTACTTTCGTCTTCCAACATTGCTAGTGATCTCCCCCAAGTTCTAGGGAAGTCTTATATTTATCCAAAGGTGACCTTCATGTCACACGACCTTCCTTTCGTCGGCCGCTCAATTTTTCCTTTGGTCGATCAACATAGATAGGGAAGGCCTTAAATTCTTTCTCCAAGTTAAAGCTTAGTATACTCTTCGCTTGTGCTTCCATGTACTTTGACTTACACACCACATATCTTCTCCGCCCTACTTTATGTACATGATCCAATAACATCTTCTATGCTATATAGTTATCCCAAGTATTTCACTTATGGACAACTGATGTCTCAACGTCTTTCGCATCCCTTGATGTCGCAGCGAGAGCAGGGTATCACTTACTCGATTTTGCCATTTTTGAGTGTTGCGTAAGTGAGTTATATGTTGTTAGGTCACTAACCCTTGAAGAGAGGCGGTGGTGATCATTACTTTGAATAATCAAGAATATCAAGGATATAGAATTTGGTTCGAATGAATGAAATAGGAAATACAAAAACAAAAGAATTATTAAGGCTCGAATCAGACTCCTTGCGCGAGTTAAAGAAATCACTTCTATGTGTTACGTGGCCCATTGGACTCCAACCTTCAATGACGTCAATATATGTCGCACCGACTTAGATAATATAGATAGATGTTCGCGTATACGTGTCAGAATAGAGGTATCGCACCAAATTTCGGAGCTACAATCCCAGAATGTGTCGTCTAGAATGTATATCGGAATGTGTTCTACCGGCGTCCTCGAAACGTAATTTGGCTTTAATACCACTCACCCTTCACAAGTCTCCAACTTCATCCGACGTTTCCATATGTTTCGCACCATCTCAGATCGAATACGAAGGTTATGCGTAGTATCTAAGGGGGATAAAGTCGCGTCATATCTTGGGACTATAATTCTTAGAGTATATCGTCCAACGTTCGTGAGAAGATGTTCCACCGATGATATCGCGTTGTCGTATGTCCATAATGAATAGTGGTGTCATAAGAAATAAGATGGGGGATAATTTCAAAAGAGCAGGAGTGAACGAATTATTGGATCGGAGGGGCACTTAATGACAACTTTCATACTTAGAAAATTTCTAATTTATAATGAATTTCCTAGGGGCAATCACTAGTTCTCAAACGGTCAAATCTCAACACGCAATATCTATTTTAATAGTAAGGGCTAACCACATTATCATCATATCATGCAAAATACTAGTTCTTAATATCAACTCTTAGAGTACAATAACTACCTCGATACTAAGGCAAGACTATATATATCATTACATCATTCACGCGCTAGTCCTCGAATAGCTCAACCTCAGGGAGCAGTAACTATCTTATTTTTTTATTTTTTATTTTTTTATTTTGTTTATTTTTTTATTTTTTTATTTTTTTATTTTTTTATTTTTTTATTTTTTATTTTTTTATTTTTGTGAGCTACTTTTACTCTGACTAATTGGTATTCTTTTTATTTTTTTTTTTTTTATTTTTTTTTTTTTTTTTTTTTCAATTCTTTTATTCTCTTTTTTTTTGTGAGCTACTTTTACTCTGACTATTTTTTTTATTTTTTATTTTATTTTTTTCTGTTTTTCAATTCTTTTATTCTCTTTTTTTTTGTGAGCTACTTTTACTCTGACTAATTGGTATTCTTTTTATTTTTTTTATTTTTTATTTTATTTTTTTCTGTTTTTCAATTCTTTTATTCTCTTTTTTTTTGTGAGCTACTTTTACTCTGACTAATTGGTATTCTTTTTATTTTTTTTATTTTTTATTTTATTTTTTTCTGTTTTTCAATTCTTTTATTCTCTTTTTTTTTGTGAGCTACTTTTACTCTGACTAATTGGTATTCTCTTTATTTTTTTATTTTTTTTTTTTTTATTTTTTTATTTTTTTATTTTTTTATTTTTTTATTTTTTTTTTTTATATTTTTTTATTTTTTTATTTTTTTTTTTTTTTATTTTATTTTTTTCTGTTTTTCAATTCTTTTATTCTCTTTTTTTTTGTGAGCTACTTTTACTCTGACTAATTGGTATTCTCTTTATTTTTTTTATTTTTTATTTTATTTTTTTTCTGTTTTTCAATTCTTTTATTCTCTTTTTTTTTGTGAGCTACTTTTACTCTGACTAATTGGTATTCTTTTTATTTTTTTTTTTTTTATTTTTTTTTTTTTTTCTGTTTTTCAATTCTTTTATTCTCTTTTTTTTTGTGAGCTACTTTTACTCTGACTAATTGGTATTCTCTTAATTTTTTTATTTTTTTATTTTTTTTTTTTTTATTTTTTTCAATTCTTTTATTCTCTTTTTTTTTTTATTTTTTTATTTTTTTATTTTTTTCAATTCTTTTATTCTCTTTTTTTTTGTGAGCTACTTTTACTCTGACTAATTGGTATTCTTTTTATTTTTTTATTTTTTTATTTTTTTATTTTTTTATTTTTTTCAATTCTTTTATTTTTTTATTTTTTTTTTTTTTATTTTTTTATTCTTTTATTCTTTTTTTTTGTGAGCTACTTTTACTCTGACTAATTGGTATTCTTTTTATTTTTTTTATTTTTTATTTTATTTTTTTTCTGTTTTTCAATTCTTTTATTCTCTTTTTTTTTGTGAGCTACTTTTACTCTGACTAATTGGTATTCTTTTTATTTTTTTTATTTTTTATTTTATTTTTTTTCTGTTTTTCAATTCTTTTATTCTCTTTTTTTTTGTGAGCTACTTTTACTCTGACTAATTGGTATTCTTTTTATTTTTTTTATTTTTTATTTTATTTTTTTTCTGTTTTTCAATTCTTTTATTCTCTTTTTTTTTGTGAGCTACTTTTACTCTGACTAATTGGTATTCTCTTATTTTTTTATTTTTTCTATTTTTTTTTTTTTTTCTTTTTTCAATTCTTTTATTCTCTTTTTTTTTGTGAGCTACTTTTACTCTGACTAATTGGTATTCTTTTTATTTTTTTATTTTTTTATTTTTTTATTTTTTTATTTTTTTATTTTTTTATTTTTTTATTTTTTTTTTTTTTCAATTCTTTTATTCTCTTTTTTTTTGTGAGCTACTTTTACTCTGACTAATTGGTATTTTTTTATTTTTTTTTTTTTTTCTGTTTTTCAATTCTTTTATTCTCTTTTTTTTTGTGAGCTACTTTTACTCTGACTAATTGGTATTCTCTTTATTTTTTTATTTTTTTATTTTTTTTTTTTTTTCTTTTTTCAATTCTTTTATTCTCTTTTTTTTTGTGAGCTACTTTTACTCTGACTAATTGGTATTCTTTTTATTTTTTTATTTTTTTATTTTTTTATTTTTTTATTTTTTTATTTTTTTATTTTTTTATTTTTTTATTTTTTTATTTTTTTATTTTTTTATTTTGGTTTATTTTTTTATTTAATAAGTTTATTTTATTTATTTTTTATTTTTTTATTTTTTTATTTTTTTATTTTTTTATTTTTTTATTTTTTTATTTTTTTTTGAAAAGGAATCCTTTTGAACATAAGTCCAAGTGGCCGTTTGAGTTTTACATGGTGCTCTCATAATTAAACGTAGTTCATGACCTACGTTTAATTAGGGTCCTACCATGTAAAGCTCAAACTAGTCCGCTTAACCTTATGCTCGACTCGACTATAAAAATTCGTTTTGAAAAGTGGCTATAGTTTTGGAATTCCCGGGAGAACCCCAATGTTCTCTATAACCTTAGGCTCTGATACCATTTTCTGTAACACCCCAACTAAGGCGGAACAATGAGATGTACAGAAAGTCGAGTATTCAAAACAAAGGATTATAAATAACATTCACCATAGCTTTATTTGATAAAAGAATTTTACAAATGCACAAGCATGTGAACCAATTCCCCAAGTACCATGCGTCCACCGTACTTGAATATTAAGTCCACGAGACAAATAACAAATACATGAAACGGTTTACTACAATGATCAAGGCGGATTCCATTTCCCATCACAAGGTTTGATCTTTGACTCCCAAGTGCAATGCAAATAATCATGATGCATATAATTCCTCAAAGCTTACGCTAATTCCTGAAAAACATGAAGAAAAAGTGTCAACTACGAAAACGTAGTTGGTGAGTGCATAGGTTTTTAAGTAAATCTCGTTACCTAACCATTTTAAAACAAACTTAGAAAATATATTATTTCATATCAATTCACCCAAACCACATGACCGACAAAAATTCCCATATCAAACCATCAAGTTTTCAAAATACCATAACGTCATTTCAAAGAGTTGAGAATCCATGGTAAATTATAAAGTTCTCATTTGTCAAATTTATCGTGAGAGAAAAAGTATATAAATCGATTAATCATACATCAAAACCATTCGGTCATCAACATTTCAATATCGCCAACTTCAACAACTTTCAAGATTCCATATGAAGTCCAATACCCAAACCGTATGTTCAATCCATAATATCCAACCATAAATAATTTCAATAACATTTAGCCCAAGGCATAATTTGATGAGTTTGTGCTTGAGCCACTACTAAGACCGGTTATGTCCAAGATAATAAGAAACACATGCCGTCAATCATGTGCAATAATAATAAAGGGGTCGTGCCATGGAGACGACCAATAATAGAAGGGGGCGTGGCATGACCACTGATATAGTAGCTAGAGCACCGCGTGGTCGGACTGGCAATGAAGGTCGCCACAAAGACAAACCAAGCATCCCACCGTTACTCGTTGGGTGAGGGGACAAGTCCTAGTTGCGCAACTCTCATACTACAGGCCTCTCGAAGAGTTAATAGTAGTGTACCGAGGTGAAACAGTTTGACAGTACTCAAGCTCATCATATAATATATAACATGTTAAACATACAATAATTCCATATCTTAAGCCATCACTTAGAAATGCCACTTTCATTATGTTGTCATCAATTTTGGGATCCAAGTGTATTGCTAATATTCGCATCTTTTTTGTTGTAGGGATTGATGGTGAAAAAGGTCACTTTTAATATACATGTAGTTACAAGTTGTTAGAATTTCGGTAACTTGCCTTCATTTGTGGTTTTGTTTGGCATCTTAGGTTATCATATGGGAATGCCATATTAAGTTATGTTCTTTTAAACATCATTGGATGTGTAACCAATTTTAATACTAAATAGCATTTGTGATATCAATTTATAGTTTGGTTAACGTAATTACTTATGTCCATTCTACTTAATCATCCTTTTTGTGTTACTTTGATTATTCGGGTTTATGAAATTCGCTTAGTTGTTATGGGCCATCACCAATTGGGCCTAAGTGTTATGGGCTTTTAAGTGACTTGGGCTTAATTTAGTTATTGGGCTTGACCTTGTTTGGGTTATGTGCTTAATGAGTTATATTGGTTATTGGGCTATATGGTTTATTGGGCCAGGTGGGCCTACTGATTTATGGTTCAATGGGTTTATTATTTGGGTCGGGTTAGCCCATTATGACCTTTAGTCCATTCCTTAGCCCATTACACAAATTATTAGTTTACTTCAGAATTTTCTGTTTTTACTTCACATTTTTATGAAATGTTGGCTACTGTTTTGGGGTTAAACCGAATTATTTGGACCCTCCTGATTTTTATACAATAACCTATATGTGTCCACTTATTTTTTGGCTTAATTTATAAAGAATTTCTACTACCTCTAAATATTTTTATAAATGGAAGTGGTCAAAACAGTCACTGTTTTGCATACTCGAAAGTTTTATAAAAGTTCTTTGGGTTTTGCTCTTAATAAAAATTCCATGATTTTATTTTAAGTTTAGGACACATTGAACTTACTTTCCACCAAGTATGGCCTCCTGGAACCTTATGGATTAGGAGATAAAAATTGTTAAAGTTGATAAAATATTCAGACAAAAATGCAGTTTCGACCAGTTTTAGTAGAAAAATCATATCTTTTGTTTGGTTCAGTATTTTTGAGTAATTCCAGTTGGAGGTTAAACTTAACTCGTTTATCTACAACTTTTATTTTGAAAGTTTTTCTTGAATATGCCCTCACATGCTCAGTTTATCCGTTTTAAGACAGAAAATTATTTCTGTCAGAATGTGTTTTGGTTAACACAACCCACCAATGATGTTGGTTGCTTGTTTTAGCCTCTAAATTACCATTAACAAGATTATCACTTTATTTTGTAGTACTTTTAACATCAATATTACTGATTATAATCCTTTTCAATTCTATTTATCATCATCCAAAGATCCATCTCAAATCCAAACTAAATCTAGCTCAAAACAATTCAAACTAGTGCAAGACTTGCACATGCATGCCATGATCTAACCTTTTTGGACATATATAAGCTATAAACTTAAATCTTCTTTTTGAAAACATCATTTTGATGAAAAATCACAGAAATATAAGAGTGTTTTATTTCATAGAAAACCATTTTTATGAGACCCATTTAGCAAATATACAACAAATCTTAAAAATACCAACTCTTGGGTCTTGTTCTTGTTGAATCATTGAATCCTTTCTCTAGATCTTTACATGCATGAACATGTGAGATAAGGATCTATCAACCTTGCCCTCATTGAGTTTAAATCAAGAAGAAAGTGCATGAAGAAGTGAAGAAAACTTTAATAAAGATCGATTTTTGAAAGAACAAGATAAAAGCTAGTTTATATTGAGCAAGGATAAGTAGTTAACAACCTTTTGAGTCAAGATTTAGGACGGATTTGGGGCTGTTTTTGGGCAGAATTTCGTGACCCAAGATGGCTTCCAAGAGACCTCCAAGCTAGCTTCGAACAACCCTTGATATATCTAGATTAAAACCCTTTTATTATTATAGTTGTTTATTTAAGATTAAACTTCCATTTTTGTGATGCATGAACCGAATTTGAAGAAGAAGAAGGAAGAAATTCTTGAAAGAAAATGGTTGAGAGAAAAGTGAGAGAGAAATGAGAGAGAATGGGGAAGTGTGTGTTGTGTTTCCAAAAAAAAAATGAGAGAAGTGAGTGTGTGTGTGTGTGTGTGACCGTTCAAAAGAAAGGGAGGGGGGAGAAAGTGGGCTAGGTGTTTGCTTATTGGTTGACAAGAGTGGTAAAAGACTAACCATGGTTTGGTGTTGATGCTTGGTGATGCACTTGGATGGGTGAAAGGCTAGATGCATGCTCATGTATACATATTTATATATTTATGGGTATGTACATATGTATATATGTAAGGCTAGAGTGTACACATGAGGTAAGGTGTAAGAACTAGTTGCATGCTTATTGGCTAGTTGATATGTATGCATGTGATGTGTTTTATATATTTAATTTCATAAACTCATTTATAAAATCATGCATGTATATGTGTCTTGTATTAAATTTTGTTGTATTGTATATATATATATATAGGTACATTTTTTTTGTGTTTTATAATTGTCACTTAAATCATTATTTATAAACTTGTATTTTTATTAGACATATATATATACTTATTATTATTTAAACTCACTTTTATATATTATCTAGCTTGAAATTGTGTTTTTGAAATGTTCATTATATTTTATGCTCAAATGTACTTGTATCATTTTGTTATTAGATGAAGTTTTAAATGCATTAATTTATATATATATATATATATATATATATATATATATATATATATATATATATATATATATATATATATATATATATATATATATATATATATATATATATATATATATATATATATATATATATATATATATATATATATATATATATATATATATATATATATATATATATATATATATATATATATATATATATATATATATATATATATATATATATATATATATATATATATATATATATATATATATATATATATATATATATATATATATATATATATATATATATATATATATATATATATATATATATATATATATATATATATATATATATATATATATATATATATATATATATATATATATATATATATATATATATATATATATATATATATATATATATATATGTGATGTGTTTCATATATTTAATTTCATAAACTCATTTATAAAATCATACATGAATATGTGTCTTGTATTAAATTTTGTTGTATTGTATATATATATATATAGGTACATTTTTTTTGTGTTTTATAATTGTCACTTAAATCATTATTTATAAACTTGTATTTTTATTAGACATATATATATACTTATTATTATTTAAACTCACTTTTATATATTATCTAGCTTGAAATTGTGTTTTTGAAATGTTCATTATATTTTATGCTCAAATGTACTTTAATTGGATTGGTGTTTGAATTGTTGGATGATTATATAGATTTTTGGTTGTTATCACAACTTATGAACCTTATATAATTATTTATGTAGTCTAACCTTTCATACAACTGGAAAGAAAAAATACAGTAAAAAACAGATATTAAACAATAAGCTCTTGAAAGTTGAAAAAGATCTACTAGTTACATACCCGCGCGTTGCTGCGGTATCCGAGTTTTTCATGGTGTATATATTTTCCATTATTATTTAGCTGGAATATAATCTTTGTTTCTATGATACTCATCAAGTATTAAACTCCATATAACACAACGGTAATATTTGATTGCTATTGAATATGGTGGCGCAATTTTTTCGGTTGATGGCGAAAGTAGTTATAGCACAACCATACCTTAAAAGTGAAGAAAAAAGTTTTTTTAAAATATCTCCATTAACCCTTTAAATCAATTATTTTTATATTAATTATCTACATCACTCGATACCCCCTCCACCACCAACAGTCGTCCCACTACCACACCGTCGCCGTCACGACCACCACCGCATTTGCGTGGGTGTCGTGCTAATGAGGTTTAATTATTTAAAAATAGCAATTAACTTTTATAGAATATTGAAAGTAATTTTAGTTAATACTTTTGTAAATATTTAGATTGATGAGTTAAATTATTACATGTGCTTAAAAAATTACTAATTACTTAGGTGGGCCTTCCAAAAGTATTAACATTTAATGTTTGAAATAAGTAACTTGTATTGTTATGCTATGGAGTTGTACCATATATACGCATTAAGAAGTTGTACCAAAAGCTTTAAAAAGAGTAAAAAAAGAGTTGGTTTTTAGTATATATACTAAATAAATAAATACTAATACTTGCGTGGTATAGAATATAGACGAAGTTTTTACATCCGGGTTGGTTAAGCCCGGACCTATCCAAAATGGTGTGCTTTTATTTATTTCACTTGTAATATTTTTTTTAACGGTTCTTTTGATGGTTTAAATGATTCAACGATATTCGACGCGCTACGTAACACCTTGAAATTTTTTAAAATGTGGAGTTTTTAATTCTTATTAACTATCATTAAAAGTGCAAGAAACGTCCTACTAGAAGCGGATCTTAACGGATTGGTGCTAAGTATTGAATGATCATTATGTCAATTAAAGGAAATATAAAAAACAAATGTCTACATCTATACCACCACCCGTCGCCTCCACTGTCATCGCATTGTGCGGTTACTCTTTAAATTTGGATTTTTAAAGCTAAGACTAAGGGCAAATCTTCGAAGCACTACTGATAGCAAGTCTACGTCACCTTATTCTCGTACTTGTCGTCACACCCTGTTCACATATTTGAAAAACAAATCTTAGCTAACTAAAGTTAAGTAAGAGGCTTATGTCTTCCATATGTCACATTCTATCATTATTCATTAGGTTGATTCTCGCACCTGTTATCACACCTAGTGGGTGGTGGATGTAGTATATAACTATCGGGGGAAACCGCCCCCGACGACCTAAAGTTTTTTAATGTAAATATATAATATATATGTATATTATTTTCTTTTTAGTTCATTATGCCCTCTTATTTTTAAGTCAAAAACTGTTTTACCCTCGATGTCATAATATCTTGGATCCGTCTCTAATCAAACCTCTTCATATGTGTGAGGAATGTGCAATGCGCGTGCTATGTGTTTTATACCTCTCTTGTTTGAAGCCTATCCAATTTCTTAATCAAAAAACACGCCGAATTTATTCCAAAGAAAATTTATTTTTTTCTAAAATGGACAGAAATCAACTTGCGAAGGAACTTATCTATCGCGAGTTATAATTCCTCGTGTTTACAAATTCTTTTTTCCGCCAAAAAGAGAAATTGTTTCATTTTCATTTTTAGGAGTAAAGTAGCTTTGATATAATATTTAGATGTTACTATGTTCTCAAGATTTTTTTATAGAAGAAGGGAAAAGAAGCCAAGGGCGCGTTTAGTTGTGGAAAATGTTTTCTAGTTTTATATATCTAATTTTCTAGAAAATGGAAGGAGTTTTTCATCTCTAGAAAAGAAATGAAAATTTTGAAAAACGCGTTCAAAACTAGAAATTTATTTTCATTTTTATATTAAAAAACATGTTATAATATACTTGGTTAAGTGGAGGTCGGGGTGGGGTGGGTGGGGCGGGGGCAAGGGGTGACGGGGGGCAGGGACGGGGGCGTAAGGGGAGAGTTAATATAATTTGAGGTTTTCAAAATTTAGAAAATGGAAAATGAAAAGTGGAAAACAATAAAAAAAAATGTTTTCTAATTTTCCATAGAAAAGTGGAAAACAGTGTTTCTGTTTTCTTGGAAAACATTTTTAAAAACTATGATTTGATCGCATTCTCTGTTTTCCATGTTTTCTTGAAAACAGAAATGAAAAACAAGGGTTGTTTTTCACAACTAAACGCGCCCTAAAAGATTTTTAAAAAATGGGTTCCGGAGTTTTTACAAAGAAAAAAAAGAAGTGAAATGAAATGAAACAAAAAAAATTATATAGTTGTATTTTAACTAATTTATTTCTTCAAATAAAAAATGGAATGATTGGAAAGGAAGTAAATTGATTGTTTTTTTACATATCTTCTTTTCTTTTCATTTAAACAAAAAAAATTAAACTCAAAAACATCAATACTTTTCAAAAGAAAAAAAAAATACAGCGTAAAAGAAAAAGGAAATAAAGAAAACTCCAAATTGGGGATGCAATCAATGGTGGTGGGAACTGATTTTCAGGTGTAAAATTATGGCGCAAATAGGTTAACATCACATAAAAAGTCGTTGACCAACAATACAAGCCATACATACATATACATACAAAAAATATATATATATGTATTGATGGGAGGGAGGAAGCGTGTAGTGACGTAACTGAAACCCCACCAAAAACCCTATGTAATAAAATAATCATTTGGAAGGTATTTATCTTTTACTGTTTTTAATTTATTTAAGTTTTACTTCTTGATTAACATGTGATGATTAGTGATTTGTTAATATTAATTACTGTATGAATTTTACAAACTGATTGTGATTCTATTAATTTTTGATTTATTTTGTCAAAGTGTGTATTGAATGATGATTGTGTATTTTCTTAATCAAAAATGTGGGTTTATTTACTGCCTGCCTGCATATATAATAATAGTGTATGTATATATGTATATTTCTTTAATTATGATGCTATTTTGTATGATGGTGTTTTTTCTTGGGTTATTTTTTTATTTTTCATGTTATATACATGATATATTTTGTTCATGAAATCGGATGTCGAAAAACTGAATTTAAACATTGTATTACAGCTTGTAAATATTTGAAGATGATGGTAACTGAACAAGACAAGTAAGTGTCATTGGGAAGTTGATGGATCTGAAAGCGGTGCCACATCCGATTTATAGGCAGAAAAAAGTATTTTCTGAGAAATATTTACAGAAATCTGCTTCTATAGGCTCTTGTGAGAGGAAGTCAAGGAAAATTAGGCATAGGAGTCGGCCGAAAATTAAGAATAGTTCAAGAAAGGATTTTAGTTTTGATGGGATGGAGAAATTGAAGTCAAATGGGAAAAGAATTGATTATGCGGAGACTGCAGTTTTGAGACCAAATCTAGGGAGTGCTAAACGTGGGTCCATACCTTCATTTTTACTTGATTCTTGTACTGTTTTTGGCTGGGAATATAAGAAGCAGCTTCTTGAAAGATCGAAACAGACTAAAGTTTGTTTAGATATATGGTCTAGTAATCGGGTTTGTAATGTTGGTGAAACACGTTCGATGGAGGATCTTGAGTTAAAGCAAAAATTAGAGTTGGGAACAAAAGTTGTCTATGACAGTAATGAAGGTTGGAAAGATAAATCTGTCACCAAGTTACCGATATTGAAACGTTCGTCTAGCTCTGACATTAAGTGCAAGAATATGTCCAAAGGTGAATTGAAATCGGGCACTGGGAGAGGAATTAATGTGTCTACAAACTCTGAGAATGTTGCGTTTTCCTGTTCTTCCAGTACTTCGTTTGAACAGGTAAATGCTTGTTCCTTTTGCTTTTCTATATCTATGTGGTCTGTATGACAATTTGTTGGTATTTTAGTAGTTAAACATTTGTAGTTACATCTTTTGCAGGATTCAACCTGTGAAGAGGGAATTACGCCCTTAAATCTTATGGACGTTGATGATGAACTTTTGAGGAACACGGGTGAAGGTTTCCAGCCTAGTCCAAATTCAGTCTTGGAACCAGACAATTTCTCAAGCTCTGAATATGGGGATATTAGCACCGATCTTGATGGTTAGTGTATTTAAGAGAATGCTAGTTGTGAGATGGATGGTCAGGCGGATTGGGTAAAGGTCAAAAACTGTGGATTTTTAGTATGAGTTAAAATGAATGAGCTGGATCAGGTCGAGTAAACTCACAAGCGCTTCTTTGCTCTCTGTTCTTATCAGTTTAATAAAAGTATGCATGCATTAAAAAACAATATGATGACAATAATAAATTTTAATCTCATAGTTGAAAAGAAACTCAGAACGACTTGCAGCCATTCAACCTGTTTTTATCTATCTGGCTTGTGCCACTTTCAACTAAATATCTCTAGTCTAATATATTTATGTTATATATGGTAGCTTTGTGGATGAAACTTCAAGTTCTCGTGTCAGAATCAGAAGAGAACGAGTCTAAGCATGAGATAGTTACATTGAGTGAAGGAGATTCTACTGAAAGAACTTTTTGTGTTAGTCAAGACATCAAACATTCTAGATGCTTTGGGGCCAAAACAAAGCCAACAGTTTTCGTACTTAATCAATGTGCTCAATGAATTGGGATTTCATGGTGGTAAAATGGAGGTAAGTTTTGAAAGATTATATTCCCCAAGACACATAATAAACCCTTTGGTCTTTGAGACATTAGAGAAGAAGTATCGGAAACAGAAGTCATGGAATAGAGCCGATAGGCAACTCTTGTTTGATCGTATAAATATAGGGTTGTCTGAAATTGTAGGGTCAAAGCCGTTAAGTAGGAAAATGTGTACTTTTTTGAGGAGGGATATAATTGAGGACGAGTTGTGGAATATGCTACTTAGTGAAGAAAACGAAGTCAATTATGACTTATCCAGAAAGGCTCTTGGAAAAGAACCATGGTTAGAGTTGGGCGATGAAGTGGATTCTATCGTTGAAGAGATTGAAGAATTTTTGTTCAATGAGCTTGCAACAGAGTTGGTTGCTGCTTGAAGATTACTCATTTTACATTCTTATAGATGTACATGAAATTTAGGGGCGAGTGTTAAAAGTCGAAACAATCGGGGACTCATCCTTTTGATGAGCCTTGGTGCAGTGAAATATAGGGTATACAGATTTGATGATAGAGATTGGTTTGCATGTATTTTGAAGGGTGTATACTGTATAGCATTCAATAGTACATTTTTTTGCAGATTTGAGACAGAATAAGATTAAAATTGATTTTGTATAGAGTTTGTTGTAATAGGTGTGCACGCAGATTTTATGAGAATTCGGAACCATTCCTTCAACTTTCTATTGCAAGTATATCTGTATATATGCATCATATTGTGCATCATTTTCTCTGGTATTCATCGATCCATGTAAAATATCACTTGTCATATAGTGATTGTTTGTTTTGGGTAAAAGGGTTCACCCTGGTTACATTTTATATAATAATGAAGTTCAGGCGGGTAAAAGGGTTCACCCTGTTTATTTGTATGTTCGTTTGCTGCAAGAACCATCACTTTTTTTCAACTTAAGAGAAAGCAGGTCTATTAAAAGTCAATAAGCTAACCAAATCACTATGAATTGTATGGCTTAAAAGTCAACATTCTAACTGCACCACTATTGACCAGAATAATATATGATACACACACATCCCATTCATTTCAGTATCTATGAATGGAAAGCTTAGTTAAATTCAGCATTTACATGTTGATCAATCTAGCTCCTCTGGCTGCACCAGTTTCCACACAACCTCAAACCGAGTTCACCCTCCTGTTTTTCATGCACGACATTCTAGGAGGATCAAACCCCTCGGCACGGGCCATGACGGGCATAGTCAACAACCCGGCAATCAAAAGTTTACTTCCGTTTGCCAAACCCATGGGCATGGTTCTCCCTAACCAGGGAACCAACAACGACAACACCCCTTTTATCATTGGTCTTGGAGGGGCCATAACAAATGTCTTTGAAACAGGGACCGGAGGGACTCGATCGGCCAACCTTAGGCTTAGCCCTTCAGCATCTCATGTTTGGAACCATCATAGTCTTTGATGATGAATTAACCGATGGGTATGAGCCTGGGTCAGATTTAATTGGAAAAGCACAAGGGTTTTACGCTGCTAGCTCTATAGATGGAAATAGCCAAAGTATCACATTTACAGTTATGTTCAAGAGTGAAAATTACCTAGATAGTCTTAGCTTTTTTGGGGTTCATAGAACAGGGGTGTCTGAGTCCCAACTAGCCATCATGGGTGGAACCGGAAAGTATGTTAATGCAAAGGGATATGCAAAAGTTAAGACTGTTCCATTGAACGATCAACAAGTTACGTATGGTTGGGAAACTGTGCTCGAATTTTCAGTTTATGTTACTTACTGAACTATACCTCATATAATGAGTAATTCCGTATGTATTTTGGATCATCAATCATACCCCTTATCCATAGAAAATGACAGCAAATAATTTGAAACTCAGTTTTTTGTAGTGAAGACGGTGTACAGTTCTTCTGAGTACATTACTCCATCTCTGTTTAAGACTTTTAAATATGTTTATAACACATTTTTAAGGCTTAGCTAAATGGTATTTAGGCCATATGTCATTGGTTTTATAGTCCATATATTGAAAGGTGTTGATGAAAATGAAACCTTTCTTACCCAATTGTTAAGCACTTCAAATGGGCTATGTCCGGGTTAACAGCTCTCAGATCAGGGTTGGATAGTTCAGCTCAGTTATCAAATCATTTCGGGATCAGTTTCGGATCAAAGAATACCAACGGGAACCCGGCCCCGTTTTTTACTTTGTATCGTTATGTCTAATAGGGGTAATCAAAAATCGCAGTTGTGAGTATTTGTATCAACTATACTCGCATTCATATCAAAGTTCCATTATTTTCATCCTATTTTAAATAGATGAGCTAATGACTCACAAATTTCGGGCAAGAGGATAAGAGGGAAAAGCCATAATATTGGTGATCATCTCAAGTCTCAACACAATCTTAATACTCTACCTAGATAAAGTTTGAGTAAAATTATACAAACGTACTCTGGTATGATTGGATAAGTGATTTTATTCAAAATATGAAGATGTTTATTTAGTACAAAACAGAAATTGCATTAGACATATTACCAAGCAAATATTTAGAACAAAAATATAATGGGAATCATTGTATCATGCTAAAAACTAAATAAGCAAAGAAATAAAAAGCTTATGCAGTAATAGGTCATATATGATATATATGGTATTAAAAACCAGTATGATAAATTTTGAAGATGGACAAACAACACATTTCAATTACAAATCACTCAAAAGTGCACAAATGAAGCAGAAGAGTACTACAAACACAAGCTACAAATACATAAAACAAACTTTAAGTAGTTCAAGGTCTATGCTGGTGTGAGGTAGACATTGACATGGACAATAGTTTCAACACCATCAGTTGTGTGTTCATCAACCTGAGGCAAACTTTCAATGGTGGCATACCCTTTGGCATCCTCATACTTCCCTGTCCCACCGATCACGGCTATATGTGATACCTCAGAAGCAGTTCTATGGACCCCGAAAAAGCTAATGGTATCATCCACCTCGTGATCAGAACCATGGAATAAAGTAGTTAGTGCGAATGTGTGGCTGCTTCCATCCAACGAGCTTGAGAGGTAGAAGCCCTGTCCTCGGCCAAGTACACCAGTACCAAGCTCATGTCCTTCGGTTAATTCGTTGTCAATAACAGTAATAGACCCGAACATGAGTTGTTGGAGGGTTATGCCAGCTGGAAGTTGTCCAGCTGAAACGAATGGTAGGTTGCCTCCTCCATTGACAACATTGTTGTTCCCCGCGTTTTGGAGGACCGTGTTGCCATTTTGGTTGTTATTATTACTACCACCGTTGAAACCGGCTAAGAATGGGAGGTTGTTGTTATTGACTATACCGTTAATGTTGTTTAATGGGACCCCGTTGGTGATTGGGAACACTTGGCTGTTGGGGGTAGAGAAAGGAACCGCATTAGCACTTGAACTAGCTACAATCCCGGTAACCACCCTACTTGTAGCGTGAGATCCTCCTAGAACATCATGCATGAAGAAACTTAAAGTTGGGTGCTCTCCACCTACAACAGCACCACCTGTGGCACCAACCGCCCCACCAGTTGTGGCACCAACGGCTGCCCCTGAACCTCCTGCGGGTGTAGCACCTACAGGGGTAGCCACTGGTGCCACATTGGTAGTAGGTTCTACCTTAGTTGGTAACGGGTTGGTGGGACCCACAATTGGTGCGGGTGCAACCGTGGCAGGAAATTGACCACTTGGTAGTGTAGGCGTAGGATCTTCCACTGGTGGGTCAGCCTCGTCTACTGGACTATCTGGGCCAGGTTGATTAGTTGGAAGTGGGGCCACAGGTGTAACGTCATCATCTGTCGTATCTAGTAGCACACGTGCGCCATTGGAACATTCAAAAGAGATGGCTAGCAAAAAGATGCAAATTGTGGTTTTGAGAATGGTAGAAGTGGATAGCTTGAGATTGGCCATTTTTGTGTTTTGACTTCTTTTGATGGCAAAGAGAAATCTGATGTGTGTTTTTGATGATGAAGATAATGTGTGCATATGGGCATATATAGTATTGTGTGATGAGACAAATTGGAGTTGATGAAATGCATGGAGTTGTTTTGGTGTATAGGGTGTTTTGGTTAAACAACTATTTATAAGTATATTTGGTAGACTTGAACAACTCAGAAATTTTGCTTGTTTTGTTTTTATCAAAGAGAAAGCCAGAGAAATAAACATGAATTATTAATATCAAATCCTTTACTTAAATTTACTTAAATAAAGCAAATCATACTTTCGTGTCAGAAAACAAAAATACATCAGTAAACACTAAACACAGACTTGTTACATTCAGAATCAAATCACTTACGTTAATCTTTCTTAGATACAGTAATAAGTTTATATGAAATGTCACCATATGGTAAACTGATGTATATATAATAAAGATGTACAGAAACACATAAATAGCAGTGATAAACATGTGAAAGCGCATTTATACATGTATTAACAAACACACCATCTTAGAGGTTTTGTTTTTCAGGTTTGATAGTTCGATAAAAGCAAAATTCAAAAGATGTGAATCTCATTCCTAAAAAAGATATAAGCAAACCTGGAGAAGTGATATGGATTAATTAACAAAGGCGAATTACTAGAGGCCGTGTACACTTGTATAAGTTAATCTAGTCATCAATCCAAATAGCTCGAGTAAAGAGGGTTGCGCCACTTGCAAGGTCTTAGGGGCAGAGCACCCCTCATACCAGCGGTCACAATGCCAGTGAATTAGTAGGGTCAAGAGGCAAAACGAAAAATACCATCTCAGCAAGAGGGGAAATCATCGATCAACATGTATATAATGAGAGATGTAGGCACTAACTCTCAAATAAGCAACAACCTAAGTTTAATCAGCAACTAATTAAGTTGATCAAGTACCAAGTAAGTTGTCACTCATCCAAATAAGTGACCACTCTGATCAATGACCAACCCTCTCATTTTTGACCCCCTTTGTAACGTTTAAAAAACTAACTGTAACCCTTCGTTACTTTTTAAAAACATTTTTTAGACAGTTTTACCAGACATATCTTTTAGAGACTTTGGGTGCTCAATATATATGAAAAATAAACACGACTTTGTTGTTACACTCTTGCAACGATGTTCTTGATAACCATTTTCTTAATTTTACTGCCAAATTACTGAAGTCATAACAAACTATACTATCCCAAAACAATTCGTGTAACCCATAATGTACATGATAAGAAAAGAAAAGAAAACTAATCACACGATTAGAATTGACATTCGATCATTGAAATCATATACACAGCTTCACCAACACTAAATTGTGTTCAACATGTTTACAAGTAATAATTGAACTTAAAATTTCTTGTAAATGAAAACAAAAAATTTCATACTAAGTATCAATATTTGATATTTCTTACTAGATTTTGTTATCAGCAAAACCTGGTGAAAAGTTATGCATAATGCTTTAGTCAAGATCTGTCTGAGAGTTTCTTTTTCCTTTTAGACTGTGGTATCAACTTCATTCCGTGTCATCCATCAAGCTTATATTTTATATGTTATCACAACAGAACGTATGACCACTTGAATAAACCATATAATAGCACTTCGGTTCTTTGATCATTTATAATTGGACGTTAATAGATTTGCTAATCACGATATATCACCTAAAATTACAACATTTAAGGTGTACGTACGTGTATATATATACACTCTTTATTAAATCGTGCGAATGAATAGTCCGCTATATATGTGCCAATATATACGCATATCTCAACCTAAGTAAACATCTATCAAAAGAAAACTATTTGATTCTCCTTCTTTTACAACCTTTGAGCTTAGTCTAGAAGCCTTTATAGTCGCGTATCCATTAGCACCTTCGTATATCCCTGTGCCACCAATGATCGCGACATGAGACTCAGAATCTACATCTGCTTGATGCAATCCAAAAAACCGTAATCCATCTTTATAATCATTGTCAGCAAAGGTTATTGTCATTGCCATCATTTGGCTTTCCTTGCTACCAACATACATTCCTTTGGCTTTCCCAAGTAAAGTCAACCCGTAGAGATTTGTTTTCTCTAACAAGTCAACGTCAATAACATAAACCACGCCGAACTCCAATTCTTCTTGAAGAATAGTCGAAGCTGAAAAACTAATCCCATGTAAGCCAAAAGATTGGCTTGGGATGGAGTTGTAGTCAGAAACCGGGATTCCTCCAATAGGCGGAAAGAGCCCAATTGGTTTCGAGAAGGGTATGGGTTGATAATTGACATTATTTGTTGGTGTGGTAATAGGAGGGTGTTGTGGGTTGGAGTACTTTAGTACATTTGGCATATAAAAGGTCATTGTTTTGTGACCGGTCCGTGGTGATGGTTGTGGCGTTGGCGATAGACCTCCAAGGGTTCGGGCCGAAAATGTTTGGATGATGGTTGTGAAGAGTAACAAGAAGAAATAAGCTAGAGTTGTTAAGTTGGAAGGGGGTTTGGGCAGTTCCATGGAGAGGCCAAGAGGCTTTTTTGTAATCTGTTTTTAGATTCATAAATAGGTGATAATAATAAATCATAAGGAGATGTTTATAGTGGTTTTGGTATCAATAATTAAAGTGAAGTGGGGTGGTTACTTACTTACTGGCGAGACATGAGTCAAACCAAGCAACCTTTGGCATGTAACCCTTTGTAAGTACTTTGTTAAGACAATTTTTAGACAATTTCAACTGACATATCTTTTAGAGACTTTGGGTGCTCAATATATATGAAATTTTAAAAATCTTTTTTTTGTGGTATTTATAACTTAAAACTAAAAGACATAAATTATAAATTAAGTTGATAATTAAATGATACAATAGAAATAAAAGAACTTGACTAAATGTTTTAAATTATATAAATTAAGGTATACCATAGTCTTACCTCTAAACTATTTTGGACAAGTATGAATACATAATCATCATTATCATCATTATCATATATATAAACAGCCATAAACAAATCTCCATATTTACATTTACATTTTTACATAATAATAATATAAGGTTTACCATCTCTTATTTTTTAAAGATATTAATATATGTGTTTAGTTTAATTTATTAACCTAAAGCTTCTTTTAAAAAGTAAAATGATGAAATATAGAAACCTTAAAAAAAATAAAATTGAAAACTTTTTCTTGATAGAATTCATATATTATATCCATATTTCATATTCATTCATGTGATTTACTTAAAATAATAATTTTATTGGAACAAAATACATAAAATATAAAACTCATTTATCCAAAATATCCAACTAATTAAGTAATTTAAAAAATATTTTTTCAATAAATACAAAAAACCAACTTTGCTTATAATTAGTCTTCATTTAACTATAATTATATATAACTTATTAAGTTATTATTAATTATAACTTATCAAATTATCATTGATTATATATATAAAAAAACAATATATCTAACTATATATAATCTAAAACTTTCATGAAAAAAAAATACCACAACAAAAATACAAGAAGCTTTTTAGTTGTATGGTTAAGAAAACAGACAACAAGCATTGACATGATATTGATAGACGAACAAGTTAAACGCTTTTGTCAATGTTCCAGTATTACATTCTGCTATATTCGATTTTCATTACATTCTTTATATTTGAATTTATCGGTTTGTTCTTTCATAACTTAAAGTTACATTCTTTATATTTGAATTTACTGGTTTGTTTTTTCACAGCTTTTCTTTAATTACACATATTTGATTTTATATTTATGTCATAAATAATCCGTGTATTTGATACGGGTCTAAATCTAGTCCATATATTATAACAATATTTCATATTCATTCATGTGATTTACTCTAAAGTAAAAAAAAATTTGGTCTAATATTTATGGTCCGATATTTAGGCGGATCATTTTCCATCCCTAAAACCCCTCTCTTCTCAATTTAAGCCCTAGTTTTCCACATTCCATCACATACACACACTCTATTACCCAAACTAGGGTTTATCATGTATCTCTACAATCTCACTCTCCAACAAGCCACCGGAATCATCTGCGCAATCAACGGCAGCTTCTCCGGCGGCAACAAATCACAAGAAATCGTCGTCGCACGTGGCAAGGTCCTCGAGCTTTTACGTCCTGACGAAAACGGTAAAATCCAATCTATACTTTCCGTTGATGTTTTTGGTGCTATTAGATCCTTAGCTCAATTTAGGTTAACTGGTGCTCAAAAGGATTATATTGTTGTCGGTTCGGATTCGGGTCGGATTGTTATTTTAGAATATAATAAGGAGAAAAATGTGTTTAATCAAGTTCATAAAGAAACTTTCGGAAAATCCGGTAGTCGTAGGATTGTTCCTGGTCAGTATTTAGCCGTAGATCCGAAAGGTAGGGCGGTTATGATTGGTGCTTGTGAGAAACAGAAACTTGTTTATGTTTTGAATAGGGATAGTGCGGCTAGGTTAACGATATCGAGTCCTTTAGAAGCACATAAGTCTCATACGATAACGTATTCGATTGTTGGTGTGGATTGTGGTTTTGATAATCCGATATTTGCTGCTATTGAGTTGGATTATAGTGAGGCAGATCAGGATAGTACGGGGCAGGCTGCGAGTGAGGCTCAAAAGCAGTTGACGTTTTATGAGTTGGATTTAGGACTTAATCATGTTTCTAGGAAGTGGTCTGAGCAGGTGGATAACGGTGCGAATATGCTTGTCACGGTTCCGGGTGGTGGTGATGGGCCGAGTGGGGTTTTGGTTTGTGCGGAGAATTTTGTTATTTATAAGAATCAGGGGCATCCGGATGTTAGGGCGGTTATTCCACGACGAGCGGATTTGCCTGCTGAACGGGGTGTTTTGATTGTTTCGGCTACCATGCATAAACAGAAGTCGATGTTTTTCTTTCTGTTGCAGACGGAGTATGGAGATGTGTTTAAGGTTACGCTTGATCATGATAATGAGAGGGTTACAGAGTTGAAGATTAAGTATTTTGATACCATACCTGTGGCGTCCGCGATGTGTGTTATGAAGTTGGGGTTTCTGTTTGCGGCGTCTGAGTTTGGGAATCACGCGTTGTATCAGTTTCAGGCTATTGGTGCTGACCCTGATGTGGAGTCATCTTCGGCTACGTTGATGGAAACTGATGAAGGGTTCCAGCCGGTGTTTTTCAAGCCTAGAGGGTTGAAGAATCTTGTAAGAATTGACCAGGTGGAGAGCTTGATGCCGATTTTGGACATGAAAGTTGTGAACCTGTTTGAGGAAGAGACTCCTCAGATATTTACACTCTGTGGGCGTGGCCCTCGTTCTTCTCTTAGGATACTGAGACCGGGGCTTGCTATCAGTGAAATGGCAGTATCACAGCTTCCGGGTGTCCCTAGTGCGGTTTGGACTGTTAAGCGGAACGTTAATGATGAATTTGATGCTTACATTGTTGTTTCGTTTGCAAATGCAACGCTCGTGCTTTCTATTGGCGAGACTGTGGAAGAAGTTAATGACAGTGGGTTTCTTGACACCACACCGTCACTTGCTGTTTCATTGGTTGGTGACGATTCTCTTATGCAAGTACATCCTAGTGGTATTAGACATATAAGGGAAGATGGCCGTATTAATGAATGGAGAACTCCTGGAAAAAGAACAATTGTTAAGGTTGGATCGAATCGACTTCAAGTGGTTATTGCTTTGAGTGGAGGAGAGCTTATATACTTTGAGGTAGATATGACCGGACAGTTGATGGAAATCGAGAAACATGAAATGTCAGGTGACGTGGCTTGTCTGGATATAGCCCCAGTTCCTGAAGGAAGGCAAAGATCGCGTTTTCTAGCCGTTGGATCTTATGATAATACTATCAGGATATTATCTTTGGATCCTGATGACTGTATGCAGGTTCTTAGCGTGTCAAGTGTATCCTCGCCTCCCGAGTCACTTCTTTTTCTTGAGGTCCAGGCTTCTGTAGGTGGGGAGGATGGTGCTGACCACCCGGCCAGTCTCTTTCTGAACTCGGGTCTTCAAAGCGGTGTTCTATTTAGGACCGTTGTGGATATGGTTACCGGCCAGCTTTCGGATGCACGGTCACGGTTTTTGGGACTTAGAGCTCCTAAACTGTTCTCTATACTGGTTAGAGGAAGACGAGCCATGCTTTGTTTGTCGAGTAGACCGTGGCTTGGTTATGTTCACCAAGGACATTTTCTTTTGACCCCCCTCTCTTATGAATCTCTTGAATATGCAGCCTCGTTTTCATCTGATCAGTGTGCTGAAGGTGTGGTTGCTGTTGCTGGGGATGCTTTAAGAGTTTTCACTATAGAAAGATTAGGGGAAACATTTAATGAAACTGCTATACCTTTGCGATACACACCAAGAAAGTTTGTGTTCCATCCTAAAAGGAAACTTTTGGTAACAATCGAGAGTGATCAGGGCGCGTTTCCAGCTGAGCTGCGTGAAAGCGCTAAAAAGGAGTGCTTCGAGGCAGCAGGACAGGGGGAGAACGGGAAATTGGAGATAGAAAATGGTGGCGATGATGAAGACAAAGATGACCCGCTTTCTGATGAACAATATGGTTACCCAAAAGCTGAGTCAGATAAATGGGTTTCTTGCATTCGGGTTCTTGACCCAAAGTCAGCCGAGACGACATGTCTATTGGAGCTTCAAGATAATGAGGCGGCTTTCAGTATATGTACTGTGAACTTTCATGATAAAGAGTATGGAACCCTTTTAGCTGTGGGTACAGCAAAGGGTCTCCAGTTTTGGCCTAAAAGATCCTTGACAGCTGGATATATTCATATTTATCGGTTTGTAAAAGATGGAAAATCGCTTGAACTTTTGCACAAAACCCAAGTTGATGGTGTTCCTCTTGCATTATGCCAGTTTCAAGGAAGATTACTTGCTGGGATTGGATCTACTCTTAGGCTTTATGATCTCGGAAAAAAAAGGTTGCTTCGAAAGTGTGAGAATAAGCTGTTTCCCAATACAATCAATTCCATCCATACATACCGTGATCGAATATATGTGGGAGACATTCAAGAGGTTTGTTGTCTAATACCGCGTTGCTTACACAGTATCTTTTTGTATATTTATATTCAATCAAGTAGAGGTGGGTTGGGTCGAAATTGGTCATTTTGAATCAGGTCAGGATACACCCGTAAGCACCTGTTCATTTGTAATAACAAAGTTTGTAGTAATCTAATGGTTGAATAGTGGTTGCAAAAACGATATTATTACAATGATAAACCTAAACCTTTGAATAAAATAATTTTTGGGTAACAATATGACTTCTTCATATTTTATATTCAATCAAGTAGAGGTGAGATGGATCAAAATGGGTCATTTAAACGTGGTTTGGATCAGGTTAGAATAGACCTGTTAGCACCTGTTTGTTCATTATCAGTAAAAATGTGTATTAATCTACTGCTTAAGTGGTGATTGCAAAAACAATATAATCTTGATCTTTGAATAAAAAATATATCTGGTTGACGTTTGACTCATTCAACCTATCTAACTTTTGATGCATATGACCGCTTCTCACTTTATTCTAATCTATATATCTGGCACACTTGAGGTAACCCAAATCGTCCAATTCATGAGGAACATATGCTACCTCTCGTTAAGTTTTATCTACTTTGTTAAACTTCTGCTCTGACTAATGTTTCTTTTCTATGGTTTACAGTCATTTCACTATTGCAAGTATAGAAGGGATGAAAACCAACTGTATGTATTTGCTGATGACTCTGTTCCAAGATGGCTTACAGCAGCATACCATGTAGACTTTGACACGATGGCAGGAGCGGATAAGTTTGGGAACATATATTTTGTGCGGTTGCCACAGGATGTATCAGATGAAATTGAAGAAGATCCAACAGGTGGGAAGATTAAGTGGGAGCAGGGGAAGCTTAATGGAGCTCCGAATAAGGTTGAAGAGATTGTGCAATTTCATGTTGGTGATGTGGTGACATGCATGCAAAAAGCATCTTTAATTCCAGGTGGTGTGGAGTGTGTTATGTACGGGACTGTTATGGGTAGTTTAGGGGCGTTGCTGGCATTTAGCTCCCGAGATGATGTGGATTTCTTTAATCACTTGGAGATGCATATGAGACAGGAACATCCACCATTGTGTGGAAGAGACCACATGGCTTATAGATCTGCCTATTTTCCTGTTAAGGTGATCACATTAATTTTTGATTATTTATGAATTTTGCAAAGTGATTGGATATGGTGGATTACCGGTCAGGTGGGTTGGGCTGGTCAGAAACAACTAATGTACAATTTTCTTCAAAACTCAGTGTTCATATACGTTTACGTATATTTACTTTTTTTAATTAATCTAAATATGCGCCTTGCGTGATTTAGAAGGATGCACCTGTTATTATGCACCTCAGTTAACTTCCAATCTGTTTGACACTTTGACCTGTTCCCTTTTTTGCTGATGTTTTTTAGACCCATATGACCAACTAGAGATAACACCAATGGGTTACACCTAATCACCATGCTTGTCAAGTTATCTGTTTTTTTATAACTGATGCTTAATTACACAAAATGTTGATTATTTCTGCAGGATGTGATTGACGGTGACCTGTGTGAACAGTACCCTACATTGCCTATTGATATGCAGCGGAAAATCGCAGAGGAATTGGATAGGACTCCTGGAGAGATTCTGAAAAAGCTGGAAGAAGTCAGGAATAAGATTGTCTAAGATAAAAGATGTGCACCTTACTATTACTTTTATATGCGTTTGGATGTTTATTTGTCTAATGGTATGCTTTTTAGCTAAGTCGGTGTATTCTTCTGTACTATCTTGTTCTATTATTCAATATCTAGTCCATCAACTGTAGTTTAATTGCAAAGACATGTAATGTCTCAAGAGCTAAACCCTTTTCTGTGATGCATGCAGACCGTGCTTTGAGGAACGGTGGAAGTCTGCTTCAACTCATAAACGTGAAAACTTCCAAGTCATGCAGGTTAAACTGTAGGCATTCAGCTTATTTTAGCGACCTTCCGTCTTTTATATGTTTTGTTTCAGGCATGCAGATAACTCTTAAGGAATTTAGTCGGACTGTTTGTGATATCCTCTTTCACTTTATGTGAGGGAGCAATGAGAGCTTTGTGTAGATCTGACTTATTCTATTTATGTTTATTTGGTAGTTAACTTGTTATGAACCAATGCTTTATCATTCAACAGATTCGACCTGAAAGAAAGTGTGTCAAATAGTTTCACTTTTCCATCATTTACAGTCAAATTTATTTATTTGTTTATTTGTTCTTTATTCTTGAAAAGGTAATCGATTACTATAAATGCCCGTAACTGCATCATTTGAGGTATTAACTTCAATCTTATACAGGCGACACCGACAGTTGTGTTTACACATTGGGATGACCGTCAACGTGGGTGCCGATTTCTTTTCTTCCATCTTCTCTAGCCCTTTTGTTTTCTCTTCATTTCCAATTATCACTTGTGTGATTATTTTTGCTCTTTTTTTTCTTTCTTTTTGGCAAAGAGGAACGATTAAGAAGAATGATACAAGGATTACATGAAAAGAGTGGGACTCGCCTCTATGAACTCAAGACATGACCCAAGTTTACACATCCGCAGATACTAGGCAACCTAAAAAATGACCATACAGACAGTGAGACAGGAACTAAAAGCTGAAGAAACAGCATTATGCAACACTATCAGGGCCGAGGGGATGCCACTTGAGAGCTTTAACCTTCATTCTCTGAAGTCATTTTAACAAGAGAAAGCTTTAGACTACATTATGGTTACACCTCTAAAAAGCTGATATAATGAAAGTCCGATGAAGGATAATACGTTCCGGTCACCGCTACTTTTAGTTGATATCATATATGGACGCCTCTTTATCTATAAATTACAAGGGAAAGCAAATTAAAATTTTAACAAGAGTTAAGTACTTTTTTCGTCCATGTGGTTTATCGTTTTATCACTTTTCGTCCTCGCCGTTAACTTTTGGCTAAAATCATCCCCGTGGTTTGCATTTCGTCCTTGGTTCCGTTAACCCCTCACGTGCCTTGCACGTGAGGGGCATTTATGTCTTTTCACCCATCTTCATGGTTTGTCCCTATGGTTAAGTGCAAAATTCGTCCTTATGGTTTGTCGTTTTTGCATTTTTCATCCTTGTCTTTAACAAACCTCCAAACAAGAATTTAATCAAAAACCAAAACAAACTCAAATCAAAAACCTATATATACCTACATATGAAGATCTAATTTAATACCGGCCGGTACCGCTAATTTAATTTATTTTTTTATTTTATAAAAATGTTATAAAACTTACTATAATTTAACGTAAATAATCAAAATATAATTACTATCCACTCAAAAATAATACCAAATAAGTATTTTATAACAAAATATAAGTTTTAAAGTTCACAAATTACAAAAAAAATAACTTTAAAATATTATAGAAATAATTTTTTAAAAAATTCAAAAAATAAAAAATGAAAATACCGGAACGGTAATACCGAAAAATATCGAAAATACCGGAAATAGTTGTACCGGAGTACCCCCCGATACCAGTATTATTGGTAACACCGACCGGTATATACCTGTATTTAAAACATTGTATGTACGTGTTTGCATTTCGACTAGATCCTCAAATATAGGTATATAGTTTTGTTTGGATTAAATTCTTACCGGTAATTTTTGTTTGTTAACGGCGAGGATGAAAAATGCAAAAACGACAAACCACATGGACGATTTTTGCACTTAAATGGGTGAAAAGACGAAAATGCCCCTCACGTGACTTGCATGTGAGGGGGTTAACGGCAAAGTTATAACGGCAGGGACGAAATGCAAACCACGGGAATGATTTTAGCCAAAAGTTAACGGCGAGGACGAAAAGTGATAAAGCGATAAACCACAGGGACGAAAAAAGTACTTAACTCTTTTAACAATCATAACTTGATAATGTAAATAGACGAACACAACCTCTAATGATATTTTTCTTTTGTGTAAAAGGTGTTAATAGCATTTGTTGTCTTAATGGGATCTACGAGTAGAAATTAATTTCACATGTCTACCCCTAAATATGTATAGGTTAGGACGCAAATAGACATCTTATAATTATAGGGGTGAGATAAATTGAGTCCAGCCATATAACTTACACATGTGTAAGTTAACTTACACATGTGTAAGTTAACTTACACATGTGTAAGTTGTGGTGGCGGTGGTCGCCGTCGCCGGAAAATCATGGTGGTGGTCGGAGATGATGGCGGTGGTGGTAGGAGGTGGTTGGAATTTGAGGAGATGGAAGAAAATCAATGGACTCAAATTGGACTCAAAATAAGCTGGACTCATTTTATTTTTTCCCTATAATAACAAATAAAGTTCTTGTTCAACATAACATTTTAACATAATTCACCAAATAAACTTTTGTCTAACGGTTCATCACAATCAAAAGATATACTGTACTATTTTTGTAGGAGAGGTTGATATTTGAAAGGTACCAACATTCTGGTCATGTATGATCCTCAAGACATTGAAGTTTGAAGGAATTTAGAAAAAAACGAAAAACAGAAACATCATAATAAAAAAGTTGAAAACGGTTTAAAAAAATGTATCAATCTCGATTGCCAGCCTCAAAAATAAAAGAGCATCTCTAGACACAGTGGAGAAAATGAAACGAAGGGACTGTTTATTTTTTCAGCCATTAAGTATTGAATGTATTAAGTGACTGAGTGTAAATAATATCTGTATATATTAAGTAAAAAATAGGTGATTGACGGTTATTTTTGTTTATTAAGTAAAAAAAAAAACATAAACTTTGACTGAATGTAGTAAGTTCTTAATTATTATTATTTTTTTGAACGGCATTCTATCCGACTCCGACTCCTACTCCTAAATTACACGTATGCCTGGAAACTAGGACTCTCGAAAAATTCATATTAATCCACCCTCACAAATGTGGGAAGTGAGACACGAACTCAGGTGGATCCTTTCAATTTCTTAATTCCTGTTTCTTTTTTTAGTCATTAAGTGCTGAATGTATTAAGTGGCTGAATGCATTAAGAATGTCTGTATGTATTAAGTAAAAATACAAGTGATTGACGGTTATTTTGTTTATTAAGTTAAAAAAGAAACATAAAATTTGACTGAATGATTAAGTTCTTAAATATTAAGTTTATTAAGTAAAAAAGAAACAAGGCCAGTAAAAAAAAAGCCCGAAAACATGTATAATTCAGTTTTTTCTCATTCCATTTTTACTAATTTCATCTACCCATGTAGGATTGTAGGCCATGTATCAATATCGATTACGTCTCCCTTTCAATATTGTATAGAAAATAAATAAACATATGAAAAAAGTGCTAACTGAAATGGAATCGATTAATTGACGAATTAAAAGTGTTTGCCATGAACTATGTCTTAAAACTTGAATATGGATCCGTGCGATCACTCATGTCAATTTGCAAAATTATGGGATCCCATAACTAATAAGTAGTAATAATGTAATATATATTATTGTCAATGGCTTGGTGACTCGTTGATAAAGTTTTTTATCTTGAGAGAATTCTTTTTTTCTTATTTTTCTTATTAACATCGAGTTAGTAATTAGTAGTTAACAATTTTTATTTACATGTGTTATACAATTTGGAACCAACAGTCAGTGAAGTCGGTTGTCAGACATCATCTTTTGGGCTTTAAAGTTTAACCATCAACCAGTGCGCATTTTACGGGTATTGTTTCTAGTAAGTAGTAATTCACAGGATATCAAATATTTAATTTTTTATTAATCCATATATATATAATGATTAGGAAAATTCGATATTACCCTTAGCGAAAAAAGAATTACTTAGTTCCCAAGCTTTCCGGTTAACCTATTTTTTCAACCCCTATATATAAACAAAACCGGCAGCCAATGTCCAAAAGAAAAAGGGAAAACGGCAGTCATAATCAAAAAGCAAAAAAAAAAAAAAAAAAAAAAAAAGAGAAACCCAAACCCTAGGATGATAATAGTAAACGATTTCCTACATATACTCGCCTTATTTTTCTTTTGTGTTTTTATATATTTTGTTTATCGCATGTATATGTTTAATCAAGAAAGAGAACAGCTACTACCAGTTCGAACGCCATACGTGGCATATGTGAATGAGCGAATATATGTAAAGAAGAAGAGTAGCATTATTATTATTAATGGCAAGGATAATGATAATGATGATGATGATCAATGTGCGATATGCCTTGAGGAGTTTGAAGATAAAGTGACGACAATCGGAGTTGTGCCACACTGCCTTCATTTTTATCACAAGCATTGTATTATCAAGTGGTTGTCACAAAATCCAACTTGTCCTGTTTGTCGAGTTACCGCTACGTGATATGGATCGATTCGGCCTTGATAGATATATACATTGTCACAAATTTGATTGCACGTGTAGCCTAGCTAGCTATCTAAGTGTATACTTAGAACCCGGCCACTAATTGTTTAATTTTAGTTATTTGTTTAGTTTTTGTTAATATTAATACATCAAGAAGGCATTCATTCTTCTCTAATTTTTTAATATATTTTTAATCAAAAGTTTGATGCTCATTCCTTGTAATTTTTGTTATATTAGATAGAAGTGGAAATAGCATCGGCCTCTTTTTCTTGTATTTTATAACTATATTAGGGCTCAATGCCATTTATGTGTTTCTCATACTCTTTTATTCATGTCTGTGAATTATAAAATGATCTTTTTCATAATAATCTCGTATCTACGGAATATTTATAACATGTACTAAACAAATTTCCGAGTAATGTGGCGACAGCGGCAACGGGTAGTGGTGGCGGCGACGGAATATATTACTCAATATCTAGTCTATCAACTGTAGTTTAATTAAGAGCTAAATCCGTTTTTGTGATGCATATGTAACGGTCCCAAAATATATATTAAGAAAGAATGATTCAAGGATTACATTTAAGAGTGGACTCCCTCTATGAACTCGAGATCAGTGGATAAGCTATGTGGTGGCTAAGGGTGGTCATATGACACCCCCACAAATTTTATAAAACTCTATAGTTCTAGTACTATTTCTAGAAATTTATTTAGTTTTAAGGTAATTGGCAACCCCAGGCTAGTGTAACTGAATTTTGTAATTTAACTTTATACTTATTAGTATCATGAAAACTGTTCGGCGACCCCAGAATAAAAGTTCGGCTCCGACACTGCTCGAGATATCATACGACTCAAGTTTACATATCCCCCAATCCTAGGCAACCTAAAATCATGACCATAGAGACAGAAGCTTTAAGCTGAAGTAATAGTTTGCTAGCATATTGCCATTAAAGCTTCCGATTAAGTTGTACTCGTGTAACCCACTAACCCTAATCTCGGGGACGTGACTTGAGAGACATGAGTTTTAACCGAAGCACGTTTTATTTTTGTTCTCTGAAGTCATTTTAAAAGGGGAATGAATCTCGGGGACGTGACTCTCTCTCTCTCTTGGTGACCGCATAACCCTCATCCGCTCTGTGCTTGACAGCCTCCCGTCATACTACTTCTCTCTATTCAAGGCCCCGGTATGTGTTATCTCTAAACTCGAATCTATTCATAGATCTTTCTTTTGGGGAGGTTCCTCTTCTAGGAAAAAATCCCATGGGTTTTCTGGGATCGGGTAACGTCATCTTCGGACCAGGGCGGGATCGGGTTGGGTAATCTCCATGTTAAAAATTTGGCCTTCTTGGCAAAATGGTGGTGGCGGATGCGTGTTGAACCAAATATCCTATGGGCTCGTGTTATTAAGGCCATCCATTACACAAAACGTTACTGTTCACCGATCCCTGTCAAAAACGACCATGTGGGAGTTTGGAAAGCTATATCCAAGCTAAACTCCCACCTTAATCCACATGATATTTCTTTGGAGAATCTCATCTTAGGTAAAGTTGGAAATGGAGCAACGATTCGTTTCTTGATGGATACTTGGTGTGGAGAGGACCCCCTGTTCAAAACCTTCCCGAAACTCTACCGACTGGAACAACACAAAGACTGCGTAATTAAGGATCGATGTACTGGACGAGGAAATTTCTCTAATTGGGAATGGTTCTGGTCACGGCCTCCTACCTCGTCGACTGAATTAAATCAATTTCAAGCATTACTTTCTCGAGTTCAACCTCTTTCTCTCACCACCACAAAAGACTCTTGGAGATGGAAGTGTAATTCCTGTGGAATGTTCACTGTCAAATCAATGAGAACTCAGATTCAAGCTGCAATATATGGCCCTCACCACTGGCCCTTTCCATGGAATCGCATTGCACCACTAAAAGTAACCACTCTGGGTTGGCGACTAGAAATGAACCGGCTCCCCACTGTTGACCAGCTATTACAACGCCATATTCCCATAACCACGACACTCTGCTCCATCTGCAACTCCCATGATGAGAATGCTGACCATCTTTTCCTCCATTTCACTTTTGCTGACTGCCTTTGGAAACACATACTTACATGGTGTAAACTGCCACAGATGAAACCAACCACGATCCGTGATCTATTCTCTTTTCACAAAGATCCCAACATTGACTCAAGTAAAAAGATTTTCATAAATCTTATCCTGCTCGCTTTCGTTTGGATAATATGGAAATATCGTAATGACTCCATATTTCTTCACAAGACTCCCTCTCTCCGGTTTGCTATGAAAGAACTGAAAACCACCAGCTTCCTGTGGTTGTCTACTAGATCACCCCGACACAACATTACTTGGTCCAAGTGGTGTTCCTTTAATCTCTAGTTTAATATACAATGTCACCTATAATGTTTTTTCCTTTTGATTTTCCTTGCTTGTACTCCTAGTTCCTCGCTAGTTTTATATCAATAAGATTGAACGTTAAAAAAAAAAGATTCCGATAATCCGATGAAGGCTGCTCATGTAACATCCCAAACTTTTCTTTACTAGTTGACTAATGTCGTTAAGTCAATATTGTGTGTGTCGTTAAGTCTATTTTAGATTTAATGCTTATATGTAGTTAATGTGTGTTATGTGTGAGGCTTGTAAGCCTAAATGTTAATGTAGTATAAATGTGTGTAATATGAAGATTAATGTCTATGTAGTGACATTTAATGAAGGATTAATGATGTATATGGTCAATAAAGTAGTTTGTGACCAATAATGAAGGATTAGGAAGCTTGGGGGCTAGTTTTGACATGTGTGCAAAGTCAAAAACGGGTTTAGAGGCTTAGGGTTGTCATTAGAGAGCCATTATGCAGATTTTCTTCCTCTTAAACAAGCCCTAGCTGATCCCCTCCCTTCCCTCTCAAGTTTCTCGCTAGATCTATTTGTTTTGGAGCCAAATCGATCGTGTATTGCTTAGATCTTGGATCTTTGTCACCTAATACAGGTAATATAGGTATTCTTCTTCTGAGATCTGATTGTGTGAATCTTATATTAGTCTTAATCCAGGCCATAAGGGTTTGGGTTGGGTTATTTGATTAAACGTTCACCAATTTCATGTTATTCGGGTGATTAAATGGTTGATTTATGATGTAAAGGATTAAGGGATAAATAGGATGATTAAAGGTGATGAAAGTGCAATTAAAAGGATTAATTTTAAGTCCCCAGGTTGGATTTGGGGCATGGGTTCGTATGGAATTCGTTTGATCAAAGAACAAAAATTAGTTTGCTGGTCGGCGCACCAAAGTAGTGGTGCGGCGCACCACTGCCCAGTTGGGTTTTTGGGTTTCTTATGATGGACCCCGATATGCGACGCACCAAGGGCTGGTGCGGCGCACCTGGTCTTGATCTGAATTCCCTGGAGGATTGGTGCGACGCACCACATGGAAGGTGCGGCGCACCACATGCCCAGATTTCACAAAAGGTGTCGTTTAGCTTATATTTCGATCTTATACTTGTTCTAGGTTATTGGAGACACCTAGTCATCGTTGTATTGTGCTTGTAGCTTGTTGTTAAGCTGTATCAAGGTAAGATACACTACTTTTGTCACGCTGAGGGTTCAACAAGCAAAGGTTTCATACTTATAACTTCCTTAACGGTAACATATGATATATGTGGGTATCTCGGGTTACACGGGAGGTACTATGGGATATGTAGTTGACCATGAGACCTGAAATGCAGACCCTAATGTAGTGAAATGAAGTGTTGTTAAATGTAGTGTATTGATATTTAGTTTATGTAGAATTACGAAGTATCTTATTATGTGTGAAATGTAGAAATGGAGTTAATGTGTGACATATGCATACTACATGTCTTGTACACCTAGCTCACTAGACTTGGTAGGTTGCCATGTCACTTGCACGTTTAAGGATCCAAACGTAATGAAGATAAAGTGTGTGAATGTCTAGGAATGTGTATTACCTAGACTATATGTGTGTGACGGTTTAGGAATGTGTGTTACCTAAACCATATGTGTGAAACCGAGCTCGTAAATATAATGCAGGGAAAGTGTTAAGCTTAACCCGTACTAGCCTTAGCCGGGCGAGTGCGTTGACGTAGTTGTTGCTTGGGTGGCTCCTTGCAACATGGTCTTTATAATGCAGGGCGAGTAATACGAGGGGTTTGACCAACCTCCACATACGGATTACTCTTGGATTGGCTTGCCATTCCTTAACGACATACGATGATTAGCCTTTGGTTGATCATCTAGTCGGGTGTGATGCAGGGCACACTTATATGCAGATAACGAAGATATGTGTGACAATGTGTGAACTAATGCAGGATAGGCACATTTAGGATGATTATCCTAATTGATATGAAGTTGATATGCAGTTATGTGTGTTGTGTGTTGTGCCTAACGAGTTTGTCTATTAACGAAGAAATGTTTTAATTGGACAAATGCTTTTAAATTAAGTGTGATCTTACTTAGCTATTCTTATAGCTAACACTTGTTTCTTTAATGTGGTTGTTCCCTCAGGTTTAGCTTGAAGGACTTGTAGGTGCAAGACGTGAGAGCGTGGGTAGAAAGCATGCAGATTCCTTAGCTACCCCTAGTTGCTTATTATGGAGACTTTTGATTACATTTCATTTTGATGTCGAATATATGTAATAATATGTGAACGGTTGTTTAATGTTGGGCAACCGTTGGGTTTTCATTTGAACTATTGTTTGATATGGCGTGTAACACCAACTAAATGCAGAAACCGAAGTGTTTTTATCGGTTTTGACTTTCACAGTCTTTACTTCCGCAATTTTAACACCGTTAGGTGAAAGATTTTTGAAAACCCATATTTTTAAACGTCGGGTGTTACAGCTCACCTCTACTTTTGTTTGATAGCATATGGACGCAAGTGTCCGCTATCGAAAAATTCTTAAAATAGAAACTAAAACTAAAACTATCATAACACAAGGAAATAAATAAACGAACGAACGAAAATAATTATATCAACAAAAAAAGTTATCATTCAACATAACATTAAGTTAAAATTAAAACATTAACCAAATAAACCTTTTGTTTTGCCCAACAATTCTTTAACAAAATTACATAACCAAAAGTCAAAAAATATATACTTGACTGCTTTTAACAATTGGGCCGATATGGAAATTCAGATGGACCCAACTGGGCTTATAGTCCATCCATTTCTTAAATCAAAAAACCCCTTTCTTCCTCATGTACTTGATAATTTCTGAGAGTCTTTGAAGCTGCTGCTACAGCCGCCGGATCCTAAAATCAAAACATAATCCATAGGTAAATCATCCATGTTTAATATTTTCACTGTTGTTAATTAGTAATAAATTTTGTTTAATTGTGTGTTTTAAAATTCACAACCAAATTTCACCATCCAAAAATCACCATGTCTAGTGACCCGACACCATCGAACCTAAGCGAACACGAGGTTATCGGTCAGGAACCGTTTGAGCAGCCATCGAAGTCAAAAACGGCACGGACCTCGGGTTCATCGAATACGATAACATCTCGTTCCTCGTCTGCTTCCAAGATTCAGGCACAGCTCGAGAAAATTATAAGCTCCGAAATCGAGCTTATTGAAGCAAAAAAGGCCTATTTTGAAGCCATTTGCGCGGAAGCGAAAAAACGTACGATGTACGCTGCGTTTCAGTTTTTGGCTACTGGAATCCTGACTGACTGTGAACGAAGGTTTATCAAAAAAGCAAAGGCGCAAGTGATGAAGGATTACAAACAATTTGTTCAACTATCCGACGACGAAGACAAAGACGACGATAATTAAATTTAATCAATGTGATCTTTTGTTTTTAAATTTTAGGTATTGTATCTTTTTTATTTATAGGTGTCGTAATTGTATTTCCTTTTAGGTATTGTAATATTTTTAGATGTCTCGTGATCTTATGGTCAGAGGATTATTAGGAGGATGAATTAGGAGAATCTATCATCACCCTAATGTGGTGTGAAGATTAGTAATGATTCTGATGAAGGATCGATACTATTATGTTCCCCTCACCATTACTTTGGTTTATATCATATGGACTTCGTATGTATTTATATTTCACGGACAGTTCATATTAACAAGACGCGCATGATGTGTGCTAATCGCACAACGAAAGGGTCCCGCGGATCTTAAATAGCCTTTCTCACCATACCACCTCCTTAATTGGAAAATACCGTCGAGGAGAACCTACCAAGGTTCGAACTCGGCCCCACATAGCAGGTTTAGTGAAACACCCCTGGCTACCCAGTGGTTACTCGTACATATTATCTAATGCATTTGTTTACTAGCTGATAGATATTAAAGCTGAACTCTCTCTTCTTTGTAGCTTTAGACTTCTGTGAATAACTAATTCTAGATTATCTTTGTAATAGTAGTCGCTCAATATTTTAGACTTTGGAGCAGAAAGGCAGTGAGGACATCTATGGACTGACTACCGGGGGACTGTTATTTCACAAACACAGGAGGCAAAACTCAGGTAAGGCTACAATAATAAGTATGTGCCTCTTGATTTTGCGTTCCACAAAAACCAGAGCCATCCAGCAGGCGTTTGACCAAGCATCAGGCATTGTTCAATGGTTCTCTTACCTTTAATTTCAATATCACAATCAATTTGCTTCCTGAATTCTAAAGTTACGCGGCTCTGTCTTTATTGATCCCCAAAATGTCCTCCTTAGCATTCACTTAATCATAGACTTAAGTTTCTTTCTTGCTCTTGGTCTATAGCTAGCTGTAAGCTTGTATCTGAGCATATATGATATATTGTGACACTATTTTGATAGCAGGCTTCATTGAAGACAAAGAGAGAGAATAAGAAAGAAATACTTTCCATTGAGAAAGTATCCTATTAAGGTTTAGGGTAGATAATTAAGCATTCATGCACTTGACTTTGAACCTGGTTTATTAACCATATATCGGTTATGTTTTTCGACTAAGGTAAATATTGTAGCCTGATCTTCAATCTTAAAATTATATTGTATTACTGTTTTACGTCTTGGTTAGAATCTTTTGTACAGGCTTTTTCGTAATTCATGGTATATATAATCTTTGTCAAAACTCATCATATCATAACCATTTTTGCTATTCTTCTGTGCACAAAATATAAATTGTGGGCTTTTTTACTTGTGGAAAGCTACCATATGTGATCATGAAGTTATGAGTATCATGTACCAACCTTTTGGTCATGTATGATCCTCAAGGCATTGAAGTTTGAGAGTAAAAAGACAACTTGGTCATCTTTGTTTGTAATGAATCAACCTCACCACGATTACAATTGCGAAATTTGAAGCATAGTGGTAGTGTTTTCGAATAACTAATTGTTTTGAAAAGTTTCTTGCTATTCCGTTCCCTTTATTGTTCAAGCCCACACGACCTATCAAGTACCCTTAAAAGACAAGTCTTTTGACTCTTTTCACAACAATCAACTTCTATTTGATAAAAAGATTTAGAAATTGTAATTTGATTATGTGTTGCATGTTGAGAAGATTAGCTGATTATTACGGTCGCATAATGCATATAATCTAGAAAAACTGTTCGACAAAAAAGTGTTTTTCTACATTTTTCTAACCATAAAATGTAGTTAAAAAAGCAAGTTGACATTACTTTTACAAAAATATATTTTGAAAACACAAATTATGTGTTGAAACGCAATCATAAATACCCTTTAATGCCTTAATCCATTAGTATTACGCAGATATGTTTTTTTATAATAACTGAATATAGCTTTGACACTGTTAATAACTTAATATGATAAATCAAATCAAAATATATAATGTGACTTGTGTTGGAAGCATCTTACACGTTTTGGTAAAAATATTGATAAACTTTTTTCAAAAGAAAAGTGTAGGCCTGTAGTACTGTAGTTGCTGAATATGATAAAGTAAAGGGAGGCGGCTAATGATCTTCAAAACAAGTACGAGTTTAAAAAGCAAAGTAAGCATGTCAAAGAGACCATTGCCAATTTGCCATTAATAAAAAAAGAGAGGGAGGGAGACACTTGTTTTGTTTCTATTTAACTTATTTTACAGTCTTATCAGAAAGTCTTGGACAGATTTTAAGATGTGTAGCTAATTGTAATTCTAGATTAGTCTTAATAGTTTTTTTACCCGCGCTTTGCTGCGGGTGTTGACATATTAGCAAAAAAAATGAGATTATAGAAGTTGATTTCGCGTTTAGATACCAAATTATAAGTTTTGATTATTTATTATTATATTCCGACATGTCAAACTCATTAGAAATACACCAATATATTAATATATACTACTTTTTAGAAACCTTAATTTTGACCCCGGGCGTTTCCCCGGGAGGGCGTTGTCTGGGATCGACGCTGCGTCATGCAAACATATATACATACAACATTACCTAAAAGTTTGGAAACTAAAAGTTTACTATAAGGGGTGGAAACTAAAAAAATAGGTGGCCAAAACCAAGAGTTTGATGGTAAAAAAACTAAACTTAAGTTTGTATACAAAAAGTTAGACTAAAGTTAAAAAACCCAAAAGTTAAGTGGTAAAATTAAGTTAAAGTAAAATATACTTGTATAAAAAAAGTTAGACTAAAGTTAAAAAACCCAAAAGATAAGTGTAAAAACAAGAAACTCAAAGTATACAAAAAATAAAAAATAAAAAAAAATAGAAAAAGACAAAATTGCTGACGTCAGGATGATGTCAGCAAATGAATAGTGACCTTTGTGAGGGGAGCCTAAGTTACTAATTAGAATGTATATAATAGTCAAAGTCCTGAACAGATTTTAGACATATCCTAATTGTAACTAGTTTTTGAACCCGGGCGTTGCCCCGGGAAACATAACGATACATAAAACTTGCAAATTGTATAAGATCGGTGACATATGCGTAAAGATAAACGTACATTACAAACGCGTATCATAAAACTAAAAAATTACAACACAGAAAATAGAAAGTGGTTCAAAAGACTATTTAAAAATAATACTACATCATAGTGTTATGTGATTACTGGGTCATTAGTCATGCAAATATTAGTTATTTTTAATTTAGAAGAACCCTTAAAAAATTCCGTAAAAATTAATTAATATACTAATCAATGAATAAAGAATAAATGAAAGATGAACGTTAAGGAAAAGTATTAACAAAAAAGAAAAAAAATACAAAAATAAAAATCAACAAGGTAGTTTTATAGGTAGATATGGTTATTAGTCGTGGATTACGTGTGTAAAACACTCTTTATAAAAAAGATTACCAATGAATATACTACCAAATGAATAAAAAATAAAAAAAATCAACGTTAAGTAAAAGCATGACAAAAGAGGGGGGAATCAAGTATGCACGCTTAGATCTAAATATGCAGCGACCTGTTAGTCACGATAATTAAAAAACGAATTTAGGAAAAAAAAAAAAGCAAGCAGGCTGACAGGCTGCTGCGCAGCAAGCCTGCTTGCTTGCTTTACTGTTCCTAAGGCCCCCCTTTAAATGTATATATACTAGTTTTTTGTCCCGGGCGTTGCCCCGGGAGACATTACGTAACATCTACACATGTGGAAAAAATTATATAAAATGAAATTTTCGTGGCAAAAGTTAAAAAGTGAAAAGTTATGTGGTCAAAAGTAAAGAAAATGAAACTTTGGTGGCTGAAGTTGAAAAATTTGAAGTTATGTGGTAAAAAGTTAAGAATATGAAACTTCGTTGACAAAAGTTAAAAATCCAAAAGTTATGTGGTAAAAGTAAGGAAAATGAAACTTTCGTGAAAAAGGTTACAAAATTGAGAGTTATGTGGCGAAAACACAAAGTTATATGGTAAAAAGTAAATAAAATAAAACTTTGGTGACTGAACTTCAAATACTTAAAGTTATGTGGTAAAAAGTTAAGAAAATAAAACTTCGTTGACAAAAGTTAAAAATCCAAAAATTATGTAGTAAAAATTGTTGACAAAAGTTATAAAAAAAAAGTTATGTGGTAAAAAGTAAGAGAATGAAACTTTCCTGGAAAAGTTAAAAAAATAAAAGTATAAAAAGTAAATAAAACAAAACTTTCGTGCTAAAAGTAAAAGAAATTAAAGTTATGTAACAAAAAGTAAAAGGGCGAAAACTTTAGTAAATTTATGTGATAAAAAGTAAAGAGAATGAAACTTTCGTGACAAAAGTTAGAAAAACAAAAGTTTAAAAAGTAAATAACACAAAAATTTCGTGCAAGAAGTAAAAGAAATAAAAGTTATGTGACAAAAAGTAAAAGTTTAAAAGTTTCTGTGATAAAAAGTAAAAAGAATGAAGTTTCGTGGCAAAAATTAGAAAAACGAAAGTTTAAAAACTAAATAAAACAAAACTTTCGTGCCAAAAGTAAAAGAAATTAAATTTATGTGACAAAAAGTAAAAAGTTAAAAGTTTCCATTATAAAAAGTAAAGAGGTTGAAACTTTCGTGACAAAAGTTAGAAAAACATATGTTTAAAAACTAAATAAAACCAAATTTTCGTGCTAAAAGTAAAAGAAATTAAAGTTAAAGTTAGAAAAACATATGTTTAAAAACTAAATAAAACCAAACTTTCGTGCTAAAAGTAAAAGAAATTAAAGTTATGTGACAAAAGTTAAAAGGTTAAAGTTATGTGGCAAAAATTAAGAAACCTAAAAATCTAAATAATCTAAGTTTGTATTAAAAATAGAAGATGTGAAAGTTTGGGGTAAAAGTGTAAAACAATAGAAGTAGTAGTATTTTGTGGCAAAAGTAGAAAAACTAAAAGTTTAGTGGTAAAAATTAAAAAATTAAAAAATTTACTATAGCTAACACTACTTTAAATGTTATATATAAATAATTCTAGATTGTAATGTTGGTTTCTAGTATCTTGCTAGGTCGCCCCTTTTTATATATCAATATAATATTTTTTTGCCGTTAAAGAAAATCACACTCGAATTATTGTAATTTGTAAATGGAATATCTAAAAATATAAAAATGTGTAATATACATAACGATAATGGCTGTTTTTTATGAAATGTGAACTTTGTAAATTTTGTGATGATTTAATGCTTAATTGCCTAAAGAAATGATCTTGGGCCGTTCCATCAAACTAATGAAAGAAGACAAATTAAACTTTCTGTTGCAAAAAGCATGCAAATATAAAGTTTAGAAAGAATGACCAATTTCTTAGTCTGTGCAATATTTCCACTGGGATAAGTCAAATACTCAAATTCCAAATTCAATAACAAAAAGTAATAGTTATCAAATAATCCATATGAAAAGTGATATTTTTAACTACTTGGCTCCTGTTTCAAACTTTTTTCTAAACATATCATCTAATGTATAATAATTTATTGAAAAGTGATATTCTTACCTTTACTTTTGATAAATGTATCATAGAGTATAAGTTTCATAGCTGATTGTAAAAGCGAGTAATCTACAGTTATGATAAATCTATCAAAAGAAGTGGTACTGATATCACTTCCCTAATTTATTAGATTAATGCATGCGCGATACAATGACGATAGTGGTAGCGGCTGCAGGTGGCGACGGCGGCGAGGATCGTAGGTTATTTATGTAAAGGTAATTTATGTAAAAAGTAGTTTAGTTATTTTAGGAGTTGATGGATAGATATTGTAATTTATTTCATTAAAGGTTTTGTTGGTAGACAATATATGTTATGCCGTAGGTATGTTGAATGGAAGTTACATTTTAAGTATATTAACCTTGTTATTTGAGAAAATAATAGAGAGTTGATACTTTATATAGTGGTATAGATAGATCTATTGTATATTTTGTTTATCGTACACTAAAAAAAAATATTTAAAAAATGAGAGGTAAAAATAGATAGATTGATATATGGAGGAGTCTTAGACCGAGAGATCTTGGATTCAAATCATGATATCAACAAAAATACTTATAGAAATGGAGACAGGGTTTTTCAGCATGAATTCTTTTTGAAATTAGAGTTGGATATATACAGAAAAATGTCAAATTTACAGTTAATTTTTTTTTTCTTTTCTACATAACTTAATATTAATTGACTAAAGAAATGACTACTTAATCTGGTGTGAATGTAAGTCCAATAAGGTGACCACAAGAAGACAACAAGGCCTTGCATGGAAAGTGGAAACCATTGGAAATTTACAAGCATGATTAAAACTTCGGACCTCATACTACTTTAATTACAATTTTTTTCCTAATTTATCTTTTCATCTATGTTCAAATATTTTTTAGGTCCACGTTTATTTAAACAATTCACCATTTGGTCAAAAGTTCTTTCTATATTTGTCTGTTTAATATCCCTACCTTGGCAATAGCCCATAGGTTCCAAAAAAATCCCTATCTGGCAATGGCCCATAGGTTCGATCATTTATGGTGTCGTGTGTTTGTATTGAACGGGTTAAGATTGTTGATTCTCTTAAATTAAATTGTTACCTTATTTTAGTATCATGTTTTAGATAGGTTAAGTCCAAATCAAAAATACACATGTTCCATATAGGGGAAATATTGTTTTAAGAAAATCATATTTTTAAAAAGCAAGAATCAATTCACCCCTGATTTTGATAATTTGTTAGTTTCATACAATTGAGTTAGGAAAAATGCTAAATAGAGCCCTTAGGGCTTTATCTAACATGCATAAAAGGTTGTACATATTCATATCAAAAGCCCACTGTCCACCCACTAAATTTTATGATAAGTGTGCAACTATTTAATGCACCTTAATGAAAGTCCTTAGGACTTCGTTTAGCAAAACACTTGAGTTAGACAACTTTTACCTTAGAAACTTTACATTGACAAATTAAAAAAATTATATGGTGCTTTCATAATTTCATTCTTATTTATTAAAAAGGTTACTCAATATATTTTCAACAATTTTTCAATTTTCATTTTTTGTGGTTATTTGTGTACACGTGTAAAATAATGTTTTCACATGTACAACTACACCGAATAATCATGTCTACACACGTGTAAATGTTATTACACATGTGAAAAATTATGTTTTCATATGTACAAATCGTATTTCGCATGGTCTTTACATGTACAAATCGAGCTTTACATGTGAAAAACCATATGTGCATTTGTAAATCATATGTTTTACACATCCAACAAACTTTGAAAACCATAAAAAAAATTGAAAATTAAAAAATTGTCCAAATATATATCGAGCGATTTTTCTAATGAAAAAAACTGACATTTTAATAGCATCTACAATTCCACATAATTTTTTCATTTTAATTATAGAAGGTTTTGAGATAAAAGTTTTTTTTAATGAATTAGATAAAATTGTATGAATTTAAGATCAAAAGATTGGGTTTTGCATTTTAGGGATTATTACCTACGGATATAACAAACTATGACTAAATGTCTATGTTATGTAAATATCTTGTTAAATGTCTATGTCATGTAATGAACTTTCAAATCCCGATTATTAGATGTATCTGACCAATCAAAAACTTACATGTGGCAGATTATGTAGTTGCCACATATAACCAGGTACATCCAATAACCAGGATTTGAAAGTTTATTACATTACATAAACATTTTACGAGATCTTTACATAACATAGACATTTTGTCATAGTTACTTGCATTCATATGGGTAATTTACCCTTTTAATAAGTTGAGACTCACAAAATAATGTCGATGTAATATGAATAAAGTTGAAGGACTAAAAAAGAATATACTGTGGTTAGTATTAGACTATGAACTTTCTTGGCACCTTCTTGGTGTTGAGTAGTTTGTAAGTGTATGTATATGTGTTTAACTTTAGCATCCCATTTTTTGGCAAGTGCTATCCAAACTCTTTTCATTTGTATATACATATAAACTTGAAACACACCTTCACATAGACTTTTAAGAGATTGGTCTTTGTTTTTCTTCTTCAAAATCTTATTATGACTTCAACCAGAAATAATGAAGGTATTTTTATGTTCTTGCTACTTTAATTTTTTGTTAATTCTGTTGTGACTGTTTACCATCTGTTTGAATAAATGGAATTGAAGTATAAAGTTTTTGTATAATAAAGATTAGTTAAATAAATGCATTTCATGTTTCAAGAAGGACAATATGTGCAAAATGAGTTGATGGTTCTTAATTTGGTTTGTTATAGGCCCTTTAAAATTTTGATATACTATAAATATAAAACTTGTAGACTAGTTGGTTCTAAAGATGGTGGCAAAATAGGAAAGTATTTCGGGTTCCGACAGTATGCGTGTAGGAACCTGTTAGAATTGATTAAGTTATATTAAATGTGTTCTGTATGTTAAGAGATGATAATCAATGGTAATGTTTTTAATTTGGCTTAGGTTTTATGTCTAGTTATATATTGTACACATCTGATTGTTCATATTTATGCGAAAAACCGTCATTTTTGCTGCTTAAATAAGTTGTGATTTCATTTTCAGTATTCTGTGACTACATATGTTAATAACTCACCAATTTTTATTCAATGGAACAGTAGACTTAGAAAAAGGGATCATGAACCCATCAAAGCAGAAAACAAACTTTAACCTTCCCGGGGATATCTCACAATCGTCATCACCATCTTCTACGTCTGCTCCTGCACTAATACTTACATCTTCTGGAAAGCGGATAGATCAGGCTGGGAAAAAAAAGTACGTAAAACAAGTGACAGGTAGACACAATGATACAGAGCTGCATTTTGCAGCCCAACGTGGTGACCTTGACGCTGTGAAACAAATTCTTGATGAAGTTAATTCACAAATGGTGGGAACGTTAAGTAGAGCTGATTTTGATGCCGAAGTTGCTAACATCCGGTCATCCGTGGTTAATGAAGTGAATGAGTTGGGTGAAACAGCATTATATACGGCTGCAGAAAAGGGACATCTTGAGGTTGTGAAAGAACTTTTGCAGTATACGGATAAGGAAGCACTTACAAGAAGAAGCCGCTTGGGATTTGATACTTTGCATGTAGCTGCTAGTCATGGACACCATGGTATATACCTTTAATTATAAGTTACTGACTTATCCTCATATGTTTCATTAATGAGATGAGATGGTATTGGAAGGCATCCTGTCTTATTAAACTAATATATATGTAAGCTCGTCGGAGACATTTAAGTTTAGGACTGAGAATTGTGATTCAACCATGTGACCACTGTGAAATAGAACCAGTTTTTATGAAGCTGTATATCCGATATTATGAATTTAAGATCTCCATCATCCCCTTCTTGACTTTGAATAATCTTTTATGGTGGTTAATAAAAGTTGCAAAATGGGTGGTTAGGTGACGGGTCAAAATGGAGTATGTTGTTATATGCAACCTTTTAGTGTGGATCACTTTTTGCTGGATTTGTTAATGATTAATGTGTTAATTATGATTAAAATCCAAAATTAGTTCAATGATAATGTCAATAATTTGAAATACAAAATCAGGTGGTTGTATATATTCATGATTATATTTTCGACAACTTTCACAATATTTGACCCACTTCCCCATTCCCTTTAGGGCAAAGTTTGTTAATATGACCCAACCTAAATCGCCCAATCATAAGTACGTCATATTTGGCACCCCTAGTGTTTAGTAGTTCTCCTGATCTTGCATCCGTGCTTTATAAAAAAACTTCTGTGTGAAATCATGCCAACATCTTTGCATTTAATATTTTTGCAGCCATAGTCAAATTGCTACTTGACCACGACATATCACTATGCCAGACAAGATCACAAGGAAATGCAACTCCTCTAATTACCGCATCTTCAAAAGGGCATGCTGCTGTTGTTCAAGAGCTACTTTCAAAGGATCCTAGCTTGTTAGATACTCCAAGATCCAATGGTAAAAATGCATTGCATCTAGCAGCAAGATCGGGTCATGTTGAGATTTTGAAGACGCTGCTTGAAAAGGATCCACAACTGGCCAGAAAGACAGACAATAAGGGCCAAACTGCATTGCATATGGCTGTAAAAGGCGCAAGCAGTGAGGTAGTTCAGTTGCTGCTGGAGGCTGATGCTGCTATTGTAATGCTGCCTGATAAGTTTGGTTTCACTGCTTTGCATGTTGCTACGAGAAAAAAGAGAGCCGAGGTACATCTTCAGGCATTCCAAGTGCCAATATTCATCTTTGATGCTTGATTATATAATACTCGTATATTGTCATCAGTTGCTTCGATTTCACTCTAAAAGGATGTCAATGTGGCCACACGACTATCCATTTCAACCCATTTTATAATATTGGTTGAGTTAGGGTGTGATTCATCTCAAATGGGTCGAATTTAAAAATCTAAGGAAGAATAGGTGGAAGTCAACCAAGGTCCTTTTATCTAATGCATACAAAGTGTCTTATTCCATAATTTAAGCTACCATTTTAATAATAGTTTTTTTTTTTGGTTTTCTTATCTCGAATAACAACTTACTTTTTCATTTCTCTTTCTAGGGCATTGTATTGGTTTTGGTCCTACTAGCCCATAGAAAGAATGGACAAATGAAAAATAAGTAGTTGTTCTAGACATAACTGATTTGTGATATTATAGTTGATGCCACTTTGGCTGATAGCAGTAAATGTGCTAGCTACGGAAGTTAATAAAAAAATAAATAACTATAAAGGGTTTAAGAAAGAACCAAAAAAACGAAGTATTTGCAGATCAATTCGACCCAACTGAACCATTTTAGCCTAAACTAAAATGTGACCCATTTCATAATGATCCCGTTTGGCCCATTACCCAACCCACCCATCTTGCAACCTCTATCTTGTAGCAGAAAGAGGAGTTAAGTTTGTTTTATGCTTACTTTCAGCAAGAATTCAGAGATGTAACTAGAGGTGAATTACTTATGAATGGGTTGGTTTGAATAATCTTTATCCCTTATGGTTCAAATAACTAAATATAAGCTAAAAGGGAAACAAGTCAAACAAGTTAAAAGTCAACCAAAGAATTTTTTTTTATGGTTGCTACCTCTTGGTTCATTATTTTTTTTATCTATTTGTAAAAGTTTACAAAAGTTGTTACCTGATCCATGCATTTTTCTAAATGTAAAACGTTAACATCTATTTGCATTTTCTTGCAGATAGTAAGCGTGTTGCTTAGTCTCCCTGATACCAACGTTAATGCACTAACCAGAGACCACAAAACTGCACTCGACATAGCGGAAGGGCTTTCTCTATCAGAAGAATCCGCAGACATAATAGATAGCCTGATCCGTCGTGGTGCAGTCCGAGCCAATGAACTGAATCAACCAAGAGATGAGCTAAGAAACACTGTGACCCAGATCAAAAACGACGTCCACATCCAGCTTTTACAAACCAAAAAAACAAATAAAAACGTCTATGGAATTGCCAAAGAGCTGAGAAAACTCCATCGTGAAGGGATCAACAATGCCACCAATTCAGTAACTGTGGTGGCTGTGCTTTTTGCTACTGTTGCGTTTGCTGCTATATTCACGGTTCCTGGTGGGGACAACGACGATGGGATGGCAGTGGTGGTCCACCGAACTTCTTTTAAAATCTTTTTTATATTCAACGCTATTGCTCTTTTTACTTCTTTAGCGGTGGTGGTAGTTCAGATCACATTAGTTAGAGGTGAAACAAAAGCTGAAAGAAAGGTGGTTGAAGTCATCAACAAGCTAATGTGGTTAGCTTCTGTGTGCACTTCTGTGGCATTTATGGCCTCATCTTATATAGTCGTCGGTCGAAAGTATGAATGGGCTGCCATTTTGATTACAGTAGTTGGTGGGGTTATAATGGTGGGAGTGCTTGGAACAATGACATATTATGTGATTAAGTCGAAGAAAACTCGTTCAATGAGAAAGAGGGAGAAGATTGCAAGGAGTGGGACGACCTCGTGGATGCCTTCTGAGTTTTCTAACTCGGATGTTGAAAGAATATATGCTATTTGAGCTACAAAAAGTTGTTCAACACTCCAATGATGTCTATAGTTAGATGTAGTTATCAGATGTCCTGATGTTCTTGAGGTGGGAACAACTAAGGTACATTTTGTTGATTTGTTTTTGGCATAAAAGCTCATTTGGTATGTTGGTATAGCTAGGTTGAGAGTTTTTTTGTTTGTTTGTTTGTTTTTGTGTAGAATCAGTTGAAATGCCAAGAGATGTTCCATAGATAATGATCAATACCGTTGAGTCAAATGTTTAATGACACGGATATTGTTAACGGTCTTATACATATTTAATGGTTAATTCTAATCCTTGAGTTATATTATCACATATGTTGGGATGGGTTGTGATTACAAGTGACCTGCCATACAGGTCACGTTGATCAGTCCTCACATCCTGCCCTAAGCACAACCATGTGGAAGTCAATAATGAGCTCAGCGTCCATCCATATTGAGAAAAACAAACCAACTATGCGATGGTATTGCTATTTTGATCACCTTAGTTCATAGTTTTTCTAGCAATTAACTTTAATGTTAAACTCTATTGTTATTGCTCTTTTATCCAAAAGAAAAAAATGAACGAGTACACGATTTATATAAATTAAAAGAGTGATGATTCACAGATAATTGATTTCAACAAGGGATTGCATAAACACTCCTATTTATGGCCCAAAAACTTATTGAATAAGTAATTTGGGCCCATTTATGATTTTATGACTAAGTGGTATGTTAGTCGAGTCGTTAATTTGTTGTTTGGCGTTTAGTAGTGTAATCGATTGTTTTATGTTTAATGACACGGATATTGTTAACGGTCTTATACATATTTAATGGTTAATTCTAATCCTTGAGTTATATTATCACATATGTTGGGATGGGTTGTGATTACAAGTGACCTGCCATACAGGTCACGTTGATCAGTCCTCACATCCTGCCCTAAGCACAACCATGTGGAAGTCAATAATGAGCTCAGCGTCCATCCATATTGAGAAAAACAAACCAACTATGCGATGGTATTGCTATTTTGATCACCTTAGTTCATAGTTTTTCTAGCAATTAACTTTAATGTTAAACTCTATTGTTATTGCTCTTTTATCCAAAAGAAAAAAATGAACGAGTACACGATTTATATAAATTAAAAGAGTGATGATTCACAGATAATTGATTTCAACAAGGGATTGCATAAACACTCCTATTTATGGCCCAAAAACTTATTGAATGAAGTAATTTGGGCCCATTTATGATTTTATGACTAAGTGGTATGTTAGTCGAGTCGTTAATTTGTTGTTTGGCGTTTAGTAGTGTAATCGATTGTTTTATGGCTTGTGGGAGAAACGGGTCGGCCCGTGGGTAGTCCATGACCCACCAGCCCTAATGACCCATTTCCCCCCCTTATCCTTTCCTTCCTTCTCATTCTATCTATCTATCTATCCTCTCTCTCTCTTTCTCTCTAGAACTAAGCAAAGGAACCACTTAAATCTTCACCCCATTCTTGCATCAAACTAGTAGTGGGTCGATTATAGCACAAGAATCTTAGCCATCTTAACCTCGTTTGCTTCATATCGAAGAATCAAAGTCAAGTTCTTACCATTTTATCCTTTTGACCTAATTTCGGATTTGAGCACTAGGAAGAGTTTTGGTAAGTCTAATTCATCCCATTTACTTCTATTTATACTTGTTCTAATGTTTCTAGTCGTTTTTATGGGATTTCAAGTCATGTTCATGATAAAATTGGAAATTAGGGTTAGGATTAGGGTTTGAAGGATTCATGAGTGATTTTGATGTTTTGGTCGAAATTGTGGGTTGGGCTATGTGTATTTTTGGTCATTGTCGTTTAGTTATGCTTCAAAATGGGTTACAAATCATTTTGGTGTGGTTGGGTCGAATTTGGGGGTTTTGGGTTCGTTTTGCTGCACTTGCAGCTGCTGGTACTGGCTGCAGATGGTGGTCACTGCGGCGCAGTGAGCTCACCTTTGCTCACTGCGGCGCAGTGCTTGGTTCTTGTCCACTGCGGCGCAGTGGGCTGGTTCTTAGCCACTGCGGCGCAGTGGGCATGGTTCTTGTCCACTGCGGCGCAGTGGGCATGGTTCTTGCCCACTGCGGCGCAGTGCTTTGGTTCTGGTCCTCGTCCAGTTAGCCACTGCGGCGCAGTGGGCATGGTTCTTGTCCACTGCGGCGCAGTGCTTTGTTTCTGGCCACTGCGGCGCAGTGGGCTGGTTCAGTTTAGCCACTGCGGCGCAGTGGGCATAGTTCTGGCCCACTGCGGCGCAGTGGATGGTCACTGTGTTTATATGTGTGTCGAGTTTCAACTTGTTTGGGAATGTATTGTTGACATTACGATGTTATGATGGATAATTATAGGTTGTGGACGTGTGGACCCCATTACCCGTTTGTAATCTTATACTAGCTTCTTCGCCGATCAAGGTGAGTTTCGTATCTCCCTACCCGCTTGGGATTCGGGCTGAAAAGTGTAAACCTGGCGTGTTTACTTGTATTTATTGATGTATTGTTTGTTTGGCTTGATTGTTGGATTGATGTGACGTATCTTTTCGTTTGTTTGACTTGGGTTGTGTTTTCGTTAAGTATTACTTATACATTAGGATAGACGTACATACATGGAAGTCGTTATGCCTTCCTTTGGGTTTTAGATGTGGTGGGAAGGCTGCGGGTGACCCTATACATAAGCATCTGACTTGAAGAAAGTAGAATCCTCTGAAGTATATGTACGTATAGTTGGTTTATATTGTGATTAGTGGCTCATGTTTTGTTGATTATTGATCGTTAGCTTGTGGTTATCATACATTGATTGCTGGGTTATGTTTGAGGAATATTGATTGTTGGCACAGGTTATCGCATATTGGTTGTTGGATTATGAAGTATGCATTTACATTTGTTTGTAAGCATTGCATACATTATTGTTGGACCCTCGGCAGGGGATTGCCGGCATCCTGGTGCATAGATGTATGCACCCATTTTGGATGTAGACTTGACCCCGAGTATATAGACATATATATCTCGATGTTTTTGAGATACAGCCTTGTCCATTGCGATGGCAGAAGGGTATCGTTGCATACGTGATTGAAGGTCACGCTTGGGATAGGCATATTTGTTTATTCATACATTTGGCACTTGCATTGATACATACATCATTTGTGCATCCTCATTACACTCTCATTTCTTTTGTGTAATCTTGTTGTTGGACGATATTGTGTTGCTTAGAGGCTCGCTGTAAGTCATGTCTAGCCTCTATTCTTATATTGTGATTATTGATGTTGTTTCGTTACGAACCATTACTACGAACTCACCAACCTTGTGTTGACTATGCTTAGTACACTTTTCAGGTAATCAGGTTCTCCCAGGGCGTGGAGTTTAGTTGCTTGGCTTGCTGTAAACCCGGACTATGGACCTCATGGATCAAGGATTCATTGGCCTGTCTTTTGCATTATACTTAGGATCGTTTGCCATCTTGGATGTTGTTTTGTTAACTATGATGGCTACTTGCTCCGGTTGTATGTTGTTACTTGCTTTCATTGTGTTTTGGATTCACTGAATCTTAATTTGCATTTAGTTGTTCTATTGTAATTCCACCTGGTGCTGTATGATTTCCGTGATATTCCGAGCCTCGGCTTGGGGTGTTACAAATATTTACAAAGTGTCCACCATGGACTAGAACCCGCAACCTTTTGGTTGACAGGTCAACTCACATATAGCTAGGCCCAGAGTACTAAATACTCCTTGATCCCTCTACTCTTGAATTTTGGCTTCTTACTTAGTTTCGTAATATTGTTAGGCTTAAAATTCATTTAAAGGAAACTTTGATTTAATCGGTAACTACAAGCATACTCACTGCTTCACAAGGCCTTCCGTTCCAACAAAAATTTAAAAATCATAGAAGTATTTCTGTTTCATCATTATGCATCATTTTCATTTATTAAACACTTACTTAAAAAGCAGCAACCAAATACAATCATACTTATTATACTTTCTGCGTTGAGAAGATATATATTTGACACTCTTTGTAACATACAGCTTTTCTTTTGGAAAAGAAAAAAAACTATAACTCAAATTTCAGGTAACTGCTAACGATTAGTGGTATACAGTAAATTTTACATTTTTATTGGATGATAAATGAGTAAATTACCTCTCAAAAAGTCCAAGCTTAATTATGACATCAGCAAGATTTGAATTTGCCTTCCCCACCAACTGAAATAACTTTTTCCTTTCCATTGTGAAGGTTCCAGTTTTTTCCATGCCACGATTGATCTCGGTGAATTCTCCAACCATGCCATCAACCTAAAACAGGAGGTATAAGAAAGTATTCATACTTGCTAGTTGCTACAGGTAGAAAATCAGATGCATCCGACAGGTTGGGTAACTAGTGTATGGGCGTGACGGGTCATGTTGACCCAAAATAACTGTTGACCAAAATTTCATTTTTATATAAACGGCTAGAGTATCAGATATGATTGCATAAACTAGTTAGAATTTAATGTATTGCAAATAATGTGGGGGAAACTTTGACCCGTTTCACCCATTTAACTTGTTAAGCAATTCCTTTTAGTTTACTTTTGACCCATTTGACCTATTAGATAAAACTTATAGAACCCTTATCACGCAAAAAGGGGGGTTCGATTTACCATCTGTATAAATCACTTAAAAAACTTGCACTTCAGAACTCATGAGTGCACCTACCTGGCGAACATAGTGATCGAGAGCTATACTCTGACCTAAAACACTGCTAATTGTGCGAATCCCATCAATGTTCAAATACTGCAGCATAATATAATCTAGCCCACCTTCCATCCATGTCTCCAAAGTTGGTTTCTCCTTAACTTCATACTCTGAGTTTATACACAACAGCAAACATTTATATGATTTGCTAGAGTAGCACTAACAAAAAAGAAGATTATATAGAAAAAGGAACATTGTGGAGTTAACGAGACCTCACCATCTATTCTCCTTTCCACAAATGGTTGTTGAGCATGTTTTTTTACAGTTTGAAGACGCATATCAATTTCATGATCACGAACATTAAACAAAACAATTGAACCATACTGAAAAACTACCATATAGCTGATGTCACTCCCACTAATACTTGCACCCAAACCCTGAAAATCAATTTTTAAAATATATATGACACTTGTCCACTGCTATCAAGTATTCTCCCAAATATAATCAATGCAGAAAATACTAACAAACAAGAAATATAACTGAAGATCTTCTAATTACAAGAACAAAAAGAAACTTACAATATGCTCAGGCTTAGGGCTACCAAACCTAAATACGGCATAATTAGCATTCCGAGACGTGGGATGAATGTAATTGAGACTGTTCTCTCTCTCTAGTTTTTTCAAATCCACACTGAAACCAAATCACAAAGTGAATACACATCCACATCAAACACATTTTTCAATAGTAACAAGATATGTTACATCAAAAAATGAAATTAATATAAACTAATACAAATGACTGCGTATATACACATTCTTGCAAATTATACAATACTAACGATATAATACAGCCTAAATGCTTCATCCAACTGTTAATGCCCTAAACCAAGAACGAACTTTAATCTATGGACTATTCCTCATAGTCTCCTAGGTTGGTAATTACAAATTATAACTCACAATTAAAATCCCCATTCATGAAAGTGCTTATAACAGCCTATACTACCTAAGTTTAACTTTATATAAGCATTTTGCATCAAAACACAAGAAGAAAATAAGCTCTTTAATTAAGCAATTGCAAACATCCCACAGATTGAATGCAAAGCTAATAGAATTAAAACATAGTCCATCAAGCCAACGGGGTTGGTGGCCCATTAGT
>CM067167.1:242131369-242163869 GCA_034093135.1 Erigeron breviscapus | reverse complement strand
GACCTCTTCAACGGCGTCAAAAGCGATGTTAACGGCGGAGTCACCACCACCTCTTCCTCACCATTGCCACTTTAGATCTATGTAAATATAGATCTACTCCCGTTGGCGACGACGACGTTGGTCGGAAAAATGACCGATCTTTTACTCATCGCATCAGTGGCTTTTGAATCTATCATCGGATAATGCAAATTTAGTCAAAAGGGGGTTTTGACTGAGATGATGTTTTTGATAAGAGAAAAGATGCCGACTCCCATTTGACATGGATAAAGAATTGAAGTCGGTTTGTGATGTATGTACATAGATATAGATATGGATGTATAGATTTGTATATGTATGTTTTAGTTTATTGAATATTTGAATGTGAATGAATTTTGAATTAGGTTTTATTTAGGTGATTTATTTTCATGTATCTATGTATGTATAAGTTTTTATATGGATATAGATATAGAAACAGAATGAGATGATGGATCATGGCATTGAGTTTTATTAAGTCATTTCGTTTTATTCTGGTGTGAAAGGATTTTGAATTGGATGATGGTGGTGGTTGAATTGAAATTTAGTGGTGTTGATATGAAGATTATGAAGGTTGTTATTGAAATCTGGAGATGGATTAATTTATTAAATCCCTTTGATTAAATCCAAAAATGACGCCTTTCTGGAAATGGTTGTAATAAACAAAAAGACGAAACTACCCATCACATGTTTGACACGTGACTAGATTTTAAACGGACGTTAAAGTGTAGGACCAAAAGTGTTGACGGAGAAGAAAAAATTGGACTAAAAGTGTAATAAATGAAAGCTAGGGATGAAACCTGCAAGTAGCGGTCGACGACAAGGACGAAAATTGTAATTAACTCAAATAAAAAACTACAAAATTAAAACCAAATAGACTAAAGACTTTTTAAAAAGCCCAATTTCATTTCATTTATATAATAAAAAACAAAAAACCCCCAAAATCCTGATATCTTCATAATCAATAGTAAAACATATATATAAAAAATTTATTATCCTGTGGCTTTCATTTCTTCTTTACTAATAAGTTTTTTGCCGTACTTGTAAGTGTGTGTGTCTTATAGGGCTTCAATTTTCACTCTAAAAAATTCCGCTAAATTTTTTGTGTTTCTCGATCGGTTATATACATACAAATCACTGTAAGTATCACCGTCACTTCACTTTTATTATAACTGTTTCGATTTCAAAACCCTAACTATTTGCAGCTATTGTGCATCTAACTGTGTAATACGACGTCGTATTGACGAATTCTAGGGTTTTTACTTCGAGATTTTGCTAATTGTGTGTAATGTGTGTGTTTTCTACTGCAATTTCAGTGTGTGTGTGGAAGTTAGGGTTTTTGTACTTTCGTTGTGGAATGTGTGTATATATATATGTATATGTATATATTTATGGTGATTTTTATGTTTTTTTTTTACAGTGAAATCATGAGCTTTGAAGAGGAGAAAAAGTGTCCTTTGTGTGCTGAAGAGATGGATTGGACTGATCAGCAGTTGAATCCTTGCAAATGTGGTTACGAGGTACGGTTTTTTTCGGTCGTGTGTGACGGTTTGTGTATTTCGTAAGTTCGTTTGATATGTTGTTGCAGTTTCTTTTTTTAATACATATTTTGTTTAGGTTATGTTAGTTTGTTAAAAGTGTTACTTTAGAATGTTTAGATGGAAGGACATATAAATTTTGCTTTTTGTGTTTGTACTCGGTGGTATGTTAAGTTTTTCTTTGACGTTCGTAATTTTGCAGACTAAGTCGTATTGGAGTTTGCAGATACCTGAACTTTAATCTTGTGCTTGCTTTTATGAATTTGTTCTAAATTGTATATGAAATAAGTCCTGTCAAAGGTTATTTAGTTTCTCGATAAATGTATTGATGTAGGAACCAGAATGTCTGATTTATATAATGGATATTACATAGTAAGAAATCGATTATTAGCATACATTACTCACAATAAGCGTCATTCTATAAATATATAAATGAATGTTTAATTGGAACAAGGCTTTTTAGGTTATTTATGATTTCCATGATACTATATGTCGCAACATATGGAATTTGGAATGATAACATTTATGTGGTTTTGTGGTTCATGAGCATCAAAAGTTTAGTATGTGGCCATTTTTACCATGTTTTACTACCAATTCAGGTGTGTGTTTGGTGTTGGCATCACATAATGGATATGGCAGAGAAGGATGCAACAGAGGGACGCTGCCCTGCCTGTCGGACGCCTTATGATAAGGATAAGATTGTGGGACTGGAAACAAATTTTCAGAGGTTACAACATGTTTTGTTATTTCTTTTGTTTTTACATCTAATATGTGGATTTATAACATGTGTTTTTTGCACATAGGGTGGTTGGCAATGGTTCAAGTCGAAAACAAAAAGTAACAAAGGCAAAGGCAAAACCGAATGAAGGGAGGAAGGATCTTAGCAATGTTCGTGTTATGCAGCGCAAAATGGCTTATATTATTGGCCTGCCCATTGATCTTGCTGATGAAGATGTGTGCACTTCCTTCTAACATTCTATTCTATATGTATACATTATGTTATGTTATTAACTTATAATAATGTTAAGAGTTCTTTTTTTTACTATGTACTGTTGTCCTAAGTTACTTTCTGGTGCAGCTATTGCAGCGAAAAGAGTATTTTGGCCAGTATGGTAAAGTAACTAAGATTTCCCTCTCTCGGACTGCGGGAGGGGCTCTTCAGCAGTTTATTAATGATAGTTGCAGTGTGTGAGTTACATTCTTAATTTTCCATACATTTATTTTTGTGATAAGTTTCCTTGTAGATTATTCTCTTACTGTGTTCCCAGATATATTACTTACTCAAAGGAGGAGGAAGCAGTAAGATGTATTCAATCTGTGCATGGTTATGTTTGGGATGGTAGACTTTTAAGGTAATCGCATCACCCTCTATTCATCTCTATTTTGTATTTATGTGCAACTGCAATCAGATTTGACAAGTTCTGTTTCCATTCAAATCTGGTTTTTTGTAGAGCATCATTTGGTACTGCAAAGTATTGTCATGCATGGTTGAGGAATACGGTACGTAAAAGATTATGAGTGAATCGATTACTATGTAAATTGTTTCTTTTATAGGAGGTCTTCATTTTAATGTGAGATTTCCTTTTTGATGGTCAGCCTTGCAACAATCCTTCATGTTTATATTTGCATACTCTTGGTGCTGAAGAAGATAGTTTTGGTAGAGATGAAGTAGCTGCAGTTCATACTAGGTATTTTGTGCACTTTTTTTTCTTCTTTTATAGTTCATATTGGTGCTTTCTTTGTGTATTTTAGATTTGTTTGCAGGTTCTAGCTTTATATTATGAGATTCTTTGAAAGATTCGCTAGTAAATTTTTTTGAGCAATCCTAATGAACTTATGTCCCAATTCTGATGATTATTCTCTTGCTCAAAATCTTGTATTTCAGGAATAGAGTTCAGGAAATAGTTGGTTCTACTCACTATCCTCATAAACGCTCAGGAAGTATGTTACCACCACCTATAGTTGATCAATTAAATAACCATATTGCCCGGGCTCAAGATCCAGTGTGTAGCAATGGCTCGCCAGTAAGAGTTACCATTACTCTCTTGTACACAGATGCATGACTTGCGTCTAATATATACGTGTTTCTCCATCCATTTATAATGTCATGCCTGATGATAGTTCTTTATATTTCAATTCAGGATGTTGCACATGCAACAGAAGCTACTAGTGAACACTTGCCTGTCAGATCCTCTAAACAAACGACAACTTTTGTGGATATTGTTGGGCGGCCTTCTAATTCAACTGTTAAAGATGTGAACTTGATTGAGGAAGAACAGATATCAAATCTTGAGACCAAAAGCTCAGATTCATTGCTGTTGAAATCATCAACTCCCGACCAACTTGTTACTTCACCTACCTCTGATGATCAAAATTTGAAGGTTTTTGTTGGATCAAGTCATTCGGGTTCTTCTATTCCTTCTCCTGCCGCTGATACAGCTAAGAGCTCTATTGATCATTCTTGGTGGCATACTGAAAATAATAATCAAGTGAGCAGTTGTGTGGAAGAAGATACCATACCGTCTCCCATGTATGAATTCCCTGTCAAATGAGGCTTATAACGAGAAGAAATTCCAAAGTTCAGCTAAATCAGATAGGATTTATAGAGGGGCTAATTCATTTTCTAATGAGGAAATTGTGGAGCACTTGAGACGGCTAGATGATGATACACCAGTGGATGATGATGAAAATTTTGCTGCTGTTGAAAGTAGTATAATATCCAATATTTTGTCAATGGATTTAGATGATGATAATTCAGATTACCCTCAAACGGTATCTGGGTTGTTTGAAACAAGAGATAGGCGGCATGGTTCTTCTTGGAATTTTCAGAATAACGATCAATCCAGATTCTCATTTGGAAAGGAACTTGGATTTTCTAGTCAACAAAATGACTTGCCTGGTAGCATTGGTCAAGGACTGAATCTCTCTCTTCAGGATTCTTGCGAGAACAAAGATGATTTTTTCAAATCCCAACAACAGGGTACGGATATCTCACATTCGCTCATGTGTCTGTGTGTTCAATATTATTTAGATATAGATTCCAAATATCTTAATCATATACTGTATCTTTGAACTAAAAACTTACACACACCCTACCTGAACCCTTGTCTGAAGTAAGACTTGAACCCTCGGCCACTTGGGAAGCGGCACCTAATGTACACTTCAGTCATATCTAGGTCAATGGCCTGTTGTTTGTTTTGATAAAATATTTTATTGAGTTATATTGTTTGAAACAGTAGCATCTAGGGGTTCGAATGTGGGACCACCAGGATTTTCTATGCCCTGCAAGCCTCCACCTGGTTTTTCCGCCAGCATGCGAACTGAACAGGCTATTCCTGCAAGCTCTGGTTAGCAATCTCTTTGTACTTTTTTTTTCTATTTATTTATTTTATTTTATTTATGCTCCTTTGGCCTTTGCTAACAAAATATCACAGCTCATTAATATGGAGATTTCCCATTTAACATTTCACATATAGTTAAGTTTAAGCTAAAGTTACATGCTTGCAAATGTCATCATCTGAATGAAGTGATTAGTCACTTGTCTACATGATTTGATTTTGTTCTCATTATATATATATATTAATATAATATAATATATATATATATATATAGGAAAAGGTTCAAGTGAGAACCATTTGAATTGGAAGAACCATGAGAACCTCTAAATTATAACTTGATGTTCATATGTGAATGTATATGTGAACAAATTGGTTCACATATGAACAGATCAGGTTATACTTAATATTATCTATGTTCATACGTGAACAGTTCTCACATGAACCTTACCTTATATATATATATATATGCTATACTTGATCGACTATAATTCAACCTTATTTCAAACTAGGGGATGAGTAAGGGGTTCCAATCTCTCCAACACTTTACACCGAGTGCAGTGCTTTAGTAGACAAATAATTTAGTGGAAGTGTGTGATTATTGGGCAAATATGTTGGATCATCTTATGGGCCTCAAAGATGTATTCACTGCTAGTTCTCGTTAAAAAGATTGGTCTATAAGTTAAGATCTGGATGAGGAGAATATTATGCCTTATTTGAGTAAATGAACAGGGATTTTTCTATCAAGTGCCTTTTGGAGAGTTGGCTAGTGGAAAGTAGGATGGTTTTGAGAAGCAGTTGCCTCTTAACAGCAATCAAACTATTATCTACTTTTTATTTCGTTAATTTTGGTATAAACTAGTCGGCTCCTATTATATTCATTGATGTAAGGGTGAATTCAAAAACTAAAATCTGCAAAGTCACCACAGTTCAGCCCTGATAACCAAAGACTGAACAGACTGTGTTGTCTAAATCGATAGAGTTTTGCTCATAATTACCGGTATTTTATACATGTTGACATATGTAGTTATATAGAGTACGAGAATAAATGAATTATCTACTATGGTTAGTGTTGCAGACAGTGAATGGGTAACATACATAATTTGTGCTAAGTACATTGCTAAAAGTATATTTAGCTGAAAGAGCTAATTGAACACGGAACCTTATTTTGTTAAATGAGATACTGACTTGATAAAAGATATAAATCTTATCTATATGAATAACTGCCTAGTGTGGGAGATTTTCGTATATAGGTCACCAAATCTGTTTCCACTTAGACGACTTTTTGGAATGGGTATGTGGACCCTAATTAATACACTGCTTGGTTTTCCATATTTCTTCAGGAAATTATCTCAGGGTTGCACCAAATAATCATTATCGTTCACCATCGTTGGGCAACCTAAGCAATGGCAGTGATGATCTTATCGATCCTGTGGTTGGAGGCAAATCATCAACAAACGGGCTGCAGACCAACTCATGGACATCATCCTTTTCATCTCGATGTTCCAGCTCGTTTGAGGACTTAAAACACTCGCTTTTCATGCAACAACAACCTGTACCTGCTGCCCCCATTCCACATCCTCAGGATCCTCAGATTTTTCAAGCCACAATGCAGCAACAGCAAACACCTCAATTTCTTTCATCTCAGGATCAGTTGTATGGTGGTCTTACTTCTGGGTTAATGGATCTACAGCAGAGCTACAACCCATCTTTATTTACCCAACAGCCAATGTATGCAAACGGGTATCAGCAGCCTAACCCCTTGCAGGAGTCTCAACATCGTGATAATAGAAGTGCAGTAGAAAGATTTGGCTTTGAAAGTTTCTTGCCGGGTTATGGTGACTATATGTTCCAAATGCCCACTTCGGGCGATGTATACACCCGGGTATTTGGAATGTAAAGAATGCACCTACTCAACTTTTCTAGTTTTATTAAATGAAATGAGCGAAAAAGTGTTGGTGGTGATATAGTTTGATTGTGGATGTTTGGTTCTCAATTAAGTCGTGAAATTTGCAACTAATTTTGCTTTGAGATCTGTCATCGTAATTGGGTCTTTTTTCTTACAAGGAAGTTAATATTACAAAAAGCTTAAAATATGAAATTCTACTTGTTTTTTTTTATATCAGCTTTAATTTACGTATACATTCATTAGTATGGTCCATTCTATTTCTTTAAGTTGGGATTAACTTACAAATTCCAAGTTGGAATCTCAATTTGCATATTGCATAGGCTTTTTTTGGTCTCTACATCACGAAAAAGATCTTGTAAGTTGTAACATTTTCTGCAGATAGCAATTTATTTTTTTGTGTTCACAGAGTCTTCCATGTAGTATACAACTTCATACCTCAACTATTTGGCGATTGCATATGATAATCCCTCAACAGAATGCAAACACCAAACAGTAAGAAGCAGCTACACAGAATAATATCCATCCAAACAAATAATAAGCAGCAGCTACAAAGAATAATATCAAGTCATGCTTCACAGTGTGTGTTTTCACCGTAATACTTCACACTTCTTTGTATCATATACACACAACGCAGAAATAGAAATAATATGTGATGCTGGTCCCTCAGTAAGCTTTGGCACTGGAAGCAAGGGTCTAGTATTGGTACTGAACATGACATCACTTAACCAATCTGGTTAGTATAGTATGGGTGAGTACCCGTAGGCATCCTCGTGGAATTGTCATGATATGTCTTGTTGTTTGAGTGGACACGAGAAGAAGAGAATCCTGATGATGCTGCATTAGAAGAAATCGGAATGGGAAGAGCCACACCATGACCTCTCAACATTTGTGTTTGCAGTTGTACCTGCATTTGCCATGACGTGTTTGTGAGTTTCGGTGAAGGAAGAATGCTCTTAGACCCCTTTCCTATTGCTATTTCCTGACATAAGACAGCATTTGGAAGGTTGGTTTACAAATCACATATATGTATGGGTATTAATTGGCATAAGTGGAGAGCGGGCCATAAACTAATAAATATAGAACTAAGAACCTGACTGGTCTAAACATAATCGATAGGTCTCGGTGGAATAAGTTGGGTTCCAAACACGGCCTTAAACTGAATACAGGGGTTCTATAGTATACAAAGTACTAACAGAAAAGATTATTCCAGGTTTGAAAAGTTCTTTTTTCCTACTAAAAAGCAGTTTAACTCTGTTTCAGACAAAACCAAGGAACATTATTTATAACTCTGAAACCGAGAAACCAAGCTGACTATAGACACTATTGGGTCCTGCTTCAGTTTGGTTTTCTGATTTAGAAGATCCAGGACGATGGTGCTCTTTTTTTGTTTGATGATGTTCTTTCAAGCACAGGGAGTTCTCACACTACTGAAAATTTGAAGATTCCAGGTAATACTACACTTATGGTATTCAGCCAGTGAACCTTGCAGGGATACAACATGATTTTGCAGAAATCAACTTGAGCTAATATTATATAGATTATACTTGTACAAGTTCAAAAAGTGATAATCTTAAGCCTCAGACATCTTGATATTCAATATAATCTGGGAAAAATCCCTAAAACAAATTACCTCATAGTTTGGTGTTAAACCAGAATACATGTTGGGCCAAATGGGATAGTGCTTGGATGCTTCTGTTTCTCCACCCATATAAACCGGAGGACGGGCCTGAACCTGTGAATCCCAAGAAGGGAACGAAAACTCATCACCTACCATTCCAAACATGTTCTATACAAACATCCATTCCAACATAACTATGTTAAAACCTTATAAAAGCATAAGCATTCATAAATAGTATACCTTTAGTCTTTTATCAGAAGTTGAATCACAATCTTTAGAGCACATATCCAAGTTCTTAACATTGTGATTTCCCTTTGGGCTGTCTATAGTGGGAGAAACCCATAAGTTGAGATCAAGATTCTGACCACTTGCTGCAAACAATAAATGTTTATTTTTTTAAGTCATGGGATGTAGCCATCAACAAAGTGCTTTATATTCAACTCAAAACAAATAAAAGTAGAAAGGAATAGCATTATAAGCAACCAATACCTTCATCTATGGCTTCCATACTTATATCTGCTCCATAGATGCTTGGTTCAAAGTTGGTAACAGCTTCCCTGCCATTACATTTAATGGCAGCTTTGTCATATGCCCTAAATTCAGTAAACAGAAATTGCAAGTGTTGTTAGATACAGTGCTCAAACAAAGTATTTAAAGGAAAAGAAGTTTCTAGGATTATGTAATCATGAAAATTACAAGAACCTTGCAGCTTCTACTTCGTTGTCGAATAATCCAAGGTATACATACCTGCAAACCAAGCATTGTATTGTAGGTAACGAAGGCTCCTAATTACATTTACTATGAAATACATACTCTGCAATATTCTCTTGATAATCTAATAGAGAAATTATGCTACAACTACATAATATACTTCATCTGCCAACCATCAAAATCACACTATAGTTTCAGGAATGGTTCCTTACTTTTTCCCAAGAAGCTGACCCATGCGAGCCTCCCATCTACCACATTTATGAAGGGTTACTCCTCGGTATTTTGAACTTCCTCTAGAGAATCCTGTGCTCTGCCGACGCAATATATGGATGAATTCTTCTTTTGACATATTTTTGGCCTGTTGCATCAATTTGGTGACATTAAACTTACATTAGTTAAGAAAGTTTTAGTTCAACTAGACAAGAAAGCATGTAAACAAAATTCTCACAACCTGTGCCATATCTTCCTCGTATTCGTTAATATGAAAATTTATATCAGCATCAATTCCCCGGAACTTGATAGCAGCCCGATCATAAGCTCTAAATGACAATCATTCAATTAAGTCAAAAACCACATTAACAAATGAAATTTATACCATTATACAAATTTTTTTCTCAAAGAAAATCCTAACCTAGCTGCAGCAAGGGCAGTGTCAAACCCGCCTGTAATTAAACAGTGTAATGAATAAATGTCCATATGCTACAATATTTCAACAGTAAACAAAATTTAATCAGCCTGCTTACCTAAATACACTTGCTTCCCACAATCCCTGAACCACAAAATACAAAAAAAAAACAATAATTCAATCTCTTATTAAAAAAGTACAACAATAATCATAGCAATAAAAACATTTCCAAATTTAGATGTACTATTGTAAATTCCATTTCCAATTTTCCATACACAGCATTCAATTACATAGTCCACATAGACAACAAAAAACTTTCCAAGATTAGAAAGAACATGAACCATACCAAATATGTGATTCCCATCTTCCAGTCCTACGATAAAACGTAACACCACGATACTGCGAGCTTCTAGAGCGCGGTCCTCTTCTACTCTTCTTCTGCGGCACCACAGCCGGCAAGTTCTGTTGCACTTGTACAGGCTCAGGAACCCTGAGATTCAACCAGTGTGATCCAAAAACACTCGAATCCGATACTATCGATCTCGGAGCTATTAACTCCTCTTCTTCCTCTAAATCCACATCAATCTCAAAAGGAAAAAACTGCCTTGTGATCAAACCACCAGATTCTCCGTTTATAATCTCGTTCACTTTCACCGATTTTCGATCCATTATTCCGAAATTACAACTTGCAGTGGTATACGATACTGAATCCACGTCATCGGCGTTTAACACGTCCGATGAAAATGAAGTACCGGAATGAATCTCCGATTGACGATCTTCTAATACGTTCTTCTCAAAAACATTCCGATCACCGGAACCATCAATATTAAGATCTAACATACTTAATATATATCTATATCTATATACGTGTATATATAAATCGATATATACGTATAGATTCCTAACGTGAACTGTATTCTATCTATATAGCTAGATTATACAAATCGAATCAAACAGAATTCACATAGAAAAAGGTGTAACTAATAACTATGGGTAAAACATCAATATACGTATATAGATTGATGAAAATCTGAACTGTATCTATAGATTGATTATATAACACTATATATGACAGAACCGATCAGCTTTCCGCATTTGTCAATTATGATCAGTTTTCGATCAAATCAAATATCATCAGAATACACATAGTAAATGTAACTATGTGTCTATCATGTAAAACAAAAAGAACAGCTATACGTATAACATATACACATATATATATATATATACGTATAGATAGATTGAAAAACTGTAATTATATCTGTTTCTATAACTCAGTCAAAAACAGAGTTGAACAGTTTGTATATAGATATAGATATACATATATATATACGTATATAGATATAGATTTCAAACCTGAACTATATGTATAGGTGGATTAAGTGATCAGTTTTCTTTTCTGCATTATTTTTGAATGGAAACAAATAAGGAATACACGTAGTGGAAGGTGAAACTGTGTGAGAAAGAAAATGTGAAGAGATCTATAAGACACAGAACCAGATATTTGGGAGGAAGAAAAAGTTTTTTATACACACAAACACATTTTAGTGTGTGTAATGAAAACTCAGAGAGAATTGGAAAGTCAAATAGAGATGGTTGGGTTTTGTTGATCGACAGATGTGAGATAAAAAAACGACGTCGTTTTGAGGTTTTCATTAAATTAAAGAAGGGTTTTTCTAACTTGTGACCTAAGGGCACACATAAGGGTGTCTCGGGAATTGAAAAAGGTAAGAATATTCTTCTTGAAAAATGCATTTTTCAAATCCCGAGAAGAATATTATTACCTTTTTCAATTCCCGAGAAGAATATTCTTACCTTTTTCAATTCCCGAGACACCCTTATGTGTGCCTTAGGGCACAAGTTAGAAAAATCCATTAAAGAAAACCTTAATTTGGATTCTTGTGGAGTGAGTTTGTGACTTTTTAACTTTTCTAGTGGTCCGAATTTTTAAATATGCATTATGGCTGTTTTTTTCTCTTTTCATTCGTATGTACGTTTTAGGTATGTTAGCAACTTGCATACATAAAATATTCATATTGGATGCACCTAACTTTGCGTATTGTTAAAACTATGCCTTCTTTGGCCATGGATGCACCTAACTGGCTCAGCTTGTTTATTCTTGTGAGTACATTATTGTTTATGAAAAGACAATACGTTAACAGAACCGGTTTTAAGTTTTCTGATGTTGGACCGGTTGATTGAAATATGTCCAATTATATTTTGTAAAGAGCCAACGGTGTTCGGAACATAGTCAATTATAAAGCTTATCTTTATGCCTATTTATTTTTGCATTTTTAGAAAGACAATTAAAAAAGAATAGTATTAAAATATAAGGCGAAATTTAAAAAAAGCAGACTTAACTAAACCAACGACCATCATTTCTCTAATTTGACTCGTTTGGACGCCTAGATGATGTCATCGCGATGCAATAGATAAAAAATTTTGGTTAAAGATCAATATATATAAAGTTGATGTAAAACTTGTATAGTGATTATAGTTCTAAAAAAGGAAATAATAAAATAATCTAGTTCAATTCGCAAGCAATTATAAAGGTCTTCACTTTTTTCGACCTGAAGCAAGAACCATGCTGGGAACCCCAATATTTCTTGCTATGACATGGTGGTGAGATGGTGGCTCCAATGTTGTTTCACTCATAAAAGATGATGGATAAGCGGTCTATCTCTTACTATATTCCTTCCAAATTGAATCTAGATTGTGTAATCGTTGTATTTCTAGATTTGTATTTTGGTCACTAGCATCTTGCTAGTCGACCGCTTTATTATTAATAATAATATTTCCGTCGTTTAAAAAAAAAATATTCCTTCCTAAGTAAGGAATGGCGGGACGGATTAAAGCAAGAAAAATTCCCCCGTTAGGTTAGGAATGATATTCGACCTTGCTTGAATCGAAGAGGAAGAGCCCACTTCTATTTGAATTCATGCTTTCAAGTTCTTTGACTCGCGGTTGATCTTTAGAAGATTAGGTACAAGTCTGAGGCCACAAGGAAAGACGCGGTGGGACGGAAGGAGCCCTCGCCTCTGTCCCGTTGATCACCCTTTTCACCTATATTTTTTCCTTCCATATCGGCATCATCTTTTCACCTTTGATACCCTTAACCAATCACCTACTATTTGGGCCCCACCTTTTTTTAATTAAAAACATAATATATTTACAATACATTTAAATTATAAATAACATATTTTATTAATATATAAATTAAAACTACATTATATTAAGAACATTACATTAATAAAAAAAGACATAAATAAAAAGTACATAAATAATAAAACTAAATTATAGTAGACCCCAACAGACTCGAATGTCATGCTTTTGTTGTTCCAACCACTCAATTTCTTTGGACCTAGGCCTTCATGTTTCATTTTTGAGTTAATTGCATAAAACGTCCCTGTGGTTTACACAAATTCGTGGTTTACGTCACTCTAAGTTTTTTTTAGTGGTTTTCATCCCTGTCTCAAGTTTTTCCCGCAACTTACGTCCTTTTCCTTAACGCCATTACTTTCTTGCCGTTAACCGTCTGCACATGCCCCACAGGTGAGGACTTTGTTGTCATTTTACACCGACACAGGGACGTTTTCTGCAAATTAAATGTTTATAGATAGAGATCCACATGAACAATTCACCATAAGTTTTGATGATATGAAAAAAGATTGATTTAGGGTTTATGAGAAATGGGGAGAAAGAGAAAGGAAAAAATGGGGATATAAATTAAATGGGGAAATGGGGAAGACAAAATATATATAAACATGTAATTTGCAGAAAACGTCCTTGTGTCGGTGTAAAATGACAAGAAGGTCCTCACGTGTGGGGCACGTGCAGACTGTTAACGACAAGAAAGTAATGGCGTTAAGGAAAAGGATGTAAGCTGTGGAAAAAACTTGAGACAGGGATGAAAACCACTAAAAAAAACTTAGAGGGATGTAAACCACGAATTTGTGTAAACCACGAGGACGTTTTATGCAATTAACACTTCATTTTTAAAATATCGAGATCGGCTTTTTTGAAGTGATCAAGCTTCGAGCCGGCGGAATTTATGCAGAGTGGGCTGCGTTTGTCAAGAGTTGTTCGGCACCACAAGACAATAAAAAAAATAATTCAAAAGGGTGCAAGAAAGTGCAAGAAAAGATGTTGAACGTGCATTCGGTGTGCTTCAGGGTAAATGGGAAATTCTCCAGCATCCAGCAAGAGCGTGGAGCGAAAACAAACTAAGCCGAATCATGTACACTTGCATCATATTACATAATATGGTTGTAGAGTAGAATGGATACGTGATGTGTAAAATCGAGTTTAATAATTTAAAACAAGAAATACCCCAAAACTGACTACCACACACTCTCGGGCAGTGGACCCGTTCGTATATAGTATAGCTAAAAGGTAAGTCCAGGATCGAACACAGGGACTAAAACTAAGTAATTGTTGACATTAAGTAATTCAAGTAAATAGGGGGTTTGTGACCGAATTGTCACGTTGCAAAAGTTAGTAAATAATTAGTAATCCCAAAGGATTAATCGAAAAGAAATCCGGTATGACCGGGGCAAGATTCGTCGGAAGACGAAAGTAAAAATGATTTTAAAGACAATAATATTGAAAGACACCTACTTGAATCAGCTTACATGTCAATCATCGGGTCTAAACATTACTTGCGTTGTTGAACACTTAAAAAGGTAATCAAGATGAACTCCCGTTTTACTTGAAACTTTAATTGCTCGAAATATAGTTATCGCTCCCGTAAATAATTTCTACTCGAAACAATTAAGCGTTAAGAACTTAAGATGATTTTATGATTTACTCTTTAAAATCTTTCTCCCGAACTGCTTATTCACCTAATCAGATCCCTCTATCATAGATGTTTACACACTCAAAATGAATTTAATTGTTTAAAATCTTTATCGCTAGTTTCTCCCGAACTCCAACGACTTTGGGTTAATTAAAGACCGATTAACCGTTTCATAAACCAATTGACAATGACATAGATTTCTCCCGAACTTCTAATTACAATCATCAATCGATTAATATAAAAGATAGAACAATATTTAAACTCAAATAAATGCGGATCTGCGATTAAACATAAAAATCTTATTCAACAATTGCAAGTAACATTAAATTGACCCTATGACATGTTCACTATCCAAGCGGGTGTTAAATAATTTAGCTACTCATAATAATTGAATCAAAACGAACGAGAATAGAAGAAATCATATTATACCAATGAATTGCGAATAATCTGGTAGCAATAATGATTACAATCCAAAGCTCCAAGATGAAAAACCCTAAAAGCTTGTTTGCTCCAAAATACCAAGAACTATGTGTTATGCTAAGAAAAAGTCTAATGAAAATCGTCCATCAATCTGAACCCTAGCCAGGTAAATGTATCAAAACCCCGTGTAACGGCCGTTACAAGGTGTAACGGGCGTTACACGCTACAGTAACGAGCCCTAATCATTAATTAGCTTTAATTGCGAAATTCTAGCCCTAACGGCCGTTACACTTGTAACGGGCGTTACACCTCTGAAGAACACCTAACGGCAGTTACGCACCCGTTACAGAAAAATATGCCTAACTGCCGTTACAGAGCTAACGGGCGTTAGAAGCTCCAGTTTCCGTTTTCTTCGTCTTTCACTTGATTTCAACCGAATCCTTCTCCCGTTTCTTCCACGGATCATCAAAATCAACCAAATTATCCGTATAATCGTTCTCCAACCTGAAAACACTCAACACTACCTCAAAGCATCGAAAGTTGGATATAAAACTATAAAAATTACGAATAATTGGTCCTAAAATCATGTGGGAAATGGTATAAAATACGACACATCAAATCCCCCCACACTTAAGCTTTGCTTGTCCTCAAGCAATTCCAAACTTCAAAACTCAAATAACCTTGGTACATAATGGAGATCACATTACAGTAATCAAAAAGAAGCTCAACCATTCATGAAAATGAAACGAGATGGTTAGGCAGTTTTAATCTTAAATGAAAACTGGAATGTTTGACAATACTTGACTGATATACAAGCCTTAATAACACGACTAAGCACAAAAGAATCGAATTAGTAATATCTCGTCTATCCTACTCCAACTAACTTACACTTGGGGTTGAATATTTAAATAATCACTCAATGCCAAGTCGTGATGCATAATCTTTTAACCATAGGCTTGTACTAGGTTCGTTCCTTCACCGCCATGATGCAAGCACCACAACGTCTATCAAAAGAGGACTTTAAGGGTTTGAATGAACTTTAAGGCTAAACAAGGTATTTAAAAGGGTATGGAAATTTGGGTAAACAAATGGTGTTAACAAAGAAATAACACAACATTTAACAAAGTTTTCACATATAGTCTAGTCCATAAACAATCCCATGTCATTAGTTGCCAACGGTCCAAAACCACGAGAAGTTGTCCAGATAATACCCCCAGTAGACGATTAAAAACCGACACCATTGTGGTGTATGACACTAAACAACTCAATCAACCAATTCTAACCATGCTGGCTTAAAACGAACTTGCCAACCTAAAAAGTATAACATTATAATCCTTTTTGTTGGTTATAAAAATGTACCAACTCAACTCGATAATTTGAATTAACAATGAAGCTTTTGTTGGTGTAATTGATGAACCAACTTTCAAAAATGATTTGACACAAAGTGAGAAATACCAACTGACAGCCCAAGCTTTTTTCTCTTTTTTTCTATTTTTTTTTTCTTCTGTTTTTCAATTCTTTTATTCTCTTTTTTTTTGTGAGCTACTTTTACTCTGACTAATTGGTATTCTCTTAAATAACATTTGAAATAGTGACAAATCATATACTCATATGCTGAAATGAACGATTCAGACTTTATCCAAACAAACATGACGAAATCAATCTATTCTCAGAAACCGAGAATATCCCAACCCGACATAAAGGACAATCCCAAACCATCCACTAGCATAGGCAACCAATGACCCACCAGGAGTTCGACTATCGGTATGGCTAGGAAAGGTGTATATTTAGGTTGATTAAATAACAAAGAACAGGCTAATGACAACATGTTTTCTATTGTTTCTTGCACTAAAAGTGAGTGCAACATAAGGTTTCACAGGTGGTTCACTAACCAGTGTAGTTAGCTACTAAGCACATTAACAAAACATGCACATAACAAATTTTTACGAAACAAGAGGTAAATCAAACAAAGAACAAAGGTTTTATCCTAAATTTGCCTCTTCTGATAAATAACACGGAACGATCAACCAGGACAAGTTCTAGAATCAACGCAATCACCGGCACACTCATAGCAAATGAAATAATCCGGAAATGGAAAAACCAACCTCAAACTTGCACATCATAGTTCAGAGCTCTAAATAGAACCCCTACTCCTGGATAAATCCAAAAGCCTACGAGAGGGACAAATTAACAAGGCTAATAATTCCAAAACCGTAACACCTATCATAACTAGCAATGAATCAATAATCTCACAATTTGGGTGTTTTGGTGCTTTGAGAGTGCTAGTCATATTATTAATCCAGAAAGGATTGCCTAATTAATCAGTCAAAACACATTCCACATATTAAAATTTGTACCAAAGGTGTAGTCAAATTGCTTATTAAGTTCTATAATTAAGTGACAAAAGCAATTAACTACAAGGACAAGCATGCAAAAGTTCAAAATTCCTCTAAAAATACCCGACTTTTTTCTATTTACCACCCCCACACACTTGAGTTGGACAATGCCCTCAATGTCCAATGAACTAAGTAAAACTATGGGAAATTAGGGAAAGTAAACAAAAACAAAATCAAGAACAAGAAAAACTTGTCGGGTATGACGAGTGTTCCATGCTTGAATATAATGCCAACAAAATATGTCGCTGAACTTACTGCCAGCATAAGCATATGCATATGACATTCAACTTGCTATCAACATGAACACACAATTAACAAGCAACATGATAAAGCATGCAATCATCCTAATCCTACTTATTTAAACGGAAATGGAAAAATAAAATACGATGTCTTATCACCCATAAAGGTGATTACAAACCAAACAAATGAAAATAAAAATAGTACGGGAATTGAAATTGTTCAAACCAATAAACAAGCCATCACAACAAACAGACGGCTGCAGCATTATCCCATATCAAATCACTGAGGAGGTGGAAAAGCTGAAGGAGTACCATCGCCATCATGCCGCTCACCAAACAGGTTGAGGCCATAGAAATCAAAAGCATTCCCCGAATATCGAGCACCACTATCAGGTGCCTGTCTCGAACTGCTAGCACCATCACCTGAAGGCCCAGGCTGCCCGTACTGCGGATAATAATAATCAAAAGTGGCCTGGCTAAGCGGGTAAATCGGGGGTGGCACAAATTGCTGCTGAGGAACCTGAGCTGGCATGGACGGATCCGGTGGAGGAGCTCTGGAATCAACCCAACTCTGTAAATGCGGCTGGAAATACTCCTGTTGGAAAGCCAGGCGATTAACCTGACTACCAATGAAGTGTGAGAAATCATCCTGTCTGTCCATCCGCTGATGCAAATGGGTCATGCCATCCCAAATCTCATCCACCCTGTGACCTAAACCTGTAAAATCAAAAGAAGATGAACTGGAAGTAAACCCCCCAGTTGGCACTGATCCACTAGCACCTCTACCCTGCTCCTCATCATCACCATCATTATCATCTTCCATAGCATCCTCCTCCTCATCACTCGAACTATCCCTCAGTTGCAAAATATTCATCTTGATCAATGCCTGTCGATCAAGCAACACACTCCTACAAATAGCTGGAAACCCCTCTATGCTACCAAATTCATCCGTCTGGACCAATCCCATACGCCTAGCTAAGTGACACACAAACGCTCCACCAGAAATACTCCCTTTTGTTTTGCCATGCCCACGCTCATACAAGAAGAATGCCATGGCCTTAGCCAAATTACAGTGAATCTTCCTTAAAATACAAAAAAGGAAGAACAAATATTGATTAGTGGCATTATTCGGGCAATGATTCCTATTAGAAATCGACCCGGCTATCATCCTCATTAACAACCTATGGAGTGGATTCGTCATGGCGGAATGTTTAATATTATTATGATATTCCTTGTCACTCAAACCATCCTCAGCCCAAAATCTAGCAGCAGTCATACCTACCGGCCATTGAACTATACCATTCTTAAAAGAAGTTCTATTAACTTCATCCTCGGTATACAAACCCATAGCAACTCCAAACTCCTGATAAGACATACAATGTACCCTACCTCCTAGGTTGAACGTCATCACTGTCGCTCTAACTCTAGTCTCATCAGTATTTAAACGGAAAGAACTGAAAAACTCTAAACATAAATGCCTCCAAACATTAGTGTTAATAGCAAATAGAGCTTTCCACGAATTAGGTAACATAGTATTTAATTGATCACCAAATCCCAACTCCTCCAAATTACTAAAGTCGATCCTCCTATTGGCAATGATATGCTTTCTCGACAACTGTTCTCTAGTAATTTTGGGTTGGAATTGTGCGGGTACCTGATCAGGAGTCCTAATAACAGGAGCTCGAGCCTCCTGACTTCTTTCTCTTCGGGCTGAAGCTTCAGCCGCGGCTGCTGCTTCCCTACTGGCTTGCATCTCTCTTTGACGTTTAGTAGCCATCTACAAAATCAAACATAAACAATAAGGTCACAAAAATCTCAACAATATCTCAATTCTCAATTTAAACCATAAATGCTTACTTCATAAATTAACCATAGAAATTATCCAATTAAAATCATCCCCTAAATAAGAGATTATAACCCTAATTGTAACAAAATCAATTTAAGCGATTAACTTACAAAATATAATTATCATCACAAAATCAATATGCTTCAATCCCCCCCACACTTAAACTAAACAATGGGGTTGATAATTTAATCATCTAAAAGCATATAGTTTAACAAATATAGCAAGCACAATATCTAGCTACTACCTTACGCGACCTCCTGTCTCAGAAATTACCTCGGATGTTTCACCCTCATCAACTCTAGCTACTACCTTACGCGACCTCCTGTCTCTATTTGAAGTCCTAGAAACTTGAGCTTTCGCCATATCCTCAAACATCTTCCAAAGCTCACTTGAGGTCTTGTAACTAATGCTACCTCCGCACGTCATCACCATCTTCTCATAACTCTCCCTATTCAGCCCATTCATGAATATCCCCACAATCTCGGTGTCACTCACCCCATGCCCGGGACATTCCCACAATAGATCTTTCATTCTTAACCAAGGTTCAACTATAGACTCATCCTCATCTTGCCTAAAAGATCTAATTACAAGTATGAACTCTCTTTCCCGATTAGCGGGGAAGAATCTCTCAATCAAAGCTTCCCTAACCGCACCCCAAGTAGTCAAGCTATCCGGTGCTAAACCCTTCAACCATTTATGAGCCTCTCCCGTGAGAGACATGGGAAAAAGCTTCATCTTGACGTTGTTGGCCTGATTTTCCCCATAATTGAATAGATTGCAAATCATCTCGAACTTGTCAAGATGCTCATGAGGATCTCTTTTGTGCCTTCCGTCAAAGCACAAATCTTTAACCATTTGCAAGTGATTGCCTTTCACCGTGAAAGTGTCAATTCGGGTGCACGAATGGCCGATTGGCGAGATGTTGGTATAGTTCGAGGAAGGTCCTCGATCTTCATGTTGAAAAGATCGGGAGGGTTTTGTTGACCGGCCATGTTGACGGTTGTTTTCGGTGATTCAGGTGGAGTAGGTGTTTTATCGGAAAGTGGTTCTTCTTTTTCGGATTGGTAACCCCACTCGTTACTTCCCGACTCGTAATAAGTATCGTGAAGTATGTGGTCGGATTTGGGTCTAGGAGTGGTGTCTATGAAAAATGGGTCGGAAGTTGATGGTTGTGATGTTTGTGTTTTGGTGCGCTTTTGAGTTTTTCGGGATTGGATGTGGCCTTCACTAATGGTCTCCCAGAAGTTCGAGTGTTCATCCACTACCTGGAAATATTCTGCGAACACAACACAACAAACAAAAACCTTAATAGCACCTGGGGTACAATTAAAAGAAACTAAAATGAAATAAAGCAAGCAACTTCTCCGTGCAAAGCACGAAAAAGGATCGATTCACAGAATCTCAACCAAAAGTACTTAAAATCAATCCCCGGCAGCGGCGCCAAAAACTTGATGTGTGAAATCTAGTTTATAATTTATAACAAGATCTACCGCTAACTGACTACAACACACTTACGGGCAGTGTACCCGTTCGTATGTAATATAGCTAACTGGCAAGACCAGGATCGAACACAAGGACTGATTGTTGTACTAACGGTTGTAAAAATGTGAAACAAGTAAAAAGTTTGGTGTGACCGAATTGTCACTTAGCGTTTCCGAAAACTATGTGATCAACAAGTAAAATAAAGTACTCAACCGGTATTAATCGAGAGCACGCTAAAAGAGTTTGAGTTGTAAACAAATAATTAAAATGCCATCTATGTCGAATCCGCTACGCAAAAAGTCTAGGTTGCATATAGGTTAAGCTCAAAATTCATATGTGTTGGTGATAATAATCGTGATAAGACAAAAACACAACCGGGTGCACTCCGTTTGTAAAATCGACTCGATCACCTGTTCAATCCAATTTCTTGCAACAAGTGGTACCACCAACCCTATTACAATTCCTCGAACTAACTAGTTTGTTTGATTATTTAAATAACAATTTTTATCTTTGTGAAAGAAACGTGGTACCACCAACCATTAAATCCACTTAACAAAGTAATTTCTATTAGACTTGTATTCGTTACTATCATACCATGACCTAGCAAGAGTTATTCATAGACAAACAACTAAAATAATACTTGCATTCAACTAGTACCACTATCGAAGAACACAAATATCACCAAGAACACAAGTTTAAGTAGAAGAAATCACTTCATTAAGATCTGACAAAATGTTAAGTAAAACCAACTTGAATTCAAAATATTATGCAACCATAACTAATTGTTTCACTTCATCTTCATAGATGTATAGATATTTAGCTACTCATAATGAAAATAACTAGAGATTCAAATAAAAAGGAGAACATAGTGTACCAAATATGAAGTAATAATCCAAATCGAGGTTACAACCGAGCTACAATCACTAATCAAGAGCCAAAATTAATCTTCAAGTCTTCAAAATAGTTTGGATGATGAAAAACCCTTGAAAAACCCTTAAAATCGGCTGGAGAGAGAGAGTGGAGGCTGGAGTGTCCAAGATTAGGTTTAGGGTTGAATGGGGTTTGGTATTTATACCCCAGGAGAGAGAAATCTGTCAGACCAGCGCAGAGTCGCGCCGCGAGTCCCCTTGGTCGCGCCGCGAGGTGTGCCAAAGTTGGAGCATTTCAATCCAGGGACTTTTGTCACGTCGTGAGATACCATGATCGCACCGCGAATGAAGTTTTGTGCTGTATCGCGCCGCGAGGCTCCCTGGTCGCGCCACGATTTCTATCAGGTTTTGGCATTTCAGCTTCGTACTTCATCGTTAGTGCATATGGACCATTCTTAAGCTATTTTCTGCCAATTATGGGCAACGTACATGCTGTAGACCAGAAATCACTAGCAAATACCATAAAGCACCACAAAACATGTATAAACGGCTAACAAACGTGTATAAAACGTCCAAATAAGATGTGGGAAATATGTATATATTGAGACACATCAAACCTCCCCACACTTAAACCTTACTTGCCCTCAAGCAAGTATGCACTTTAATCAATTCTAAAAACCAAACAAAATGTCACAAACAATTAAGACTAATCCGGAAGTTTCCAACTAAGCGGTGTTGATTAACAAAAGCAAATGCATTTAAAAACTAATGAGCAAAGTTTAAGACGAAATCAAAAAATTCGACTAATCTAGAGCAAAACCATCTTTCGGTTACAATTAGAATCCTCCCTATGCTTGTGTTAACACCTCTTGAACATTTCTATCATTCCAATTGACCTTAAGCTCGTTCTTACTAAGCTATAATCTACTAGCAAGCTTCACAATTATTATTGGCAACATAAGCAATATTCCACAATGATTATCGGTATAATTGTCCACTTAAACACTCACGCCATTGGTTTTCCATAAGGTTTTCATTACGTTATACTTATGAGTCCCTTGAAAAAACATACTCCTACGGTCTAGAATTGCAACTCTATCCACACATCAGGTGATCATACGAAAGTGTACTTTAAGCGTCCGGCCAGCGGTTCGCTACGGATACGTGAGTATCATTAAGAGACATACGCCAGAACTCAAGGTTGGGTTGCATATCCAGAGACCATGCTCTAAACACAAACACATGTGAGAATAAAAAGTTTTATAATTTAACACCCGTGATTTTCGATGGGACTCGTGTAACGAACTTTCTGTCAACCCATCCCAAGTTGGAAGCTTTAGGTGAGCTAGGTAAAACGAAGTTACCCCAAGGACTTACTTGTTCGAATCTCAAAGACCACATTAGCGTTAGACTATTGGAAAAAGATTATGCGCATTCCCACATGTGCCACCCGTTTGATGCCGAAGCACCCCAGACACCCCGATATAAAGACCAAACATAATGACTAGAGCTACAACCTATAACATAAGAATTAGGGACCGGACATCCGGTGTGCAACCCATATGTTAAGTCAAATTACCACAAGCATATTTAATACATTTCGAGCTTTTCATGCACACAAGTTGCAAAATTGAAATGGAAAACCTCAAGCGGTGCCTACCAATACATCATCTAGTGAAGCTATTATTCATATTAGGTTCATCATTAAGGTACAATTCGCAAGCAACCTAGATTATTTGAAGTTCAGAACAAGCCTATGACCCCTTGGAACGATGAAATGCCACAAGCACTAGGAAAGGAAAGCTAAAGGTAAACAATCTCAAGTTTTATCCTAGATTAGCAAAATTCAAAGTCCTCATTTCTCGTCTTTGCACAAAACCTATAGGCTCAAAAATTTAAAAACATAACCAAAATGTTAGTAAAGGAAAGAAACTTAAAAAATTTTCATTTTTCCAATTTACCATCCCCCTCCCCACACTTAAGTTGTACATTGTCCTCAATGGACGAATAACTAAGGCAAACAATGGGGAAAGGGAAAAATGCAAAATGTAGAAAGGAACAATGAAAAACCTCCGGGTGAAAGCAAGAATTCACCAATGCAAAGTCGAAAAACCAAAATTTAAGTGGGTGCTGAACTGACTGCCAGCATAAACCCGCTTGTTTGTTCCAAAAATTTCCAAGGCATTCTCTCACAATTCAACTTGCAAACTTGAAATAATCACCTGACAATCACCAAAAGCAAAATACCCAAAACGACTACATAGTTCATAATAAAGGAAATACGGAAAATACTACAAGTGTCTCATCGCCTTAACGGCGGAATTACAACCAAATCGAAACGAAATAAAGTTCAAAGTTTCAAAAGTTTCAGAAGTTAGAAGAGAAAAGAGAATAGATCAATATTCGTCCATGTCATGAGAGGAGGGGAACACTGTCACCAGCATCAGGATCTGCCGGCTCACCAAATATGCCACGGTAAAAATCAAAGCCAGGCCCCGAATAGCGCTCACCAGTGGTATGTCTATATGTCCCAAATTGGGGCATATCCTGAGCGCCCCCTGTGGTCCCACTAGTACCTGCTGCGCTCGAACTCGGGCCTTCCCAACCGGGCTGCTGCTGCTGATCAGGATGTGGACAGAAAAATCCATAAGCGGTGCTGGCCGGCATGAAAATGGGGGGAGGACTGAATGCCTGAGTGGGCGGTGGTGGAGGAGGAGACTCCGGTCGGATCCAATGGTTGATGTAGGGAGACCAATACTCATTTTGGAAGCCCAGGCGGTTCACTTGGCTCCACATCGTCCTCTGCCCATCCATCATCATGTCCTGAGTGTCCCTAAACTCCCTCTGATTACCCAGGATCTCATCAAGCTTCGTTCCCCAACCTGCAAAATCATAAGCCGGGTAAGGGTTATGCTGCTGCTCCATCTGGGTTGGCGGCTCCACCCTCTGTCTCTGAGCCGGCGGTTCCTGCTCATCCTCCGTTTCATCCCCCAAATCACTCGCCGAGTTCATCAACCTTGCCTTCTTCAACTCTGTGGCATCAATGATAATGGTAGGCTCGATATCCGAAACTCGCCTCCCCTCACTAGTGTTTGCCATGCCCAACCTCTCCATGATTGAGGTCACGAAATGACCACATAAATACCTACGCTCCCGGTGCTTCTGCATGTGACGAGCAAGGATATAAGGAGCACAACCATATCGGGTGGGGGTGAAGTCTTGGAACTGCCTCAGTAACCACAGATCATCGCTACACACTTTGTCATTTGCATTTCCCCGATGGATGAAAGAGTATGTTATCAGTTTATGCAATAGCCTCAACTTCTTGGACCGAATGTCCGAGACTTTGCTCACCCCCGAGCTAAACGTAGGCTTCCCTGAAATCCTATTCCAATACTCATGAAAACTAACCCCATCATCAAAATGGGAAGTGTCCAGAATGCTATTCTCCAAAAACGACTGAACCAAACCATCATTAAACTCATTTTTGTAACACCCGACGTTTAAAAATATGGGTTTTCAAAAATCTTTCACCTAACGGTGTTAAATTGCGGAAGTAAAGACTGTAAAAGTCAAAACCGATAAAAACATTTCGGTTTCTGCATTTAGTTGGTGTTACACGCCATATCAAACAATAGTTCAAATGAAAACCCAACGGTTGCCCAACATAAAACAACCGTTCACACGACATTACATAAATTCGACGTCAAAATGAAATGTAAGCAAAAGTCTCCATAATAAGCAACTATGGGTAGCTAAGGTTCCTTCATTGCATCTACCCAAGCTCACATGTCCTGCGTCACTAGTCCATCAAGCTAAACCTGAGTGAACAACCACATTAAAGAAACAAGTGTTAGCTATAAGAATAGCTAAGTAAGATCACACTTAATTTAAAAGCATTTGTCCAATTAAAACATTTCTTCATTAATAGACAAACTCATTAGGCACAACACACAACACACATAACTGCATAACAACTTCATATCAATTAGGATAATCATCCTAAATGTGCCTATCCTGCATTAGTTCACACATTGTCACACATATCTTCGTTATCTGCATATAAGTGTGCCCTGCATCACACCCGACTAGATGATCAACCACAAGACCAATCATCATACGTCGTTAAGGAATGGCAAGCCAATCCAAGAGTAATCCGTATGTGGAGGTTGGTCAAACCCTCGTATTACTCGCCCTGCATTATAAAGACCATGTTGCAAGGAGCCACCCAAGCAACAACTACGTCAACGTACTCGTCCGGCTAAGACTTGTACGGGTTAAGCTTAACACTTTCCCTGCATTATATTTACGAGCTCGATTTCACACATAATAGTTTAGGCAACACACATAACCTAAACATAATCACACATTACCTTCATTTCGTTTGGGCCCTTAAACGTGCAAGTGATATGGCAACCTACCAAGTCTAGTGAGCTAGGTGTACAAGCCATGTAGTATGCATATGTCACACATTAACTCCATTTCTACATTTCACACATAACAAGACACTTCGTAATTCTACATAAACTGCATAACAATACACTACATTAAACAATACTTCATCTCACTACATTAAGCAATACTTCAATACATGCACACAACAACATAAACTACGTCATACTGTATTTCAAGATTCTACATGCTACTTCAAATAAAAACACTACATTATCCTTCATACCATAACTCATACTACATTATACTTCATTTCAGAACATGTACTACATTACTTGTCATGAGGGACTGCATTTCAGGTCTCATGGTCAACTTCGTAACCCACAATACCTCCCGTGTAACCCGAAATACCCACATATATCATAAGTTACCGTTATGGAAGTTATATTAAGAAACCTTTGCTTGTTGAACCCTCAGCGTGACAAAAGTAGTGTATCTTACCTTGATACAGCTTAACAACACGCTACAAGCACAACACAACGATGACTAGGTGTCTCCAATAACCTAGAACAAGTATAAGATCGAAATATAAGCTAAACGACACCTTTTGTAAAAATCTGGGCAGGTGGTGCGCCGCACCTTCCATGTGGTGCGTCGCACCAATCCTCCAGGGAATTCAGATCAACACTAGGTGCGCCGCACCAGCCCTTGGTGCGTCGCATATCGGGGTCCACCAAAAAAACCAAACTGGTTGTGGTGCGCCGCACCACTCCTTTGGTGCGCCGCACCTGGGGTGCCGACCAGCAAACCAATTTTTGTTCTTTGATCAAACGAATTCCATACGAACCCATACCCCAAATCCAACCTGGGGACTTAAATTTAACCCTTTTAATTGCACTTTCATCAACTTTAACCATCCTATTAATCCTTTAATCCTTTACATCATGAATCAATCATTTAAATCACCCGAATAACATGAAATCGGTGAACGTTTAATCAAATAACCCAACCCAAACCCTTATGGCCTGGATTAAGACTAATATAAGACTCACGCAAGCAGATTTCAGATGAGGAATACCTATATTACCTGTATTAGGTGACAAAGATCCAAGATCTAAGCAATACACGATCGATTTGGCTCCAAAACGAATAGATCTAGAGAGAAACTTGAGAGGGAAGGGAGGGGATCGGCTAGGGCTTTGTTTAGGGGAATAAAATCTGCAAATGCCAACCTAATGACACCCCTTAACTCCCTAAACCCGTTTTTAACTTTCCTTCTATGTCAAAACTAGCCCCTAGGCTTCCTAATGCTTCATTATTGGTCACAAACTACTTTAATGACCATATACAACATTAATCCTTCATTAAATGTCACTACATAGACATTAATCTTCATAATACCACACATTAGACTGACAGGAACCATTAGGAATGAAACAAAAAAACCTGCAAACATGAAAACAACCATGAAGGGCACATAAACATATAAACAACATATTTACACAACGATATCACGGACTTATATTTGACCTAACGACGTTAGTCAACATGAACGATTAAGTTTTGGGATGTTACAATTACCTCCCCCTTAAGAGGATTCCGTCCCCCGGAATCTCATCAGATAGGAACAACTCGGGATATTTCTCCTTCATTACTGCTTCAGTTTCCCAAGTCAAGCTTTCTCCAGGATTATGCTTCCACTTTATCAAGACAAGTCCAATCACTTTTCGGCGTAACTTCTTTTGCTTTCTTCCAAGTATCGCTACCGGTTCGTCTACTATTCTCTTCATTGGGTCAATACTCACGTCTTTAATAGGAATCACACTTGACTCCTCAGCTAAACATTTCCTCAAGTAGGATTACATGGAAGGTGTTGTGAATTCCATCCAATTCTGGAGGTAATTCCAACTGATATGCCACATCTTTAATGCGCTTCACACTTTAAAAGGTCCAATAAAACGTGGACTCAACTTTCCCTTCTTTCCAAATCGGATAACTCCTTTCCAAGGTGATACTTTCAGCATCACTAAATCACCAACATTAAACTCAATCGGTCTCCTTTTCTTATCTGCATATGTTTTCTGCCTTTCTCTTGCCACACGTAAGGCTTCTTTAGCTACATTAACCTTTTCAGGGGTAATTTCAATAATTTCGGGACCGGTCAACTGCTTTTCACCGGGCTCCATCCAACAACTTGGAGTCCTACACCTTCTTCAATATAACATCTCAAATGGTGGCATTCCAATGCTTGCATGGTGACTATTGTTGTAAGCAAACTCAATCATCCTCAAATGATCATCCCACGCTCCACCGTATTCAAGTACACACGTTCTCAACATATCCTCCAAGGTTTGAATGGTTCTTTCACTTTGCCCATCGGTTTGGGGATGATAGGCGGTACTCAAATTTATTCTACTACCCAACTCCCGTTGAAGACCCTTCCAAAAGTTTGACACAAACCTCGAGTATCGATCCGAAACAATAGATAAAGGAACTCCATGTTTCGCAACTACTTCATCAATGTACATCTTTGCCATCTTCGTTAAGGCACATCTTGTCGGGTAGCTAGAAAATGAGCACTCTTCGTCAATCTATCTACAATCACCCATATCATATCATTCCCTTTCGGCGTTTTAGGTAACTTCGTTACAAAGTCCATGGTAATATGATCCCATTTCCACTCGGGAATGTCTAATTGATGCAACAAACCATACGGCTTTTGATGGTCCGTTTTCACACGTGCACATGTCAAACACTTTGCTACAAAATGAGCTTCTTCACCTTTAATATCCGGCCACCAATAAATCGGCTTCAAATCTGCATACATTTTGGTGACACCGGGATGAACCGAATATCTACTTCTATGGGCTTCCTCAAGGATCAATTCTCGTTTACCACCAAGCAATGGCACCCAAATTCGACCCTTGTATGTTTTGAACCCACGGCTATTAGTCTCCATCACAAGACGTTTCTTCTTTCCAATGCTTTCATTGTCAATGTTATCTTTCATCAATGCCCTCACTTGTGCTTCTTTAATTCGATCAAGTAGCCCGACTTGGCTTGAACTTGCATGCTCATCAACTTACAAGAAGAACTTTGCACTTTCCTACTTAGTGCATCCGCCACTACATTGGCTTTACCCGGATGGGATTTGATTTCACAATCATAATCCTTAAGTAATTCCATCCACCTCCTTTGTCTCACGTTCATCTCCTTTTGATTAAAGACATACTGCAAACTTTTATGATCGGTAAACAAAGTGCATTTTGTACCATAAAGGTAATGTCTCCACAATTTCAATGCAAATACAACTGCGGCCAATTCAAGATCATGGGGAGGGTAATTCTTCTCATGTGGTTTCAACTGGCGGGAAGCATAGGCGATCACCTTGTCCCTCTGCATCAGTACACAACCCAAACCCGTGATAGATGCATCACTATACACAACCAAATCATCGGTACCTTCAGGTAAGGCAAGTATAAGAGCTTCACACAACTTCTTCTTCAACGTTTGAAATGCATTCTCTTGCTTATCGGTCCACTCAAACTTTACTCCTTTCTTCGTTAGTTCAGTCATAGGCTTGGCTATTCGGGAGAAATCCTGAATGAATCTTCTATAATATCCAGCCAAACCAAGAAAACTTTTAATCTCAGTAGGAGTGTTTGGCTGCTCCCACTTTGAAACAGCTTCAATCTTTGAAGGATCTACTTTAATACCTTCTGATGAAATGACATGACCAAGAAACTGCACCTCTCGAAGCCAAAACTCGCATTTAGAAAACTTGGCATACAACTTCTTCTCCCTCAACACCTCCAAAACTGCTTTCAAGTGCTCACGGTGCTCATCTTCTGACTTAGAATAGATCAAAATATCGTCAATAAACACAATAACAAAATGATCTAGAAAGGGACGGCATACCCGATTCATTAAATCCATAAACGCGGCTGGAGAATTAGTCAACCCAAATGGCATGACCAAGAACTCATAATGACCATATCTAGTCCGGAAAGCTGTCTTTGCTACATCCTCCTTCTTAACCTTCAATTGATGATAACCGGACCGAAAATCTATCTTTGAAAAATATGAAGCACCATGAAGTTGATCAAAGAGATCATCAATTCGCGGGAGAGGATATTTATTCTTAACCGTTCGCTTATTCAACTCACGGTAGTCTATGCACATACGCATAGATCCATCCTTCTTTTTAACAAAGAGAACCGGAGCTCCCCAAGGCGAGGAACTAGGTTGTATGAAACCTTTGTCAAGTAACTCCTGAAGTTGGGACATTAACTCTTTCATTTCTGTAGGAGCTAATCGGTAAGGTGCTTTTGCAACGGGTGTAGCACCGGGAATAAGATCTATCTGAAAAGTAACTTCACGATCGGGAGGAATACCGGGAAGATCATCGGGAAACACATCGGGAAAATCGGATACTACATCAACACTAGCAATAGAAGGCTTCTCCTTTCTCACATCAATAACATAGGCAAGAAATGACTCTTATTCTTCCTTATACATTTAATAGCCTTCATCATACTAATGATCTTTATTCCCCCTCTTTTCTTATCTCCATAAACCGTTACCACATTACCATCGGATGTAGGAAACCGAATAATCTTTTGGGAACACAAAATATTAGCTTCATTTCTAGACAACCAATCCATACCAATCACTACATCAAAACCGGCTAAGGTAGTAGGCAATAACTGGACTGGAAACAAACGACCTTCAATCTCAATGTCACAATCATCATATCCCACACGTATATCACTAACCGTACCATTAGCAATTTCCACCTCTATCGAGCAATCTAAAGGGGTAGTGACTCTTCCTAGCTTAGGAGCAAATAAAGTAGACACAAACGACCTATTTGCACCCGAATCAAATAAAACAGAAGCAGGTTTTGAATTAACAAGGAAAGTACCACTTACCACCTCGTCGTTGTTCTTAGCATCATCAACAGTCATCTGCAAGGCTCTCACTTTTGTTGCTGAAATGGCTGCTTTCTTCCCGTCATTCTTCATTTGTGGACAATCAGCAATAAGATGACCCGTTTCTTGACACTTGTAGCAACGAGTCTTGTCCCTACATTCTGTTGCAAGATGTCCCGACTTCCCACACTTATGACACCTTCTTGTCTTGTCGGAACATTGACCTTCATGAACATTCTTGCAAAAAGCACACCAAGACCCATTCTTCTTTTTATCTTTGTCACCACTTGAGCTAGAATTCCCACGAAACTTCTTATTATTATTATTGTAGTTAGATGACCAATTTGACCCTCTTTTGAACCCTGCTTTCTTGTCATCAACCTTCACCACAACTTTCTCACTTTTGAAGTCATCATCCAACCTCTTTGACTCCTTAATAGCCGCCGATAAAGTCACATGTTGTCTACATAATCCACGATAACTAACGGGGAGACCATCACAATAAGCCTCAATTTGGTCCTCCTGCCTTCGAACCAAGTGTCCAACAAACTTCAACTTCTCCATAAACGAGTGTGCATAATCAGAAATTGCACCGGGTTTAGCAACCAACGATCTAAACTCCTTTTCAATCAACCTTAACTCACGCGTTCCCACATACTCCTCTAGAAACTTCTCCTTAAATGTTCCCCAAGGCATAACTGCAAGTACCTCAGGAGCCATAGACACTATAGTAGCCCTCCACCAATTACGGGCATTTTTCTTCAACATCCTACTAGCACACAAAACCTTCATATCATCCGGACAATAGCAAGATGCAAAAACTACCTCAATGTCCTCGATCCACTCCATAGCACCCACTGCATTTTGGGTACCATCAAACTCCTTGGCACCACATTTCTGAAAAACTTTCATATTTGAAGTTATTAACACGAGGTGCATTAACAACTCCAAGTCCTCCACCATTAACTTCATTAACACCCACGGCTGCCATGGATGGTTCAGCACTTTGGGAGGGATTAGAGTAATTCCCTTCCGAACGCTCACCCCTTTGTTCACTCCCAATCCTTTCTACATTTCTCTCAGCCCTCATTTGAGCTAACTCTTCTTCATTTCTCATTAAGAGAGCTCGAATAGCTCTCAATTCTTCATGTAGTTGGGCTTGATTAGGAATCTGTTCTATAACCGGGTTTGCCCTATCTACTTCAGAGACAGTTGGTGGATCACCAAGACGGCGATTTTGTACACGGGGTAGCCTTTGCTCTACTTCATTTCCAGCCCCGTTTCCATTAGGAGGAACACCACCACCATTCCCTCCTGCTCTTTGGTTACTAGCTCTAGTGTTTGCCATTAACTCTACAAAGCAACAATGACGGTTAGCAAAA
>CM067167.1:241950297-242130369 GCA_034093135.1 Erigeron breviscapus | reverse complement strand
TTTTATGCCATAACCAGTTTGTGTCTTCATCAGCTTGAGTATAGAAACACTGCTCTGAAGGAGAGCTTTCCATATCCATCACGTACACATTCCCTTTTCTGGAGCAATCAACACTACCTTCCAGTCCTTGTTGAATACAATGCCCTGAGCAACGTTGAATAAGACTTGATAGCCATCGTCACAAAGTTGACTTACACTGATCAAGTTATATTTCAAACCATTCACAAATGCAACTCGTCTGAACTTGACTTGTCCATTGTTCAGAACACCATATCCCTCAGTCTTTCCACATCCATCATTTCCAAAAGTGATGGAGGGTCCATCAGAAATGGTGAACTCCTCCAGTAGGGTCTTACATCCGGTCATCGTCCTGCCAGCTGCACTGTCAAGATACCAGATATATTTCTTTCGATCGCCCTACACATAAACCAGAAATTGATCAGTTAGATTTGGGAACCCATCGACTGATGGGTTCACTGGAGCCTCCCTTATAGGTTCCAGGGGCAATCTGGTCTAGTTCACTTTCTTCAACAGTGGTCTTAGTTGAGAAGACCACTGGGGTTGATAGATTTGAAACCTTTTCATTTTTCTCAACTGGAGAAATAAATTTGTCTTTCTTTGAAAAAGGTTTTGTATTTTGTCTAGGGCCAGATGAAGTACCCTCAATCAAGTTTAATCTTGCATTAAAACTTTGTGATTGTCGAGTCAGAATTTGAATCTGGCTCTCTATCCTGGACAAAATATTTTCATCAGATGATACCTTAGCCTTTCCAGTCCAAGGCTTTGGTAAGGGTTTGGTCTGAGGCAAAGGTCTATTCTGCTTCACCTTTTTAACTGGAGTAGTCATCTGGACAGCTCCAGTCTTAACCTCTGGGATTGAACAGGGTAAAAGTTGGTCTTAGGAGTTATAGGCTTATCATAAACAGTTGTGGGCCTTAACACCTCTGGTAATCGATCGATTACTGGTATTAATGATGCTATATTAGTATTTCCATCCAAATATGCACGTTTTTGAGCAGGAAATTGTTTAACTGAAGCATCATATGGCTTTTTAGTTTCTAGCCATGACTTAATTACCAGTTTTTCTTTCTCTAAAATGATCTCAAGATCTTGTTTTTCTTGGATCAATTGTTCAGTTACCAGAACCTGGGCTTGAAATGCCAATTCAATGTCTTGAAGTTCTTTTAATTTTGATTTTAATGCATTTATTTCAGAAGAATCTGTTTCTAGACCTATTACACCATCAGATCTAACAGTTTCTACAAAAATTAAATCAGAATTAAGAGCTTCAGCAATGTCCAGTTTTAGTTCTTGGTCAGTTGCATTATCATAATCACTAACCTTTTTAATAACAATGTCCACCCATCGTCCAGATGTGACATCTTCCTTCACCAGTAGCTCTTCATCTGCCAGAGCCATGTAACAGCAATCTCTTTCCTCTTCTTCATCAGCAGATGAGTCATCAGAAGGAACCCACTTCTCTTCAGTCGTTGAAATCATGCACTTATTATTGGTTTCCATTTGTTGTGCCATGAGAGCAATTTGTGCCTTAAGCTTTTTATATTTCAATTTATAGCTATCATCAGGCTTATTATTAGAAGAGAATGGACCAGGCTTGGATGCAAACTGGTTGGACCTGCACTCTTTCATGAAATGACCCTTTTTGCCACACTTAAAGCATGTCAAATTGGTCTTGTCAGTGGAAGAACTGGATGCAAATTGTCCAGATGGCCTATTTGCTCTTGCTTTGAAACGGTTGAACGTTTTAGCAATCATTGCAACAAGGTCATCATCTTCAGTTTCATCACAACAGTCTGGAGAGATTTGACTGGTTTCTCCAGAATCCATAAGTTCAGACACCATCTTCTTCATAGAAAATACATTCTCAGAAGATATCAGTGCTGTACCTTGTGGTTCAGTATGACTGACCACAATAGGAGTACTGGAAGCATGGTTGTAGGCATCTCTTTCTGCAACCACTCTCTGAGCTTGATTTTCTTCAGTGTACCTGAAAGCTCCATAAAGAGTTGAGAGAGTGTGTGTGTGCAGAGTCTTTCCTTGTCTTAAGACTAGGATCATATGCGACCATTTGGTGGGAAGAATGTCACAAAATTTCTCCAGAAGTATATCCTTGTCCTTCTCAACCCCAAGACCTCTCAGTTGGTTTATGATACTCATAAATCTGGTGTAAGTACCAGTGAGAGACTCGTTAGGTTGAGCAAAAAATGACTCATACCTCTTGTTTAAGGAGACCTTTCTGGTGACAATGGTGTCATCTCCTCCTTCATGTTGGTTCATAAGTTCATCCCACATGGTTTTTGCACTAGGAAAAAGAACTAGTGTGGGAATTAGGGTTTCTGGAACAGCCCCGAGGATCATGTTTTTAAGGAGGGTGTCTAAATTCACCAATCTCCTCTCCTCTTCAGACCAGTGTTCCTCCCTCTTTTCCCTTCCCCTTCTAGATCCAGAAGGATCAAGAAGTGGATTGAGAGGTGATGTAGGTACATATGGACCTTCGTTTAAGATCTTCATCATGTTCCTCTCAATACCAGTGACATGCAACACCATCCTAGCCTTCCACGTACCAAAGTCATCACTGTTCCCACTGAATTTAGGAACAGGATTATTTGAGTAGTGCACATGCACGTGTGGAGAAGCAGGAGTAGGAGGAGGAGGTGGATTAGTGTTATTAACGTTTTGAGGTTCATTTTGATCATTGATAATAACATTAGGATCAGGACCAAGACTAAAACCTTGTGTATTTTCTTGGTTAGCCATCGAGAAACAGATCTAGGCAATGTTTAGCCTTCTGCTCTGATACCAATTGTGAGTCCCACGTTTTAAGTGCTCAAGATGGTTAACTTAGAAAGTGTAAATACAACAAGTCTAATAATCACTAGATATGGACTAGTATTACTTGTAAATAAATATGCAAGATATATAAACAAAGTAATACAAGACTTAAAGCAATAAACAAATAAAGTGGACCATTATGTATGTTTCATGGGTATTTCATTTATTGATGATTAAATGAATTACAAGGTTGTTGCGGAATCAAGATAACACAATTAAGTGAGTATCCTAACAACCTATGAGTTACAATATGATCTATATTTGTCAAATGACTCTTTAGGATCGAGATACTTAAAGTTGTGAAGTATCCCTGTTTAAGATCGAGAGTATTTGGACAAATTCACTTTCATGCAAAGTGTATGCTTAAAAAAGTATTTTGTTCAAGGATATGACTTTGTATTTATAGGCAACAAAATTCACCAGTGAATTTTGTGCCGTACAAATATGGTTGCATATATTAATGGTCCGACAAGAACATTAAATGCATTGGATAAGAATAAGGATAAAGTCACATCAAGTGCAAGTGTATCCTTATATCCAACCACCTTAACACACGTATGCTTTGTTAAGGAACAAGTGGATTGTTCCTTGGAAAGTGTGTTAGGCATAAGTCAATCCTTGATATTAGTGTTCAGACTTGTAGGATCTAGAACACTAACAATCCTCCAGTGTACAGATCTGGTAAGACTTTCCAGTGGACTCCGCCATTTGTTAAGTCTTCTTCCTTCAGACTTCAGTCAGAATGTCTTCAGTAGTGTTGATCTGGACTGGGGTGAAGTCTTCAGTGAGCTAATCTGGAGAATACTCCAGATTATCTATACAAGTAAACGCTCACTAGTCTTCAATTATTTCTGAACAAATCTTCAGAGGGACTCCAGATTCCAAGTCTGGAGTAGGTCCAGTAGAATATGCTTTCTGGTCAAATCTTCAGTGAGGCTCCAGTAGTCGAGACTGGAGCGAGACCAGCAAAACAAGTTTTCTTAACAAACCTAAATAAGGTTCCAGTAGTCCAGTCTGGAGCCAGTCCAGTAAGTCTGGACTAAATCTGGACCTAACAAATTCCCCCTATTTGTTTAGAAATAATGCAAGTGTTTTCAGACTTATAGATATACAAATTAGTATGTCTAGAAAACACTTGGTCGATTTAAGTCTAAAAAATCTAAGTTACTGGAAAACACTTTATAGATCATGAGTGTTTTCAGTTTCATCTTTTAAGTTCTAATTTAGACTAAATCTGGTCATTTACTTGTAAAAAATAAAAACTTGCAACTATTTTTACTTTCACCAAAAAGGAAAATAATTACAACTTTTATAGACAAATAATTACAACAAGTACAAATGATAAGAGTTCAGGCCCTTCTTCTTGATATCCTTTCTGGTGTATCATAACCTATATATTCAATTTCGTTTTCATCTATTCTTGTATAAATGGCACCTAGACAGTCAAGATCGCCTAAAAATCTGCTGGCCAATGAATATAATCCTTCGGAAAATGTTGATAGGGCACCTCATATCTCTCTTGAGGCAAGTGCCATAAGAATCAATATGAATAACTGGATGGCTAGACTCTCTCTGTCCAGTGTTCATGATGCCCAATCGATTATTGGGAGATTAAACTCATTCTTTCTCTCTTGCCCATTATATGGTGCGTTAACATTGAATCCAGGAAGGATGTACCATGAGTACCTATGTGAATTCTGGTACACTGCTCAATATGACGATGAAACTTCATCGATCAATTATACTCTCAAGGGAGGTACCAGATCCCTTAGTTTCACAGCTAGTCTTCTAAGGTCTGTTCTCCAGTTGAACTATCATGAACAGAATGAGTTGCCTATTGAGCTTCCCACTGGTATAAATACAAGGGAAGTATGCAGATTGATGGGACACACTGATATCCTGGATGAGCATGGTCAGTTATCCAGAAAAGGGACTATCTACATGAGCAAGCTGTCAGACTCATGGAGATATTTCTTCACACATATTGTTGAGTGTCTGGGAGGCAGCTCTGGAGGATTAGACCAGATCAATCAAACCCACCTCCAGATTGCCTATTGTTTATGGTTTGGGCTTAGAGTGGACTTTGCCCAGATCCTTTTTGATGACCTGGTTGAGCGCCTAAGAGTGAAAGGAAGAAAACCTTTCGTTCCTTATATTCGTTTCCTTTCTCTTATGTTTAAGAATGCTCTTGGTGACCAGTATGATATGGATACTACTCATTTTTCTGTGAGTGAGTACATGAGGGACCTGGTCAACCTCAGGTCTCCACTGGATGAGGTAGATATTCCTCAGTCCATGCTATCCTTCCAAAGGGAAGAAGCTGAAATGGGCCCAGATAGAGGTCAAGCTGTTGAAGTACCATCTGGTGATGATGTACAGATTATTGAAGCTGTACAGCCCATTAGTCAAGTTGCTCCAAAAGGTCATGTACAAGAAGGTATTGAACCTTCCAGATGACCTAGAACTAATAGGCGTCTGATGAGAGCAGGACTCCAGGTGAATCCAGCAAGACATCCTGGTGATGTTATGAATCTGGATGGGTCACCAATTTTTGAATCTGAAGAGGTTGTTGGGCAGGAAACTGATGAACAAACTGAAAATGTTGCCCAGATTGTAGAGCAGGTTGTTGAGGAAGTTGAAGTAGATGTTCAGACTGATGAACATATTTCTGGTGAGCAAGAGGCTCCAATTGACTTAAATGTTGAGGCTGGTGAACAGGTAAATGTAGAGACTGGTGAACAGTCTGGTGAACAGACAGTTGGGACTGCTCCAGAATGGGATGATGTTGACTCCCCAATGTCTGAAGGCTTTGATGTTGACATGAATTTTCTGGGTGAAGATGTACAAGAAGAAGAAAATCTACCAGAAATGCCAACACCTCCACCAGAAATGCCACCACCACCACAATCAAACATGCCACCACCACCACCACCACCTTCAATTCCAGAAAACACCAACCATTCAACCTTCAGAATCTCAACCTCCTCCTCGTGCGCCGGAGTCACCAGTTGCAACGTCTGAAGCTGCAACTGAAGAGGACTGGGCACAAGTTCCTCTAATGACCAGATTACCCTCAACTCTTGAACCTCCCATTGGTCTCTCCACTTCTTCTTCTACCGAGGTCCAAGGCCTTTTAAGTAAGGTGGCAGACCTGGAGAGATCACTCCAGACTTCATCTCAGGTTATTTCTGACTTCAAATCTTTACTTATCAAATAACATTGCATCAGAGATGAATGTCTTTGCTGGGAATGAGAAGCTGGTTTATGAGAAGCTTGATGAACTGGTACTGGCCACAAATAACAACACTGAAAAAGATCAAAATGGCAGTCCAGGGATTAGAGAATAGGTTGGTTAATTCTGTTCAGACTGCAGTCACTGGCGAACTGGCAGGTCTGAAAGAAGATGTTCAAATGTTGGTTTCCAGGGTCACTTCTCTGGAGACTAGATCCACACTTGACCAAGATGCAGTGGTCAGTTCAATAAGTGATGCATGTACATTGAAGTTCAGAAACAATATGCTCAAAAAAATGTGTGAAGAAGTTTCTGAGACTGCTCTTCGTGGCATCCGAGATGGGGTTTTACCCCAAGTAGACAGGCTACTGGATGAGAAGTTGCCAAAACACTTGCCTAAAGCTATTCCAAATATTCAGAAGGAAGTGCAGGCACTCAAGAAAGTTGTGTCTGAAACAACTCCAGTAGCAGGTACAACATTTGGTCCACTGGACAGACTTATGCTTGAAGAAATATGGAATGATCTCAAGTCAAGGATTGGTGATCATTCCAAGAGGGAAAGATCGTCTGGTGACCAAACACTGAAGCACATGGCACAACAAGCATATGGCACTGAAGCCGGGCTATCACAAAGAGCATATGGCACTGAAGCCGGACTAACTGAAGAAGCTACTGGTACTGAAGCCAGTGAGCCCCAGTTTAAGACCTTCCCAGATATTCCAACTACACTGAAGGCTGTTAAAGGAAAAGAAAAAGTGGTATCTGGTGAAGAGGAAGAGCATACTGAAGATGCTGATGATGAAACTTCCAGGAAGTTAGAGCAAGAATGCATAATGATAGAGATTTTCAAAAGAAATCAAAAGGATGAACTGCTGGCCCATCAAAGGGAGATGGCATCAATGGGGACTCTGGACTCTTACAATGCTGGAAGGTTAGGCATTAACATTGAAGTGTATAAAAAGATGAAAGATGACCCCAGAGTTCATCAATGCCTAAATGCATTAGATGATGTTCATGTACGCTCATTCTACGCTGAAGAAGAACAAGTTTATGATTCAATTATTTATGGCGTGAGTGTACCAGAACTCATCAGACAAAGAAAGGATGAACTGGTAAGTCTCCAGAAAAAGATAAGAAAGAATGCTGGTGCTCTGGAGATAGAGTACAGGAAGAGACTTACTGGTTTACCAAAATTGACTGCCAGACAAATCAAAGCAATCAAAGATGCTGATGTAAGCAATTTCATTCCCCTGGACACTTCTCGAAAGATAAATCGTCAAGAACTCCAATCTGCTGTAGAGCAAAGGAGAGTGTCCAAGGAGACTGAAGCCTTGATCCAGCAAGCCAAGTTGAACGAAAAATACAATGAAATGTTGAATTTCAGGGCTGATGCAAGAAGGATCACTGGTGCTGAAATCAAATTGGCTGAAGATAATGAAGGCATGTCTAAGTTTGAAGTAAAGTTGACCAGGGAGGGTAACTTTACTGATGAGAGGAAAAGTACTTCAGTCCAAGCTTTTGGATGGAGTGAACTGAAGGAAATCGCTTTAACGTTCAGGGGGAAGACAAATATGTCGACTGATGTTAAAGCATTTCTTAAAAGGATTGAGAAGGTATGGAGAAGAAAGCAACAGATGGAAGTTGCAATGGGCATAAGAACGTCAGAATCAATACCATCTTCTCCATCACCAAAGAGAAAGGCTACTGAAGATGCTCCAGAAAGGACATCGAAAAGAAGGGCCTAACTCTTATTGTTTACTTATTGTAAATTATTGTCTTATGAAAATTGTATACTATTTATCAGTTGATGAATGTAATAATAGTTGCAATTTTTTATTTTTTATAAGTAAATGATCAGATTTAGTCTAAGTTAGAACTTAATTGATGAAACTGAAAACACTCATGATCTATAAAGTGTTTTCCAGTAACTTAGATTTTTTAGACAAATCGAAACTTGTGTTTTTCAAGCTTACAAAATGTATAGATTCAAGCTTGAAAACACTTGCATTATTTCTAAACAAATAGGGGGAATTTGTTAGGTCCAAATTTAGTCCAGATTTACTGGACTCGCTCCAGACTCGACTACTGGAGCCTACTGAAGATCTGTCCAGAAACGTGTTCTACTGGACCTACTCCGGACTTGGAATCTGGAGTCCCTCTGAAGATTTGTCCAGGAATAATGGAAGACTAGTGAGCAAATACTTGTATAGGAAATCTGGAGTATTCTCCAGATTAGCTCACTGGACTTCACCCCAGTCCAGATCAACTCTACTGAAGACATTCTGATTGAAGTCAAAGACTGAAGTCTGAAGAAAGAAGACTTAACAAATGGCGGAGTCCACTGTAAAGTCTTACCAGATCTGTACACTGGAGGATTGTCAGTGTTCTAGATCCTACAAGTCTGAACACTGATATCAAGGATTGACTTTTCCCTTTACATACTTCCAAAGAACAATCCACTTGTTCTTTACCAAAGTATACGTGTGTAAAAGTGGTTGGATAAAAGGATACACTTGCATTTGATGTGACTTTATCCTTATTCCTTATCCAATACATTTAATGTTCTTGTTGGATCATTAAATGTATGCAACCATATTTGTACGGCACAAAATTCACTGGTGAATGTTGTTGCCTATAAATACAAAGTCATTTCCTTGACATAAATATTTTTTAAGCATTCATTTTGCATTGAAGTGAATTTGTCCAAATACTCTCGATCTTAAACTGGGATACTTCACAACTTTAAGTATCTCGATCCTAAAGAGTTATTTGACAAATATAGATCATTTGTAACTCATAGGTTGTTAGGATACATACTTAATTGTATTATCTTGATTCCGCAACAACCTTGTATTTTATTTAACATCATAAATAAAATACCCATGAAAAATACATAATGTTCCACTTTATTTGTTTATTGCTTTAAGTCTTGTATTACTTTATTTATATACTTGCATTTATATTAAAGTAATACTAGTCCATTCTAGTGCTTATTAGACTTGTTGTATTTTGCACTTTCCTGGTTTAACCATCTCGAACTTAAGGGACTCACAATATTTGAAACATAACGTTAGCAAAATATTAATAAGTAATCAGAATATTCAACCATGTCAAGATCCTGGAATGTCAATATATTGGACCTTCAGGATATTGGTACTTGAAATTTCACCCATAACAGAAGCGTCCCACGGATGGCGCCAATTGTTTGTACAGCCAATCCGGTCTCCTAGAACGTGTAAATGGGGTTTGAATGTGATTATAATCTGGCGATTCCTTTGCGGTAAGGTTAGACCTTTTGTACGCCAAATGTTGGTGTGTGTTGTATCTATTGATTGGCCATTCTTTCCCCTATTTATAGGGGATTCGTGACTTAACCCCCAAGTAGGGTTTTGGGGGTGATTTATATTGTTTCCCAGAATAATGTAATATGGTGTTATCTTTTCTTGGCCTTTTGTCGAGATTTTTAATTTTTTTCCACCTTTATATAAAGTATCACATCGGTATAAAATTTGAAAGTTTCATAATGTAGATATAATTAAATTAATTTTTAAAGTTTCATAGGTATTAAATTTTTAATTTTAAATTTAAAAGACTATTTAACATGTATAAAAATTAATGTGAGTACAACACCATGTTATTAAAATCTTATAACATTGAGTAGGTACTAGGGATGAGCACGGTCAAAAACCCGGACCGGACCGAACCGACCCGAGTAGGACCGAAACCCGAAATGGCAGAATATGGGGACCCGAGGACCGGACCGAGATGGGTTCGGTCGGTTCGGGTCGGGCTCGGGTTTGACCGGGTCGGTGCCGGGTTTGACCAAGTTGGACCGAAAATGGGTTGTATCACTTTGAATCTGTTGTATACATGTTGTGATGAAGATATGCAGATTCAATCAAATCACTTCAACTAATGATATATATATATATATGAAAATAGAGAGAGAAAGTTGTATTCCTTGCATACTTTTGTTTGTCGATGAGACGATATATATATATATATATATATATATATATATATATATATATATATATATATATATATATATATATATATATATATATATATATATATATATATATATATATATATATATATATATATATATATATATATATATATATATATATATATATATATATATATATATATATATATATATATATATATATATATATATATATATATATATATATATATATATATATATATATATATATATATATATATATATATATATATATATATATATATATATATATATATATATATATATATATATATATATATATATATATATATATATATATATATATATATATATATATATATATATATATATATATATATATATATATATATATATATATATATATATATATATATATATATATATATATATATATATATATATATATATATATATATATATATATATATATATATATATATATATATATATATATATATATATATATATATATATATATATATATATATATATATATATATATATATATATATATATATATATATATATATATATATATATATATATATATATATATATATATATATATATATATATATATATATATATATATATATATATATATATATATATATATATATATATATATATATATATATATATATATATATATATATATATATATATATATATATATATATATATATATATATATATATATATATATATCTTTTCCATTTCTCATGAAGTCGTAACACAAAAGCTTAAATATATTTATTTTTATTTAATCATATATATCAGTTGTCTTGTCGACTCGAGACTACCACCACCCTAGTGACCCCACTCAAATATTTAAATAAGTTATTCATGCCAATCACTTTTTTACCCCTAAAATTAGCATCTTTCTTTCCAAGCCTGAATTTAAATATTCATATCGTTAGCATCAATTAAAATTAACGATTCTTTTTATGGTTCGCCGTTAATAAACAAGAATTTTCATTGTTTAATCAACACTAAATAAAACTTTAATATTCGTTTTGTTTTATGATGAAACTATATATTAATTTCTTTAGCATCATTAAAGCAAAGAATATAAAACAACTTTTCTATTTCACCTTTTCCGTAAGAAATATTATAAGGTTTAGGTTTAAAATGTAACAAAAACTTTAAGTTTGTACACCATAAATTTATGAGTTTTTTCTTTATTGATTTATGGGAAAAACAATTCTGTTGCTAGCAGCAACAATAATGCATCTCTTCTCACAAATCATTTTAAACAATGGTATATTATGTACATTTAAAAAATTCGAGGATAGAAAACGAAAAACAAAATAGGTGTAGGCGTGTAGCACACCTAACCAGCACAAACGGTAATCCCCATGATTTATATTCTTACTCGGAAGGAATTCCCTCAAGTTTTCTAACATGACTAGTAGTGAGGTTAGAGAAATCTTGACTATTAGATTAAAATCAATGGTCAAGATTCAAAAAAAATCTTTAAATCTTGACCATAGATTTTAATTAAATGGTCAAAATGTGTTTAACTTGACCCCTCAAATTAACTTGAGGGAATCTTTACCCAACTTTTCTTTTTTTGTCGAGATTTTTAATTTTTTTTCCACCTTTATATAAAGTATCACATCGGTATAAAATTTGAAAGTTTCATAATGTAGATATAATTAAATTAATTTTTAAAGTTTCATAGGTATTAAATTTTTAATTTTAAATTTAAAAGACTATTTAACATGTATAAAAATTAATGTGAGTACAACACCATGTTATTAAAATCTTATAACATTGAGTAGGTATTAGGGATGAGCACGGTCAAAAACCCGGACCGGACCGAAACCCGAAATGGCAGAATATGGGGACCCGAGGACCGGACCGAGATGGGTTCGGTCGGTTCGGGTCGGGCTCGGGTTTGACCGGGTCGGTGCCGGGTTTGACCAAGTTGGATCGAAAATGGGTTGTATCACTTTGAATCTGTTGTATACATGTTGTGATGAAGATATGCAGATTCAATCAAATCACTTCAACTAATGATATATATATATATATGAAAATAGAGAGAGAAAGTTGTATTCCTTGCATACTTTTGTTTGTCGATGAGACGATATTGGTGATAATGATGAAATGTTTATATATATTTGGTTTGTTATCACTGAAAAATGGTTATGGTGTAAGGATGGTACATGTATATATATATATATGTCATGTAAACTTACAGGCAGTAAGAGGCTACATGTAATATAATATTATTAGTGGTGAAAGTGGTAGGTGACAATCTTATTACAGGTTGTAAAATAAATAATATAATAATTTATATTATTATAGTAATATGGAAAATGTAAGAAAGTGGGGTTTGATGACATTGATACTTGATCCATCTATACCTCTACCACCCGACTATTATTCATTGAATTAGAAAAAAACATCCAGTTTGATTTCTTCCCAACCAAAACTCATCTCTTCTTTGTACCCCACCAAACAAAAGCCATAGTTACTATATCTCAAAAAACTTTGATTTCTTTCAAATAAAAGTAAGAAAAGATCCAATTTTACTTCTCTTTCTTTACAATATATATATGTAGATATATATGGAGGAGATCGAGAGCTGAAACTTGATCGATCATCAGATTTCACCCCATAAACAAAGGCCATACTACCATTCAAAGTTTCAAACCCATCTCAGATTTCACTCCATATATGCATAGATCAATAAAGCTCAAGGTGATTCGGGTTCTCGGGCCTGGACCGTGAACCGTCGGGTTTTGCACCGACCCGGACCGAACCCGAGAATACCCATATTTTCTGGACCGAAGCCCGGCCCGTTGGGTGGTCGGTCGGGTCGGGTCGGTTTCGGGCGGGTCAATGTCGGGCTTCGGGTTTCCGGGCCAAAAGCTCATGCCTAGTAGGTATACCAAAACAAATTAAAATTTTTTAAAACAAAATAAACACAAACACGGTACTTTTAATTAATTTAAATAGGAAAATTATACACCTCAGTACCTCGCTAGCTCACTCTATATTATTCTCTCCCATTTTCTTGATCAAAACCCCAATTCCCAAACCCTAAAACCCTAATTCCTTCCTCCCCAAAATCAAAAAAAAAAAATGGCACCAATTGATCCACATTCATTCACAGATTCATCACACCCACTAACAACCCACATTTCATTAAACCTCTACTTCAATTTCCCATCTTCAACAATCTCATCATCCGCCATTCTCACTCTCTCTTCCCCATTTTCAGGCGAGCTCGTTCTCGACACCCGTTCGCTATCGATAACTTCAGTTATCGACCCGTTAACCAATACCCATCTCCCCTTTTCCCTTTCCCCTGTCATTGACCCCATAAAGGGACAACCTTTACATATATCTGTATCTAACTGTGCTAAAATCTTGATTACTTTTTGCAGTTCACGCGATAGCTCTGCGCTTCAATGGCTCACCCCGCCGCAGACGTTTAATAAGAAGTTTCCGTTTGTGTATACACAATGTCAGTCTATTCATGCCAGGTCTATTTTTCCTTGTCAAGATACACCCACGACACGTGTTCGATATAATGCCAAGCTGAACTTTCCGTATCAGTTGAGTTGTGTTATGAGTGGGAAACAGGTTGATAGGAGAAGTCCTTTAATGGGGTGTGGTGATTCGGTTTTTTGTGTTGATGAGGATTTGTGGTGTGGTGAAGGGAGAGTTGTTGAGGAGTTTGTGATGGAACAACCGATACCGACTTATTTGTTTGCGTTTGCTGTTGGGGAAATTGGGTGGAGAGACGTTGGACCGAGGACTAGGGTGTATGCAGAAAGTGGGAGTGAGGTTCTTGATGCTGCGGCGAAGGAGTTTGCTGGGACGGAAGATATGATTAGAGTTGGTGAGAAGTTGTTTGGCGAATACGATTGGGAGAGGTTTGATTTGTTGGTTTTGCCTCCTAGTTTTCCTTATGGTGGGATGGAGAATCCAAGGATGGTGTTTTTGACCCCTACTGTGATTAAGGGTGATGCTAGTGGCGCGCAGGTTGTGGCGCACGAGCTTGCTCATAGTTGGACTGGGAATTTGATTACTAACAAAACTAATGATCACTTTTGGTTGAATGAGGTAACCGTGTCTTTTATTACCTTTATTTGTTGATACTATAATTATTGATGGGGATTGTCTATGGATCTTAAGGTTTGTTAACTATGTTAAACGCGTAAAATCAATGTGGAATTTTTTTCATTTAGTACATGTTTTGTGTGGATGTAAGTTTAATTTATAGTAAAGTAACCCTTTAGAAGTGGCAAATTTAGTAATTTTATAATTTGATGATCTGGTTAACGAGTTTGGGAAATCAATGTGGAATTTTTTTCATTTAGTACATGTTAGATGTGTAAAATTAATGTGGATTTTTTTTCCATTTAGTACATGTTTTGTGTGGATGTAAGTTTAATTTATAGTGAAAAGAAACCCTTTAAAAGTGGCAAATTTAATAATTTAATGATCTGGTTAACAAGTTTGGGAAATCAATTAAATGTGATCTTGCGGAGCACAAAGCTAAAGGAAGACTTGCTTATGGATTTAGTTTATGTGTAGAACAAATAGTGTCTTCCATTTTAAAAATAATGTAGAGCCACGAGTGTATTTCTCAGATGACCATGGCCTGCATATGATGAATTAGTGATATTGTTTTGTTTCTTGGATTGGGTTGATGATTACATACTTTAAATTTTAGGGATTTACAACTTATGCTGAAAGGAGAATAGTCGAGGCTGTGCAAGGGGAGGACATTGCTGCGTTGAATATTGGTATTGGTTGGAAAGGGTTGGTTGATGAAATGGAGAGATTCAAAGATAATATGGAGTTTACAAAGCTTCTAACTAATCAGGAAGGGGTTGATCCAGATGATGTTTATTCTCAAGTTCCATATGAAAAAGGTTTTCAGTTTCTATGGCGCATTGAGCGACAGGTACTCATATAGTCATATGTTCTATCTTTTGTAACATATCTTGATGTTTTTATAAGTTATTTATATTGTTGCTTTCTATATTTTGGTTTGTATGTGATTCTTAGATTGGGAGGCCAGCTTTTGACGAGTTTCTTAAGAAATACATTGCTGCATTTAAGTTCCAATCCATTGATACAAGCATGTTTCTTGACTTCTTGAAAGCGAATGTTCCTGGAATAGAGAAGGATATTGATTTGAAAACATGGACGGAGGGTACTGGCATCCCTTCTGATGCCATGGAGCCGGTTTCTAGTATTTATACAAAGATTGTTTCTCTTGCACGCGAGTTCAAACAAGGAAGGATGCCAAGTGAGGAAGAAGTTGCCAACTGGCATGGGCAGGAATGGGAGCTGTATCTGGAAAATCTTCCAAAATCTGTTGAAGCTTCACAGGTATGGTGATACAAACCCAGTTCGTATTTGGGTGGGTATTAGGGTCAGATTTATTAATGTTGGGTCAAAGCAGTTATTGAAAAAGGAAACTGATGGGTTGCTAAAATGTAGGGTCAGTTATTATTGCTAGTATTGCTTATTTATATCCCTTGTTCTAGTATTAGGAGGGTGTGGATGTTTTATATAAAATTAGGGTGATAAACCTTTGTTCCTGGAGATTAACCCATCTCGAATTGGGTCTTGGAGATTAACCCATCTCGAATTGGGTCCTCTATCTTGTAATATTTCAGTTTCCAGCAATTAAATAAATCAATTGTTCTTATGTAATTTCTGGGTTCTATCATTTGGTTCCATTGCCGGGAAATCAATCACATATATCTTTTTCTGAAATCCGGGAAATCAGTTTCACATAGATATTTTTCTAGAAATCCGGGAAATCAATTTCACTCATCATTTCACTCATCCGATCTTTTGTTCTAAAACCTGGAGTCAAGTTAACCTATCAAATCATAGGAGTTACAGCCTAGTCGCAAACCCTATGTAAAGATGCTATCTGAAGATGATCTCGCTGCCCAATTAGCCACAATTGCATCTCGACTCGAGTCCATAGTGACACAAGTGAAGGAAGATGTTGCAGCAATCAAGGAGGCTTGGAAGGATGACAAGGGGCTTGAGGATGAACCTACCAACAACAGTTCTAGTGCTACTGTTCTAGTGCTACTGATGATAGGTCAGAACATGATTTGGATGTCGTACAAATTACGCCTAGGGCCTATCCAGAATCTCAGATTCCAAAGGTTTGGTGCTCTCAACCTGCGGTGAACGTCTATCCCAGTAATATGGAACGCGCCACACAAACTGCTCACAAATTGATCCGTGGCAAAGCTCCGAGGAAGCAATTGGCAACAACAGCCACTCCAGAATTTGAAACAGATTTTAGGTTACAAGGAAGTGCGGCGGTTCCACATCAGGAGGCACTGGAAGCTGATTGGGGAGGGTCGTTTGAAGCTTTGAAACACAATGACACTGTCTATCAGCCTCCAATCGAATGGCTTATTGCTTGGCTCGCCAATTCCCTTCTTTCCGACTTGAGGACAAGTCGATTATCGGGCCAGGATGTATTGATACAAACCCAGTTCGTATTTGGGTGGGTATTAGGGTCAGATTTATTAATGCTGGGTCAAAGCAGTTATTGAAAAAGGAAACTGATGGGTTGCTAAAATGTAGGGTCAGTTATTATTGCTAGTATTGCTTATTTATATCCCTTGTTCTAGTATTAGGAGGGTGTGGATGTTTTATATAAAATTAGGGTGATAAACCTTTGTTCCTGGAGATTAACCCATCTCGAATTGGGTCTTGGAGATTAACCCATCTCGAATTGGGTCCTCTATCTTGTAATATTTCAGTTTCCAGCAATTAAATAAATCAATTGTTCTTATGTAATTTCTGGGTTCTATCATTCCAGAAATTACATAAGAACAATTGATTTATTTAATTGCTGGAAACTGAAATATTACAAGATAGAGGACCCAATTCGAGATGGGTTAATCTCCAGGAACAAAGGTTTATCACCCTAATTTTATATAAAACATCCACACCCTCCTAATACTAGAACAAGGGATATAAATAAGCAATACTAGCAATAATAACTGACCCTACATTTTAGCAACCCATCAGTTTCCTTTTTCAATAACTGCTTTGACCCAGCATTAATAAATCTGACCCTAATACCCACCCAAATACGAACTGGGTTTGTATCATATGGTTCTGTCCCCATCATTATTAATTAGAATTTACATTTCTGGCAAGTTAACAGTATCTTTAGATTAAAAAGGGTGTTTGGCATTGCGTTTATAAAGTGATTAAGGCACTGATATATCAGTTTATATTGTTTGGTAATAGTGAAAGTGTGAAACTGATTCTAGTTATTTGATATTAGTTGTAGTTTTACATTTAATCCTTAAATAAATCAGAATTTTCCAAACCCTCAATAATCTGATCATCAGAGCTTTTAATGAATTCAAACACCATCCCCCACAGACTGCAGCCCCGTTTCATTACATCTCACTTTCAAAACACAATGCAATTATATGCCGGCTGTTCTGATAAACTTATAGTATTTGATGTGTCCTTGTCAGTATGGTTTTCATTTTAATTCACAACTGACATGAGACTAGATGTCACATAGAGGGCGGTTTAACTGTTCATTTGTTGATCAGTTTATTGATTTGTACCCCACTTTGTCATACTGATACTTCATGTTGCCTACTTTGTTGTTCGATTGAATACTCGGTTTCTTGAATTAATGTTCTTATTTTGTGTGTAATAATGTTCTTGCGCTTGTTACACCGACATTTGATCTTTTTCTGGTAACAGAAAATAATCTCGGATCGTTAATATATTTATTATAATTCTGATGTGTGAAAATAATCTCGGATCAAAACATAGTGTAGAATTACAATGGTGCATACTTGTATTTACTATAGGAAATTAAAAGAAGGAAACTGTCAAGCATTTTTGTTTTGTCTTGGAATGTTATCAAAGGTTTGGCATGAATATGCGGAATCATATATATATATATATATATATCAAATTGTAATCAAGTGTATATGACCACATCTTAGCATCTGTATTTTGTCTTTGTGGAGGTGTTATCTGATCGCATTAGTTCCACAATTAGGCGATTCGCTGTTTTTTAAAATTTGCCGATGCAGGTTACAGCTCTGGATTGTCGATACAGGCTATCAGAATCAAAGGACTATGAGGTGAAAGTAGCATTCCTCCAACTGGCTATTGCATCAAGATGCAGTGAATATTATAATGTTGTGGAGAGAACATTGAAAGAAGTAGGACGAATGAAGTACCTTCGCCCACTGTACACAGCATTGGTGCAGGGGACCACAAGGAAAGAAGAAGACAAGATATTTGCACAAAGGGTTTTTGCTGAAGCTCGTGAATGTTACCATCCAATCGCTCAAGGTGTTGTGGAGTCGATTCTTTCCAAGCATCTTTAAATATGTAATGAAAAGTTTAACTTAACGTCTTGTTAGATTAGGGGCTTGAATCTGATGAATTTATGTGGATCTTTACTTTTTATTTTGTTGACTTTCTGGGTAATTATCGAAATTGTCTCGCTATATTCTTTGGTGAGCTCAAACATGATCATGAAGGGTCTGGTGTTTGAAATGTTGACATTGAAATTTGGGCTGTCACCAAATAGGTGAACCAAACTCAATAAACTACCTGCCCAGATGAATTACACGTCATTGGATTAGCATTGGGTTTGATGATGTACTTTGATTTGGGGAAATTTATTTTAGCTAAGCGAGGGAAGATTTCACGACAACAAAAGCATTGGTGATTTTATCAGCGATTTTTTGTAGTTTTTAAGGTGATTTCAGGGACACTCCAAGTCAATATCAATGATAACCTCAGGGTCTACTCAGTAGCTCTTTTATTTCTCATGGTGTTCAGGTAATTTTCAAAGTCTTTTTTGGTGGTCTAAAGAGCAACCTCTGGGTGTTTCTCTGGTTTTAACTGTTCGGTTTTAGTTCGGTATAATTGATTGGCTTGGTCAATTTATGCTCTTTTAGTATCTGTACATAAACGGGTTTGGACAATGTTCTCTTACAATAAAACCCCAACACCATTAAACCTGTGCTCATTCTCTTTGCAGATTCATAATATAGTTTGAATCATAAAGAAAAAACTATATGTGAAGGTAAGTATTTTGTTGCAGGGTTTCTCTATATCTTAACTTTGTTTAAATTTGCATGTAGATGTGTCCCTTCGGGAACATCCCAAATAATCGGATTGATGCACAAATAGGCAAGTAGATGTACTCTGCTTATGTCGAAGATCTTGAGAGTTGTGATCAAATTTGGTAGATTTAGTATCCATTGACTGAATCTGTGACTAATGAGCTTACAACTGAGAATGTAGATATACATCTATACTAAGTTACTAACTACCTAACCGGTTTAAATCTTAGCCGTGGAATTATATATAGTTACAGTAATTTTCTTCACAATGCAAGTGATATGGATTGATGGTGATAGTACTGTGTATCTGATTAGATGCCTTTCTTTTCACAATTATCTATCTTGAATTTTAATCAACCTTGATGCATATCTTGGATACATATATTAAAATTTGTATTTACAGTTCTCCAACTCAGAATAATTGATGCACTAATATTTACAAGTTTTCGCATGGACTTCCTTTTTCATGGGAATTGTTTTGGTTTAGTTTCGACTTTCGAGAGTGAGGTAATTTTATCTTTTGGGGTGCCCATTTCATAAATTTGTCATTTCTCGTTTGGTTTTCGCGTGCATTCATTTGTATGCTTCCTCTTTTAGAATAAATTCTGCAAAGCTTTTGAAACTTTCTTATATTCAATATCCATAACAAGTAACTAGTTATTCCAAATACACGTAAAAGTTATTCCAAATAACAAGTAACAAGTTATTCCAAATAACAAGTAACAAGTTATTCCACTAAGTTTCTTCTTTATATATTGTATAACCAATTAGTACCATCTAACTTTTGTATTCTGGATTCATGGTTGCATACCCATACTAAGAAAACAGTTGTTAGTACCGAATCTTCAGACATTCCAGATCGAGTGTAGTTCATTTCAGTTTTAATAAACAAATGTCTAACCTTAAGTCTGTTTTTACTGTGTAGGCTAGGTTTATCCGGATAGATGACTCTTACAAGCCCAGATATTCAGAATACTTTGGACCGGGAACCAAATCTACCTTGTTTGGATCTCGTTAACGGTATCTTTTTACATACATCGTTTACAGCAAAACCCTCTAGTGTATCTTTTCTAGATTGAAATTCATTTAATGCATGAAAACTAGTTTATAATCTGCTTATATAGTTAAACAAAAAATCACTTAATATGCAGAGATGACCAATATCATCTAATTTACATTGAACTTATTGTCTTGGAGTGAAAACGAGTAATGACATTCTTTTGTAATAACTGCTTTATAGGAGATGGAGAAGACTACTTCAATATATGTGTTCCTCTGAGTAGAGCATCACTTAGTGGCAATTGGGCGGCTGCTAAGGTCATTCTTGATAAACGCCCAGAGTTGGTATCGTTTGCCATCACAGAATGTTACGATACACCACTTCATGTTGCAGCTTTAGGAGAAGAAACAAAGCAGATGCTAGATTTAGTCAAAAATATGATGCTAAGAATGGGAAATCAGGACTTAGAACTCGAAAATAATCTTTCCAGTACTGCTCTTGTTTTAGCAGCCGCCACAGGAAAGATCAAAATGGTTAAGATTTTGGTGAATCAAAACATCAATCTGCTGAACATACCTAATGGTAATGGTCTTTTACCATTGCAAATTGCTGCTCAATATGGGAGACGTAAAATAGTGAAGTTTCTGTATGGTGCTTCTCGGAAGTTGTCTCATTATAGTTGGACACATGAAAAGCGGAGTTGGCTAGTAGAGAAGTGTGCAGAGTGTGACTTATTTGGTAAGTAATATGGTAGTCAGAAGTCAGTGTCGAATATTTTTCTTTGTACTCAGAGTTTGTGCTTTGATTTACTTTTATGTTTTCACTAAATTGTTAATAACATATTTTGTGTTGCATTTGTTTTCTTAATATTGTACTTTTTATAGATGTCGCACTGAAAATTGTGAAGGATCGTCCAGAACTTGCTTCAAATGCACTTGTAATGCGAGTCTTGGCTCGAAAGTCTGTAGCATTGAATAGAGCAGAACCAAATTTTATCTTGAAAATTATAAAATCAAGTAAGATTTCATTGGTAAATACATATGATCAACATTATTACTGTTCTTAAAAACTTTAGATTTGATATGTATTATCAATATCAATCTGCCTGCTTACTTGTAATTATTTTGTGTGTTTGTTATGTTATATTTTTTTCCCCAGTTTTTAGAGCTATAATATAAAGGTGGGGGCTGCAGATGAAGATGATACGAAAGCTGCAATCGAATTACTAAAAACTGTTTGGAAAGAGATTATCAGAACAATGCCAAAGAATGAAATTATTTTTAGGATCGCGAGTTCAGGGGCATTATTTGTTGCTGCGGAAAAGGGAAACACCAGATTTATAGTTGAGCTACTTCGAGCCTTTCCAGGTCTGATATGGTCAAAAAATATTGAATCTCACACTATATTTCATGTTGCTGTTTTGAATCGTCAGCAAGATATCCACAACCTATTATACGAGATAGCCTCACTAAAAGATGTTTTAGTCGCTACCACGGATAATGATGGCAACAATATTCTACATTTAGTCGGGTTGAGTTCACAGAAGATGAGATCTAAGTTATCTGGAGCATCTCTCCTAATGCAACGAGAATTATTGTGGTACAAGGTATTATGTCTTTAACTTTCCCCCTCATACTAATTTCTCTGTTTTCGTAAGCAACAGTAACCAGACTGCTTTGATTAATTGCTCCAAAATTTAACGCAAATGCTAATATCCTATAACTTTTGGTTGTAGGAGGTAGAGAAGTTGCTGCCACCTCCTTTAAGAGAAGCGACGAACAAGGCTGGCAAGACGCCACATGAGATATTCTCCAAAGAGAATGAAGATCTTGTTTCAAAAGGTCTAATTTGGATGAAAGCAGATTGTATAGTTGTCGCAGCGCTGATAGTCACTGTAGCAATGACAGTTGCTTTTACAGTTCCTGGTGGTTACGTCCAAGACCATGGATATCCTATCTTCATTCATAAACGCAGCTTCATAGTTTTTGTTATAGCAGATGCCGTCTGTTTATTCTCTTCCTCAACTTCACTCTTGGTTCTGTTGTCAATCCTCACATCTCGTTATGGTCAACGAGATTTCTTATCCTCTGTCCCACGAAAGGTGATGCTAGGCCTAACAACACTTTTCATATCCGTAGCTGCCTTGATGGTGACTTTTAGTGCTAGCTTCTTCGTTCTGTACCATAACGGGGTGAAATGGGTACCAATCCTAATTGCTATATTTGCTACCATGCCTGTCATGGTTTTTGCTGCATTTCAATTCCCTCTTTTGGTGGATATGTTTCGGTCTAGGTATGATTCTCATTATCTTTTCAAACCCAAAAAACGCGATCTTTTCATCCCAGATCCTCCAAAAGGCTAATTGTAACTTGAACTTTTCAATAATTATTATTTTTTTTTATAATAGTTTGGCATGTATTAATAGTGTTTTTTTTTTTGGCCTTGGGATTTAGCCCAACTGGACATTTAATGCCCCTTATGTCTTTCAGCCAAATGTTGGTCACGGGTTCGAAACCTTTGAAAGGCATATTGGGAAGTCCTTGCCAATGAGGTGGGGCATGGGGGTTTTCTCTAGCATTTAGCTGGTTTCCTCCAGAACGGTAGTGGGACTTCCACCGGCAGTCATGCCCTCGGATTGACTGTGCTGGTGACGTGGTCGATCTCTACCGGACGATGAAGAGGCATGGTGCTGAGTCCAATCACCACTGCTGTTCAAAAAAAAAAAATAGTGTTTTTTTTTTGTCGGTGCTCTGAGATACGATCATGTATTTATAATTTGGAAATGTTACAGTTTTATTATAGAAATTTCTATCTTGGTTATTGTATTATTTTGCCCAAACTTAGGCATTCTATCTTTCATATTTCGCAGTAGACTGTCGATTATATCTGTTTTCACGATTCCTCATTATATTACGTTCAATTTTAGCTATTGAATGTAGCAATGTACGTGATGACCAATGCTTAAACCAGATTGCTTTGATAGATTTGGTTGTTCATAAACAGATTTCGATCATTTTATAGTTTGGACTGTGTACAGAGTTGTAACTATGTAAACCAATGCAATTAGACAACATAAAATACAACAAGAGGGCCTGCACAACTTACCATCATACGTTAGGACTAAAAACGACCATGCACCTAATTAAGTGACAAACTGAATGGGTCAGGTGGGTCAGTTGGTTCTAAAGGGGCTGGGGTGGGTTGCTTTTTTCAAGTGTGCTCTGCATTTTCTAAGAATAGATTATGAAAATTTCAATTTCCATCATTAATAAAAAAAATTTTGATCAGTTCCATCATTAATAATTGGGAGGTGATAAGTATACTACTATGTTAACCTTAACACTGCTAAACTTACTAATTTGATTACTTTATTTTATTTACTTTTTTAAATCGTTTACTATTTAACCCTCTTTTCAAGGTAATGATTAAAATGTTAAAAAAGTTAGTTGAGTGGTGGATAAATTTGAAAAGTATGCGAGTGAAATATCAATAATCCAGTTTAATAGGCAACCATGTATGAGAAACTACATTGGATTAAACCCTAAAAAAAATCTACCTTTGCCAAAAGAAAAGGAATCAACGTGATGAACTTTTGTATGCATTTGAAAACGATGACTTTCAACATTTAAAATGACTTAGAAATATATAATGACAAACTTATTAGTACATTAAAGTTGAAATGCAATAATATATATATGGCAATTTGGATACATATATATTAGATAATTAGCTGTTGACTTGTAAAAATTCTTTAGAATCAACTGATCAACCAAAAGTTGTTATAACTAACAAAGTTAATATAAATATTTTCTATAATTAGCTACAATAGCCCAATATTGACTTGATTACCAGTTTAAAACAAATCGCAATCTATATCTATATATGACTATATATCAAAGCTGCAAGACATATCCTTTTAGTTCTTGTTAGTAAGAAATAGCAATTATAGATGGATCACACAAGTTCAGACTCGGGATCTATTCCTACTGTCCTCGGTTTTATGAACCAGGAGGAAGAGATTAACACTACTCTAAGCGCTCCAGGCAGCATGCCCGTATCAGAACAGGGTTCAACCGATGACCTGAATACCATGAGCCAGGAGCTAAAAATCAACATTCCAAGTGGTCCAGACACTTTATCAGAACCGGACCTGAACACCATGAGCCAGGAACATCAGATAAACATTCCAAGCACCCCAGGTAGCAAGTCTGCATCAGAGTCAGGTATAACCGATATCCAGGAGGATCATATTAAGAATGCAAGTGCTTCAAATCAGGCACCACCACATCTAGAAGTAAATCTAGCTAGTGTCAATCTAGCCAATGGTAAATTCTTTCAACAAACTTGTACATTACCAGCACAACTCTTTTCCATACATAACTTTTGCTAGATTTGTTAGGATCGACAACACACTTTAATCACACGAACACACACAACACTAGGATTTAACGTGGTTCGGTCTGGGTCTGACCTACGTCCACCGGGTAACTAGGATAGTATTATTTCTTTGTTGTAAGAATGGGATGTAGTTTTACAAATACAAGAGGATCTCTTATATAGAGATTGAGATAGCTCTTAGACAAAGGAGACTAAGCAAGAAGATTTAGAGTTGATACAAGCCTAAGCATAAATCTTCAAGTTGATACAAAGCCCAAACAAGTGGGTCCCTTGTCTACCACTTTTGACTAATTGGTCCTGGCTTCACTTATACTCCAACAATCTCCCACTTGAAGCCACGGAACGTCTTCTCCTGTGCTTCAACTGTGCATCTGTATTTCTGTAAAACTTTTGATCTTGACTCATTTCTAGTTACCCCGGCCTTCTCTTCAATTAACCTGAACGCCAGCTGAAACTCCATTGAGTTTCAACTCATCAGTCACGGCTATCTCTGCTCTTGACTCGTTCTCTGTCTCTACCGGCTCCCACTGAAACGAACTGCCCGATCCTGAGAAATCCTGAGAACAAACACTCTCCTTTATAAGCAAGAAATCATCTGGAGAGACTTTATCAGTCGAAATCCTGGTTTTCACAACCCACTGTCGTCTGGAAGCTGTAACTGAAGCTTTGGCTAGCTTACTGCCAATGCTCCCATTGTCACGATGTCCACTGACTGGTTTAACCTTTCGAACTCGTCCATCCTGAATCTTCACAATGGCTCTAGGTTTCTCTCTTGCAAAGCAAACCTTCTTCTGCCCACGAGATTCTGTGAACCGGACTTTCTTTGTCTTCAGAACTGATCTACTCTGATCTTCTGGTGTCAAACTAACAAAGTATAACGAACCTCTCTTGTGTCCACGAGCTATCACAAGATTACCTTTAACAACTTTCCACTGCCCATTTCTGAACTTAACCTCGTGCCCCAGGTCATCCAACTGCCCAACGGAAATTAAACTCTTCTTCAAGCTTGGAATAACTCTCACGTCTTTCAAAGTCCAAGTAGTACCTGCTGAAGTTGTCAAATCAACATCTCCTACCCCTGTAACATCAAGTATATCATCATTTGCCAGCTTAACCTTTCCAAAGTCCCCAATTTTAAGATTCTTCAACGTCTCACTGTTGTGGGTAGCATGAAACGAAGCACCAGAATCCATTACCCAGGAATCCACACTACTCTCTACACTGCAAATCAGTGCATCTGAGTCATCTTCTGAGGCAAGAGTAGTATTCACTTCTTTCTTTTCATTCGGACATTGATTCCTAAAATGACCGACCTCATTACAGTTCCAACAGGTCACATCATTACGAGTCTTAGACTGACTCCTTCTCCTGTTTCCGCTTCTAACACCTCTGTTATTACTCCTTCCTCTACCTACATTCAACAAGCCACTTGATGATTCGCCAGAATTATTTCGTCTGACGGCTTCGCCTAGAATTAAATCTCGAATCCCTTCAAAAGTGAGCTTTTTGGATCCTGCTGAACTTGTAACAGCTGTAACAGTTCCGGACCAAGTGTCAGGTAAAGAAGATAACAGTAGCAAAGCCTGTACCTCATCCTCGAATTTAATCTGCACAGACTCAAGTCTGGACAAAATCGAGTTCATATTATTGATGTGCACTGTTACTGAACTTCCTTCCTTCATTCTTGTATTCACCAGATCTCGAATCAAGAAAACTTTATTTGCTGCCGAAGGCTTCTCGTACATATTTGACAACGCATCCATGATGTCCTTTGCTGTCTTTTCTTTCAGAATGTTGAACGCAACATCCTTTGATAATGTCAGCCGAATAACTGCCTTAGCTTTCTTATCCAAAATTTCCCATTCGTCTGGTTTTATACTCTCTGGTCTTTCTCCCAACAATACCACGTCTAATTCTTTCTGAACTAGCAAATCCTCTACTTGCATCTTCCACCAACTGAAATCTTTCCCGTTAAACTTTTCAATCATCATCTTTCCGTCTTCTGCCATTACAATGACTTACGGAAAAAAATCTTGATAAGAAAAAAGTTAAGGGGTAATATCTGCCAATACTTAAAACTAAAAAAAATATCTTTCTTTTTTTTTGTTTGTTTTGTCGGCTAAAAGTCCAAAAAAAAATCCCTCCTTTTGTTTTCTCTCGAGCAGAACAACAACAAAAAAGAACCAAATTTTTTTTTTTCTTCTCCCCTTTTCTCTGCCCCTCTCGATCGGTCTTCTTCCCAAAAACCAAAATCACCCCTTTTCTCCTTTCTACTTCTTCACCTTCAATCGGAACCCTAGTTCACGATTGAATAGTGGTGATGGCTAATCAATCACGGCTGAGATTGCGGCGGCTGAAATAGAAACTGGAGGCGGCGGTCAGGGGAAACAGCGGCGGCGGCTGCGGGTGGTGGAAATAGCGGCGATTATGGCGGTGACCGGAGGAAACAACGGCGGCTGCCGTGAATCTGTTCTTGATTCAATCGGAACCCCTTCGCGATTTCAGGTAACTTCCTTTCTTCCTCCTTCTTCACTAATTTATGTTCGTATGATTAATCAAGAACCGTAGCTTTGATACCAGTTGTTAGGATCGACAACACACTTTAATCACACGAACACACACAACACTAGGATTTAACGTGGTTCGGTCTGGGTCTGACCTACGTCCACCGGGTAACTAGGATAGTATTATTTCTTTGTTGTAAGAATGGGATGTAGTTTTACAAATACAAGAGGATCTCTTATATAGAGATTGAGATAGCTCTTAGACAAAGGAGACTAAGCAAGAAGATTTAGAGTTGATACAAGCCTAAGCATAAATCTTCAAGTTGATACAAAGCCCAAACAAGTGGGTCCCTTGTCTACCACTTTTGACTAATTGGTCCTGGCTTCACTTATACTCCAACAATCTCCCACTTGAAGCCACGGAACGTCTTCTCCTGTGCTTCAACTGTGCATCTGTATTTCTGTAAAACTTTTGATCTTGACTCATTTCTAGTTACCCCGGCCTTCTCTTCAATTAACCTGAACGCCAGCTGAAACTCCATTGAGTTTCAACTCATCAGTCACGGCTATCTCTGCTCTTGACTCGTTCTCTGTCTCTACCGGCTCCCACTGAAACGAACTGCCCGATCCTGAGAAATCCTGAGAACAAACACTCTCCTTTATAAGCAAGAAATCATCTGGAGAGACTTTATCAGTCGAAATCCTGGTTTTCACAACCCACTGTCGTCTGGAAGCTGTAACTGAAGCTTTGGCTAGCTTACTGCCAATGCTCCCATTGTCACGATGTCCACTGACTGGTTTAACCTTTCGAACTCGTCCATCCTGAATCTTCACAATGGCTCTAGGTTTCTCTCTTGCAAAGCAAACCTTCTTCTGCCCACGAGATTCTGTGAACCGGACTTTCTTTGTCTTCAGAACTGATCTACTCTGATCTTCTGGTGTCAAACTAACAAAGTATAACGAACCTCTCTTGTGTCCACGAGCTATCACAAGATTACCTTTAACAACTTTCCACTGCCCATTTCTGAACTTAACCTCGTGCCCCAGGTCATCCAACTGCCCAACGGAAATTAAACTCTTCTTCAAGCTTGGAATAACTCTCACGTCTTTCAAAGTCCAAGTAGTACCTGCTGAAGTTGTCAAATCAACATCTCCTACCCCTGTAACATCAAGTATATCATCATTTGCCAGCTTAACCTTTCCAAAGTCCCCAATTTTAAGATTCTTCAACGTCTCACTGTTGTGGGTAGCATGAAACGAAGCACCAGAATCCATTACCCAGGAATCCACACTACTCTCTACACTGCAAATCAGTGCATCTGAGTCATCTTCTGAGGCAAGAGTAGTATTCACTTCTTTCTTTTCATTCGGACATTGATTCCTAAAATGACCGACCTCATTACAGTTCCAACAGGTCACATCATTACGAGTCTTAGACTGACTCCTTCTCCTGTTTCCGCTTCTAACACCTCTGTTATTACTCCTTCCTCTACCTACATTCAACAAGCCACTTGATGATTCGCCAGAATTATTTCGTCTGACGGCTTCGCCTAGAATTAAATCTCGAATCCCTTCAAAAGTGAGCTTTTTGGATCCTGCTGAACTTGTAACAGCTGTAACAGTTCCGGACCAAGTGTCAGGTAAAGAAGATAACAGTAGCAAAGCCTGTACCTCATCCTCGAATTTAATCTGCACAGACTCAAGTCTGGACAAAATCGAGTTCATATTATTGATGTGCACTGTTACTGAACTTCCTTCCTTCATTCTTGTATTCACCAGATCTCGAATCAAGAAAACTTTATTTGCTGCCGAAGGCTTCTCGTACATATTTGACAACGCATCCATGATGTCCTTTGCTGTCTTTTCTTTCAGAATGTTGAACGCAACATCCTTTGATAATGTCAGCCGAATAACTGCCTTAGCTTTCTTATCCAAAATTTCCCATTCGTCTGGTTTTATACTCTCTGGTCTTTCTCCCAACAATACCACGTCTAATTCTTTCTGAACTAGCAAATCCTCTACTTGCATCTTCCACCAACTGAAATCTTTCCCGTTAAACTTTTCAATCATCATCTTTCCGTCTTCTGCCATTACAATGACTTACGGAAAAAAATCTTGATAAGAAAAAAGTTAAGGGGTAATATCTGCCAATACTTAAAACTAAAAAAAATATCTTTCTTTTTTTTGTTTGTTTTGTCGGCTAAAAGTCCAAAAAAAAAAAAAAAAAAAAAAAAAAAAAAAAAAAAAAAAAAAAAAAAAAAAAAAAAAAACAAAAAAGAACCAAATTTTTTTTTTTCTTCTCCCCTTTTCTCTGCCCCTCTCGATCGGTCTTCTTCCCAAAAACCAAAATCACCCCTTTTCTCCTTTCTACTTCTTCACCTTCAATCGGAACCCTAGTTCACGATTGAATAGTGGTGATGGCTAATCAATCACGGCTGAGATTGCGGCGGCTGAAATAGAAACTGGAGGCGGCGGTCAGGGGAAACAGCGGCGGCGGCTGCGGGTGGTGGAAATAGCGGCGATTATGGCGGTGACCGGAGGAAACAACGGCGGCTGCCGTGAATCTGTTCTTGATTCAATCGGAACCCCTTCGCGATTTCAGGTAACTTCCTTTCTTCCTCCTTCTTCACTAATTTATGTTCGTATGATTAATCAAGAACCGTAGCTTTGATACCAGTTGTTAGGATCGACAACACACTTTAATCACACGAACACACACAACACTAGGATTTAACGTGGTTCGGTCTGGGTCTGACCTACGTCCACCGGGTAACTAGGATAGTATTATTTCTTTGTTGTAAGAATGGGATGTAGTTTTACAAATACAAGAGGATCTCTTATATAGAGATTGAGATAGCTCTTAGACAAAGGAGACTAAGCAAGAAGATTTAGAGTTGATACAAGCCTAAGCATAAATCTTCAAGTTGATACAAAGCCCAAACAAGTGGGTCCCTTGTCTACCACTTTTGACTAATTGGTCCTGGCTTCACTTATACTCCAACAAGATTGACTATATAAATTGAGTTAATCTGAACTTTAGATAATAAGTTTAAAGTGTTGCTACATATATTGTTGTGGTTATCTTGTGATATATGAATAAATAGATAACAATTTTTTGTAACTATTTTAAATTGTAGCTGGTAGAGATGAGTACATAAATACTTGTCTTCCATTGTACAAAGCAGCGACAACTGGTGATTGGGAAGCTGCAAAAGCCATCCTTGACAAATGCCCAGAATTGGTACGGTATGCTATCACTCTTGATGGCGATACAATACTTCATATTGCAGTAGCAGCAGAAGATACCAAGTTGGCAGAAATTTTTGTGGAGAATCTTATAAAGAGGATGGAAATGAAGGACTTGGAAATTGAGAATAATTCTAGGGACAGTGCCTTCTTAATAGCAGCTGCAAATGGGACTGTTAAGATGATTGAAATCATGCTGAATAAGCACAAAGACCTATTGAGAGTCTCTTCTTTTGATGCGCTTACGTTGATGGAAGTAAGTATTGAGCATGGAAATCGTGACATGGTGTTGCATTTCTATAATCTCTTTGAGAATATGCCCAGTTATCCATTTTGGACATTCAAATATCGAACTCTGTTTTTTCACAGTTGCATTGTTGGTGATATGTATGGTGCTTACGTTTTTTCCATCTATTTCTTCATACTGAGCATCTCCAATGACACGGTCTAAAAACATTTTTAATGTACAATGAAGAGGTCCATATTTCATTGTAGATTTCCTTTTTGTTGCTCATTACTCATTTACTAAGTGATTGGCAACATATATTTTTTTTTGTAGATATCGCGCTAATAGTTTTGTCAGCCCACCCGGAAATTGCTGCTAGTAGAAATACTTGTAAAATCGTACTAGATATTTTGGCTCGAAGGCCTGATGTATTTAATGTAACAGAGCCGAGTATGGTTTGGAAAATCACTGCTCCAAGTAAGAATAGCTACTCAATACTCTTTAGCGATTAATGACTACTTGATTTCATCATTACTTTTAAATTTACTTCTAATTTTCTATCATCTATTCTGTTTTTCATTTGTTCTGTTTCCTTTTCTTTCCAGTCTTTGCATTCTTTCATAAGAAGAAAGAAACTACAGAAATGAATATTCACGCCTTAAATTTACTGAAAGCTATTTTGAAACATTACCCCGTGCCCAGCAATGAACCTTATATCCCAGATGAAAGTGTTGGAGAGCCTTTTAAAGAAACAGATATAACTCGCTCTAAACTATTATTTACTGCTGCGGAAACAGGCAACTCTAGATTTGTAATTGAGTTCATTAGAGTATATCCTACAATAATATGGGTGAAAAATAGTGATGGCCTAAGTATCTTTCACATAGCTGTTATGCACCGCCACAAAGATATATATAACCTAGTGCACGAGATAGGCTCAAAGAAGGTTATACTAACCAGGTCCACAGACAATAAAAAGAATTGTATACTTCATTTAGTTGGGAGTACCTCAAAAAAGAAGCAAGTTCAAACTGTATCAGGAGCTTCTTTACTAATGCAACGAGAGTTACTCTGGTTTAAGGTATGTTTTTCACCTCCAAACCGTTGTATTCTTCAATGCTGCTATATCTAGATGAGTCATATGTGTATGTAGGAGGAAATAGCGTTTTCCTTAGCTTTTACTATTGTGATTAGTTATCTCTTATTTTATCTCTAACTCTTGTGTTGTAGGAGGTAGAAAAGATTACGCCACGTGGCTTAAGATATTCGAAGAACAACAAAGGTCAGACACCGTATGATATATTCACAGAAAATAATGAAGAGACGGTTTCTAAAGGTCTAAAGTGGACGAGAGATTGTATGGTTGTTGCTACACTTATCATCACCATAGCATTTGCTGCAGCATTCACCGTTCCAGGAGGCTATAACCAAGAGATCGGGCTTCCTATTTTCACTCATGAAACTAGTTTCTTAGTTTTCCTAATAGCGGATTCAGTTTCTCTATTTTCTTCCTCAACGTCACTCTTAGTGTTCTTATCTATCCTCACGTCTCCTTATGGTCCACGTGATTTTTTGTACTCGTTGCCCAGAAAGCTAATGACAGGTTTGGTGACACTATTTATCTCGGTAGCAGCCATGATGGTAACTTTGCTGCCAGCTTCTTTGTGATGTATCATAACACATTTGAATGGCTACCGATTCTTATCAGTATATTTGCAGCCATGCCAGTCATTGTATTTGCGTCACTTCAGTATCCTCTTTTGATGGATATGTTTCGTTCTATGTACGATTCTAGGTATCTATTTAAGCCCAAGAGACGTATGCTTTATGACACAAACCAGCAAATGTAATTGTTTAATCTCTATTAAGGCACTGGTTAAGTTTAATCGCTACGTTTTAATGCTCACTTGGATTATGTATGTATCTGTTTTATCAAGCTTAGTTCAGAATGAGGATTTTGATCCAAGCCTTGCTTGTTATCATTATTACCTACAAAAGTGATATAATTTTAACATCTTCAGTTAAACCTCTCATGTGTAGAGACAAAACAAAGGGCTAAAATATATAGGGTTAAGTGCACGGAAAAACTTTAGGTTAATATAAATCAGGTCAAATTCTTATATAATATACCAAGTTTGAACTCGATTAAAGTAGTTGAAATAAGTTTGAGCAAGTTTTCATATTTTATCCTTTTTAAAGCCAAACTCACACCCACTTGCTTTGCAATTTTGTCCTAGTTAGGCCAGTTAAACATTACTACTTTTAATAAACAGCATAAGATGATTAAATCTGGATCTACACTAAACAAAGTTGTCATAACCCACCTGTAATTAATTCAAACTTAACATTGACTTGTTTATCAAGTTCTAAAATCAATTTCTGTCTCTTCAGTACCCTCCACATTATGTTATGTTGATTACATTTGATTAATGTTGTCACTGCTGATCAGGAAGTGTCTGATAAATGAATCCGATAAGTACAGACTTTGTTTCTATGGATAGCCAGAATACGAGGAGCCAAGAACACAAAATTGACATTCCAAGCACTCCTAGTCTATCAGGACTAGGTTCAACTCATGGCCTAAATACCTTGAGCCAAAACCATGGAATCAACATTCCGAGTACTTCCAAAGGATCGCCACCACAACCAACAAATCTAGCTTGCGCGGATCTACTAAATGGTAAATTCTTCTTGTAGAATGTAAAAAATATTTATAAAATTACACCATGTTATATATGAAAAAACTTACTGTGTTATTTATTTAGTTTTTGTGTGCTGAACAATATCCTTATCCCTTATATGGATTTAAACTGTTGATTTGAACTCATAGATACTGTCATCCTAAAATCCATGAAATGAGACCTAATTGACATGTTTTCCTATTTACTTCCAAGGTAGTAGAGAAGAATACATAAAGATTTGTGTCCCTTTATACGAAGCATCAATAATTTGTGATTGGCAAGCCGCTAAGGTCATCCTTGACAAACACCCAGAGTTGGTGCGGTTTGCTATCACTAAATTTCATGACACGGCACTTCATGTTGCAGCTTCAGGAGAAGATACAAAGCTGATGGAAAGTTTTGTAGAGAGTCTAGTGGATAGAATGGAAAAGGTAGATTTGGAAATCAGGAATGTAGATTCTGACACTGCTCTTTGTGTGACGGCTGCAACTGGAAGTGCTAAAATGGCAATGATAATGGTAAATAAGCACAAAGCCTTGCTAAACATTCCTGGTAATTACGGAATGTTGCCACTATCTGCAAGTGCTTTGCATGGAAATCATGATATGGTTGAATATCTTTATGATGCTTCTGAGAAGATGGCCGGCGAGTTTTGGACAGATCAGGACCGGAGTTGGGTTCTCTGCAATTGTGTGAAGGCTGATATTTTTGGTAAGTCCGTCACATTTCTTTTTAATTAATCACAAACTTTTGATTTTTACTATTTCCTGTTATACTTTTGCATTTTAACAAATAGTTATTATGCATTCTCGATTTCTCGGTCACTAAACCAGACAGAGCAGTAAGGTACATCTAGCCCAAATCATGCATATTTTGTACATAATATAACTATGAAACTTCTTAAACATCTACAAGATTGCAGAATATAAGAAATTACATACCAATGAGCCCTTACTGCCTAAATTAAGCAGCGATCAGCTGGTGGTAAGCAAATATGCACATTAACATCCATATATACAGAAGGGGTAATAGATTCTTACTATAGTGCTCATAACAAATCAAATCACAACTCCTTGTATGTTTACTGTGCCATTCGGAATATCCAATCCTCACAAGACAATGAGTTAATGACATTTTCCTACGAGCAATGAAGGATCAAAGGCCAAAACTTGAGAAAGTTATTTTATATCATATCGCTCCTTACATAACCAAGGTAAATATTTAGGTACCTATAAAACAATCATGAGAATCAGAAATGATTTATGAAACCATATAAGCAGCATATTGCAATTATGCCTTACCTATGTGATTGAAATTGGGAATCACAAGAAACACGTGCATTACATGCTGAGATGATTTAATTGATGTCTAATTAGGAACTTGTCATATTCTTGTAGAATATCGCACAGAAAATTCTGATAGACCGTCCGGAACTTGCTACCTATAAGTTTAACTGCTGGTTTGTGCTTGATGCATTGGCTCAAAAACCTAGTGCACTTAATAGAAAAAAAGGGAATATCATATCGACAATCCTTTATCCAAGTAAGTATCTTTACCTATTATATCTACAGATACTACTGACCCATAGTTAACTTTGGCACCACTCATGTGGGCTTCTTAGTCTGAGGTGTATATTTAATATCATCTACTTTAGCCATCTTTTATTTGGTTATTGCTTTCAGTTTTTGCACTCATGAATCTCAAGATGGGACCTCCTGATAAGGGTTATGAAGCCTTGAGTTTACTAAAAACCATGTTGGATATTACTACTAAAGTTCCTCAGGTTGATATAGGAGACATACACAGAGAAGATGGAACGAATATAAATCGTCCTGCAGTACAGCAGAAATGGGCAATACTAGGTTTGTAATTGAGCTCATCCAAGCCTATCCAGAGCTGTTATGGAAGGTGAATGATGATGGCCTCAATATATTTCACATTGCTATCATGCCCCGTCACGAAGGGATCTACAATCTGTTATATGAGATAGACCGAAGGAATCTTGTACTAATTGCACAGACCGACAAAAATGACAATAATATGCTTCACTTAGTTGGGATGACTTCAAACAAAATGCAGTTTCAAAATGTGTCAGGAGCATCTATACAAATGCAACGAGAGTTACTGTGGTTCAAGGTAGGTATTCCATATCAAATGTTGCTATAAAGCCTTGTTAGAAACACATGCATATTGACTAGAAATGGTCCAGGGCAGGCCAATACTTTTATGATTTAATTAATGAAAGGTATTACAGCTTATATTTGCCAAAAACTTTGATTTTTTAGGAAGTAGAGAAGATGTTGCCACTTGTTATGAGAGAAATGAAGAACAAAGACGGGCGAACTCCTTATGAATTATTCTCAGAGAATAACCAAGATCTGGTTTCCCACGGTTTAAAGTGGATGAAAGATTGCATGGTAGTCGCGACACTTATAGTCACAGTGGCATTTGCAGTAGGTTTTACAGTTCCAGGTGGATACAACCAAGAATCTGGGATTCCTGTTTTCATTGGTGGAAGTAGTTTTTTTGTGTTTGTAATAGCAGATGCCATTTCTTTATTCTCTTCTACAACTTCACTCCTAGTTTTCCTTTCGATCCTCACATCTCATTATCATCAATGTGATTTCTTGTACGCATTACCTAAAAAGTTGATGATAAGCTTGGTAACACTATTCATCTCCGTAGCAGCCATGATGATCACTTTTTCTGCCAGTTTCTTTGTATTATATCGTAACGGGTTGAAATGGGTACCAATTCTGATTGGGATTTTTGCTGCCTTGCCAGTCATCATATTTGCAGCTCTACAATTTCCTCTTTTGGTGGATATGTTCCGGTCTATGTATGATTCGAGGTACCTCTTTAAGCCCAAGAAGCGTATGCTTTACAATCCAAACCCCACATTCTAACTGTTTTCCGTGTTGTCTCTTGCAATAAAAAGTAAACATTGTTAATTAGATGTTGATCAACTCTTGAATTATACATTTTTAAGTGCAATGTGCATTGATGTTTTGTGGAAACCTGGCTAGGTACCATAATCTCATGAAGTGCGTGAAGTCTGATTATAGGTAAGAACTAGTTTGGTACCTGAGTTAGACATTTCTCTTTCTTTAGTTATAATCTCAATTTTCTTGCTCTATGTCATCTAGTAACATTTTAATGGGCAAATACAAAATCCCATATATAGTTTGTCAAAATCGTTGATCAAGTCACTAAACAATTTTACTAAAGGCACCCGAATTTCATTTCACCTACCCTGTTTTTCTAGAAAGAAACCCAAACCCATTACAATTATAAGCCCATCCAGACACATAAATGAGCGTTTGAACGTAGAAAGAAACTGAATCGCTTAAGATATTTAAATCTTCCTTGATCAGTTCAGCTGTATATATACCATACAAAGAAAAGCAAACACACAAAAATGAAAGGACTAATTCATATTTACAAGTCTAAACTGGCGCCTTTTCTGGCATATCATCACTGATTAGGGCCAAGGCTGGCCCAGTATAAAAGGTGGTGATTTTTTTTTTTATATTAGTACTAAATCCAGCAGCTGTTAAATACAACCTCGACTACAAAAATGGATTGGCCAAGTTACTCACAAAAAATGTCAGCACGCTATAAAGCGTTTACATGAACAACTTCATTAGTTGCACTTGCTTAAAGAATAAAGTGATATATATGTAATTGACTACTAAAAACACTTGCATTCTTCATCATTTAGATGTAGTGTTGCTTTCTCAAAAATTTCAGGAAAGAATTCTCGATAGAACTGAAAATGTGAGCTTGTAAAAATGTTTTTCCACTAAGCATTACCCTCCCTTTGCAAAATAAATTCCACAGCTTCTTCTACGGTATCAACAACCTGCACCAAAAACAACTTATTATGTGATATAAGGATGATTTTAGAAAGAAAATTTAGGAGGATACATAATTTTTCATTGAATAACCCCAATGAGAAATTTTAAGAGGATAAACTATGTGGCATAAGGAGAATGCCAAAATTTGCTGCTGCCGCCACATTACCAGAGTACCTAGCTAATACTTTATAAATAGGGCGACCATTACTAGAGATCGGCACTAATCACTTAAGTTCATTACAAACACGATTCCTTGCTTACTTATTTTGTTGGTTGATCATTTCAACAGTAATTCAAAAGTTTTGTTCATCATAAACTCTGCGGGTTCATAATAATATCATACTCCCTATGCTCCTTCAAAAAAACCAAAGGGAGCCCTGCTTTGACATAGTATGCCAAGTGGATTACTTTTTGATTTCAAAGTTAACAAAATTCACCTTTTTGAAATGTTGATGTTGAGTTTTGTAAATATATTCAGATCAATTGCGCATTAGAGGCTCCCCAATGCCCTCGTTCGGGGGGTTCGTCCGAGGGCCTCGGACGAGTCCACACCGTTGGGTGGGACTCGTCCCTGGCTCGTTCGGGGCACTCGTCCGAGGGGCTCGTTCCTGCAGGGACGAGTCGCTTCGTTTGTTTTTTTTTTTTTTTTTATTTTTTAAATGCAACGGCTATATTTCAAGGAAAAAGACAAAAAATTTGAAGTTTCAAAAGTTGGCAAAACAGGTCCCTCTAACGGCCTGTTTGACCACCTGCAGTCCAAAAAATTTACACTTTTAGTCCTTTAACGGCTAGTTTTTGAAAAAGCCTATATATACACCTTCATAAGCACTAGAACACACCACACTTTCATTATTAACATATACAAAGTAATCTCATAGCACAAATCATGTCGAATTTCAACAACCAAAAAGCCGACGACTTCTGGAACAACGCCGTGAACGATTTTAATCAATCGTACACTAACCAACCATCACAAATACCGTTCATCCCACAACCAAATGACCCCCGTTATCCTCAATTCATGGCAGCTTATTATGCTTCACTTGCCGCTACACAACCCCCTAATTTCTTCCATGGGGGGTCATCGTCAGCAGCATGTTTTCAACAACCTGATCAACACTCCGCTCCCACACCCGAATCTGTTCCCACCCCCCAATCCATTCCTGAAACACAACCAAAGAAGGGCCGGGTCAAAACCATGGCCAAACGCACCAAGAAAATCAAACAACCAAAAGAACCTGCTGCAAACTCGTCAAATTGGACCGAGCTTGAAATGAAAGTTCTCACTGAGTGTTGGATCGATGCTACAGAAGATCCAATAGTTGGCAAAGACCAATCGCTTGATTGTTTCTGGGGGAAAATCAGAGAGAAGTATAATGCAAGATTCCCCAACAACCCAAGAAATCACAATCAGATTAGTGGCAAGTGGAGAAAGATCAAAACAAATGTGTCAAAGTTCAATGCAATCTGGAAAGGGTATGATGATAATCGATGCAGTGGTGAGAACGATGCCCAAGTCATGGAGGAAGCGCGTTCAGCGTACTTTACTCAAACCAAAAATCAGTTTACCATGTACGAGTGTTGGTTGCTCGTGAAAGATAAGCCAAAGTTCTTCGCTCCATCCGGTCATGATGTTCTGGGGCGAAGCCTCCATAAAAGGAAAAACATTCTTAATGTTGTTGACAGTGACGAGGAGGAGGAGGAGGAGACCCAATTCGAGCCGGTGGATCTTGGTGATAATGACCTTTTCGGTGGGGATAAGTATACGCGCCCCCTACTAGGTCAAAGGCATCACGAACATCTGCTTCTTCCGATGCGGGGTCTGCTCGTTCTTCAGCTTCCGACCTAGCCGCCCGACTCGACCGACTTGGGTGTAAAAAAGAGGCGGTGTTGGATGAACAACAACAATCTTTGGCTGCCATTCGTGAGGAAGAAAGGAAGCGCACCATGTATTCGGCTCTTTCGTTCATGGGCCAAACAGAGTGTGATGACGAGGAAAAGAGGTACATCAAGGAAGCCAAGAAGAAACTCATGTCGGAGTACAAAGACTTCATATTCGGTCCCAATTAGTTTAGGTTTAGTTTAAAAAAATAAAAAATGTCGTAAGCTTTGTTTTTTTGGTTTTTTTTTCTTCCATTTTTAGGTTGTGTGCTTTATTTTATTGTACTTTGTTTTTTTATTTTTATGTTCGAAATGTATTGTATTTTTAATTTTAATGAAGTTGGGTGTTTTATTAATAGTTTGTGTTAATGGGCTTAAAATGTATTTTATTTATAGTTTAGAGGGTTAGAAGTGTAAAGTTCATTTATAGTTTAGATAAATGGGTAAAATTAAATAATTGGTGGGTCCAAGACTAGTCTTTGAGGGATTAGTCCATTGGGTGCATTTTGGGGGGATTAGTCCTTGGAGTTTTTTTTGCTGATGTGGCGCTGACAGGGACTAGTCTTAGGGGGATGAGTGGTGGGCATTGGGTACCCTCTTAGGGAAGTCCAAAGTAAGCTTTTATGGGGAATGGATAGAGTGCATAGTAAAAAAGGTTACATCATCTCAAGTCTCAACTCTGACTTACCTGATCAGCAGGATACTCTGTGTGGTTCTCTTTTCCTCGAAAAACACCTGTTCTTGTCAATATAGAAAACCAAGGATATCCGGCCTGGGATAAAAGCGCAAAAATTTACATCATATAGAATCATAACCTCGTTCAATTCAATAGAGTGCAGAAATATAATGAACACCTGTCTTGCGCCCTTGATGTCAACTGAAGGATTGTCCCCAATCATGTATAGGGTTTCAAAATGGTTTAATTTCATGTCTTTATTATCTTCAGTGAGATCACCATCATTTGTCAGTGGTTGAAGTTGCTTCAATACGGATTCTGCATTCTTGAACACAGAAGGATTTGGTTTCCCAAATGAGGTATACTCTAATGGCTTGTGGTGAATCCTACATGAGCACAGCCAGAATATATGCACAAGAAATTCAATTCTTGGTGTGTATGCTAAAATCAAGCAAATAAGAACAACAAATAATTCTTTTTTTGGGTAAAAGGTTGTCGCTCTGGTTAATTTTATAAATCAATGAAAATCACACGACCTAACAAAATTTTAGGTCGACTATACAAATTACACCACCATGAGCAGCGTCCAAAACAAACATGAGTGACATGCCACTCATGACCCCTATCAACAAACAATTCACTACATATTCTCAGAGTTCATGGTCATGGCAAATTGATGGTTACAAAGTTTTAACCTTTTATCCCACTTGTAGACACTACGCCACCAAAGTAATGTTTTATAATATGGTTCAACTGGGTGTATTCACTTCAATAGTTTGATCCCAAATACGCACATAAATCTTCATACATATATATATTGCAGACATTACCTGTTAAAGATACTTTCTAAAGCAATCCTGAAAGCCCCCATGCCAAGACGCTCAGAAGGAAACACAGCCTGCCTTGACCTTTTACACGATCAGTGCATTCCAGTATACAAGGAAAAACCATAGAGTATGTTCCAAAAGAAATACAATTGTAACCGCCCACTTAATCTTAAAAGCTAAAACGCTAAGAAACTACAACTCTTCTTAAATAAAATTATAAACATACATATTTATTTACATTAATATGACGACAATCTTGACCCCGACAAACTTTCCTTTTCCTTATCTTTCTTTCTAAATTTAAATCAATCAGAAATATCAGCTAACCAAACTATATGACTACCCAATATTATCTCATTTGCTAATTAGGTAGCTAAAAATGATAAGCAAGCGACAACAAACAATGAATGTTAGTAATGACCTGATATTCAAGATCATCAGCTGCAAAATACATATGTGGTTGATGATCAGACTTTTCTCCTGGAAGACCACCCGACCTCAAAATGTCACAAAGAACCTATGAAAGTATAGATACTATAAATGCTTACTATGTCTTCGTGAACATATAGATTGAAATGCAAAAGAGTTTCAAATATAAAACAAAGGAAACTTACCTGAATATCTCTACTCCAGTCAACAGGATCGCTAACAACAAAAGCTGCTTTAATTCTTTCAGAAGCCACATCAAAACTTGGGACTGACTCACTGGAGCTTCTTTGCTCATTACAGGGTTGTTTTGTGGTCCAGAGTTTGTATGGTGATAGAGGATCAATGTTATTGAAGTAAGATGCATACTCATCTAACGAGATGGCTTTTCTGCACATAATTTAAATCAAAACACTGAGATGATTTGCAGAATGCAGAACATATTCAGACTATTGTAAATGATGATTACAGCACACTAAATTCCATGGAGATATTACTTAACAGTACTTACTTGAAACCATACTCGCACATCACCACTGCAGGCTCCCCTTTACCAGTGGCGACAACCAATTCATTTTCATACCTAAAACCAAGGACGATCAATCATATGTTATAACACTTCATTAACATCATAAAACCAAAATATGAATCATAGAGGTACCTCTTCAGTAAGTTCTTGAAAGGCGAGTGACCCTGTACTACCTGCATAAGGTGCATATTCATGTAGTGATATGTCAATAAGCTACTTGCATAAGGTGAATATTCATGTAGTAGAACAAATGAAGTCAATTATGATACTAAATGTTTAGGACTTACCTGAATTGGGTCGATATTTACTCCAAGGAGTTGACTTAAATCCGAAGCTCGCCTGGATTCAGGGATACCTCCTCCTGTTACATTAGAATATATTTAAAGTGCCTGGTTAAATTTGTTGAGAATGGATAATTAAAGATAAATGTTTCACTAAACGAGGTTAAAGTCCTCCAATGTACTTACCATTTGTCAGAAACAGATAAGGGATCTTTAGACTACCTGCAAGAGAGGATGGAAGAGAAATAAAATCAAACTTTAGAGTAAAAGTGGAGAGAATATATGTAAACATGCAATTTTTGCTAAGACTTCAATAAAACCGCTACACTCACAATAAAAACTCTAGTTAACCAATAAAACACCCTGAATCCTCGTACATTTTACAGCTAAAAGCAACCATGTGTTTGTCAAACCCTGAATCTTCTGAAATCTACCTCATTAAAGATGTGTTCACTAACATAGTGTCCAGCAGTTTCCGCCTAAAGTTGGTTTTAGCCAAGTTGACAAGAATTTAACCCAAAACTGGATAAATCTTAAACGGGTAAGTTTACTATTGATTATACATAGAATCATATTGACCCGAGTAACTTATAATAGGATTTTAGTTCATTTTGTACTTATACTTATTTTAGATATCTTTATTATATTGGCAGTAGGGTTTGGACTTGGGGTCTCGGACGAAAATGCATGGTTCATTTAACAAACCCATGTTTCAGATAATCAAATGAAGAAAACAACTAAGGTAACAAACCCTAACTATAACTCCAATTCAGGATAAGTAACAAAACCTGAAACCCGACCCATAACCATATAAGCTGAAACCCGATTCAAACCTGTACAACTCGACCGGTATATTTAATGTTGCATTTTTTTCCTTATCTTTTTGACATAATTTATAAATGCAGCTAACCATGTTCCCCTCATTACAGACAAACACTAAATATTTAAACAAATAATAGTTACCAGAATCATGATACAACCGTCTCAACGCTTTCGGGGAATCGCCAATGGGAGTATGGCCACGGAGTATAACACCATCTATATCAAATGCTATTCCAAATGAACCACCTCTGTTTGTTTGTTTGCTGTTTCACATTTATCAAAACAAACATTTAATTTATTTACTAAAATTAAAAAAAAAATAGGAGACAAATAAATTGATAGTAGTAATAAATAAGTGCAAATTACAATAATATAATATAATGATATAGATTGAATAAAAAAACCTTGATGAATGAAGCTGAGCTGTTAAGACATGGTTACTATGCAATTGAAGTGATGGAGATCTGTTTCTTAAAACCCTGGAAACAGTACGGATACTATTCATATGGAATTTCATACTTTCTGTGTGTCTGTCTGTCTGTCTATGTATACATTTGCATATTTAGGAGACAAAGAATTGTATTTTTGGGGTAAATGGGATTTGCTTAAAGGTTTTTCAGCCTGAAAAAAAATACCCGAGAAAAATTGAGTACCTGTGATATACAAATACTAGGTACTCGCGCGTTGCGGCAGTGATGTAGGTGATGACGGAGTGGTGATGTAATGACGGTGGCGGTGGTGGTGATGTAATGACGGTGGCGGTGGTGGTGATGTAATGGCGGTGGCGGTGGTGGAGGTGGCGGTGATGGGGTGATCTACCTGACGGCCTCTCGGATTTAAAAATTCGTCAAAAGTATATCGAATGACCTCTCTAATGAAAGAGCATGAAATTTTAAGAACACCCATATAATTTTTATAATTTATCGATGTACGGTTTTGAAATAAAAGATTTTGAATGAATTAGAGGAATAAAATGATTTATGGAGGAGAGAAAAAAAAATGAGTGGTTGAGATTTGAGGAGAGAAAAAGGGTATTATAGTTATTTTAGGTAAATATAAAATAGATAGGAGGGGCATTTTGGAGAAGTAAATGTTGAAACTTAAAATTTTAGACAGGGGCTATTTGTTTTATAATATAGTATAGATATAGATATATATATATATATATATAGTATATGTATTTACCATTATACCCTTTAGTTAGTATATATAGGGGTTTTTTTTTGAATAGTATATATAGGGGTCTTAACCTAATTCTTGTAACACATAATAACATAATACGATATACTACTCTTTTCCCTCTATCTCTCTTCTCCATCACTATCTTCTTCATCTATATTGTTAATCATTGTTTATATTGTTGTATCCAAAATCAATCATATTTTTAACACGTTATCAGCACGAAAAGCTCTCAATATTTGATCATTGATTCAACAATTTTTCAATCCGGGCTCTCATAAGCAAATGCACATCTAAATTAAGATCCAACAATATAATTTTGGTGTCCATGCAATTCATCATCACAATCCTGGTACATACCTCTATTTTTTTTAGTTTTCCTTTTATACGAAAAAAAAAAGATCATTAATATATAATTTTCGATGATGAAATATGGGTTTTTTCTTAATTGGTACAAAACTGAAAATTCAATTCTAAAGATTTGAAAAAGAAAACAATAATAAAATAAAAAAAATAAAAATAAAAATTCGTTTGGAACATATAATCGTATTAGGGTGGGGAGTGCTTCACCACCCGTCACCGCCCCTCCCCGGTTTTTCACTTCCTCCCCGCCCACTCCCTAAATGCAAGGAGCACTTCCCCGCCCCTCCCCGCCTTTTTTATTTAATTCATTTTCTATTTATTTTAACAAACTTAAATAAATTAAAACTTTAACTTCAATTAAAAATACACCCACAAAATACAACTAAAACACATAAATTTTTATTCAACACACAAATAACTAGGGCATCGGCCATCCGTATCTCGTACAAATGTCGCGTTTCCGCGCCAACACCATCTCCAACATCGGCCCGGTGAGGTGATCGTGTGACCTGATGACGAATTCCATATCGTTCTGCTCTTGTTGACTTTGGACCATACGTGTCATCTCCTCCTCCCGTGCTTTCCTAGCTTCCTCCGCCGCCATATAACTATCCCTCATCGCCTTCTGAATCTCAAGCTTCTCCTCTCGAGCTCGTTTTTTATCCTCATTGTCGCATTTCAATTCCGCGACCATCTTCAAGAACTCCTCAGATGTAGTGGAGGCGGATGTAGCAGCCTGCTTACCTCTAGGTTTACGGCGGGGCGGCGGCACGGGTCTAGCAGGCGCCGGTGGTGCATCAACGTCGTTCCCACCTACATCTTCTTCGACACCCTGATCCTCGTTCAAGTCAATATGGATCGACGCCTCCCCGGATGAACGAACATTCACATTCGACCCTTCCGTTCTTACCCTTTTACTAGCCGAATCCTCCATTCCCTCCAAGGTAAGAACTTCCGCCCATTTAGGCGCGTTTTTCAAAACCTGCCACGCCTCTACATGTGGAAACCCGGACCTGTTATTGTACTTCCGCATGTACACCGTCACGGCCGCCCTATACACATCGTCGTCGCTTTGGCCACTCAACATCTTACTCTTCTTAACATTATAAATACCACTAAAACCCGAAACCTTATGCTTCAAATCCTTCCATTTCGACCGAATCATTTCCGGTGTACGGCCCGAATCACGCTTTAAGTGGACTTCCATCTCAAGCTTCACCCTCCTCCAAAACGAGTTGCCCGTTTGGGCGTTTCCGGTGTACGGCCCGAATCACGCTTTAAGTGGACTTCCATCTCAAGCTTCACCCTCCTCCAAAACGAGTTGCCCGTTTGGGCGTTTCCGGTGTACGGCCCGAATCACGCTTTAAGTGGACTTCCATCTCATGCTTCACCCTCCTCCAAAACGAGTTGCCCGTTTGGGCGTTTCCGGTGTACGGATCCTCGGACACGTTTAACCAACCTTTTGCCAAACACGCCTCCTCATCTTTCCCCCAATTTCGACACGCTCTTTTTCCTTTAACCGGAACTTGTGTTTCCGGTATTACTTCTTCTTCTTCCTCCTCCTCCTCGTCCTCATCCTCTTCTTCTTCCACATCTTCGACATCATCGTATTCTTGTTGTAATGAAGAACCACCCGCAAATTGCGGTTGTGATGAAGAACCACCCGCAAATTGCGGTTGTGATGAAGAACCACCCGCAAATTGCGAAAACCCGGATACACTTTCATTCATGTATTGCGAAACTCCCGGTGTTACGAAAAAAGCGGGATCCATTTGACTCAAGAATTCATCAACGGGTTGCGGTCGGTATTCATTTTCAGTGGTGTTTTGTGGCGGAGGAGGAGGTGGCATTGAATCGAGATTGTTTGGGGGCGGTGGTTTTTTGCGACGTTTGGGAAGTTGATTAAACAATGGATCTTTTCGTTTTTTATTACCCTTTCCTTGATTCATTTCTGTGAATTTTGTTTGTATGAATTTGTGATTGAAATGTGAGAATGAAACAAAGAAAAAAAAATGAAACGGCAGTAGGCAGGGGAAAAAAAGAAAAGAAGAAGAAAGAAAGAAAGAAAGAAGGAGAGAGGAAGGTAACGTTCAACCGAAGGTGGGCCCCATGTGATTGTTTTTTTTTTTTATGTGTAACGGTCGACTTTCAAGCGAGAGGGAGCCGGGGACCGTGGTATCCATGCCGGTCACCACCCAACCGGTACCGGTACCACGGGGCGGTGTTCCCCCCGGTACCGGACCGGTACCGGTGTGGTGCCTAACCCACTCCGTCCACCCTTAGTATCTGTAGATCTTGGTTTCGTAGCAAACTGATTGTTTGTACATGATATACTCTTGATACGTACTGTTCTTGTGAAACGATGACCCCCATTACATCCGCTATGAATAATATATCCACTTGTAAATAAGAAGAGAAGGAAAGGAAAAGTGTATATAAATCACTTCATATATGTTTTCGCTTCTCACTTTCAAAAGGCTAGGCTGTTGATTATGTTGAATAACTGTATATGGATGGGGATTTTTATCGAAGAAAATTATTTTCTTCACTTTTAATCGAGAGGCACAAAATTATCTTTCCTTCAACATAAAATATATATAGACAGAATCAATGTTGAAAACTTGAAGGGAAGAAATTTTTCCTTTTGGTGTCTTGGAAAAGATGACCAACAAAGCCTAATTTATTCTTAGAACAATTACCATTTAAAAAACTCGTGTATTTTTTTTTTTTTCCGAACAGCAAATGTTTAGTTTTACATGTAACCTTTTTTTAAAACATTTTAATTGCTACATGGATAGTTAGCCTTGGGAACTTGATATGATCAATAGATATATTACCTACCATTATTTGATCAATTTAAAGACTTATAGAAAAACTGTCAATTTGCTATATTATATACTAGTACTAATACCCGTGTGTGATGCACGGTTCAACTCAAATATCTATTTTTGTAATCCTGAAAAAGTAAACAGGCACCCTCTCAAAGCTTATCGTGAAATCTTGGGACTAATTTCTTCCTAACAGTAGTCTGATCTGTTTATATGTGAACAATAACACAATATAGTAAGTTATAATAAATTTTTAAACATCATCAATATATGTATAAAAAATATATGCAATGCAACCCTCTTGATCAATAAAGACGATCTCAAGTGTTTAGGTCAATAATGGATTGGAAAAAGGAGATGTTTCTCATGTTCGAATTTGCACAAACAAAAAGAATAATCAATTGCTTCGAGAGTAATATCCTCTACTAACAGGTCGGTAATAGTCAAGGTGTCTTCGGCAGAATCCATTATGTTTGACCAATGCCTCAAAAAATTATACATAATCAAAAACAAACATGGAGATTATCATAATTAAAGCCCGAGCACTATACATATAGTTAATCCTTCTTGATTTATATAATTTATTATTTGACCATAAGATAAATCTTTATATGGGATATTATTATTAAAATCCTTTTTAATCTTTTCTCTTATTCTTTCTGCAAATAATTTTGGTAATCCTGCAATAAATCTTTCTTTCCAATAAGCTTCTCTACAATTTTCTCTACTCATTACTTTGGATAGAAATATATCTTTATACCATCTAAAATCTTGTAATTTTCTACATGTTAAATTTAATAATATTAAAGAATTTCTTTCTTGATAATCACTAGGGCTTCCTACAAAATGTTTTATTATAGCAAATATTAAAGTATTTATTATATCAGTTGTTTCTGTTGGTATTTCTTGATTATTTGTACTTTCATTTTTGACGACTATTATCTTTTTAGCATTTTGAATAAATTGTCTATCTTGTAAAATTCCATAAAACCCCACTTGTCAAATCTAAACTCAAAAAGTTGTAAGCAATAAATACAATATTTGATCTATATAGATACAACTTTTAACAAAAAGGAAAAAAAGTTTTTAATTCTTGAAAACCCAAGTTACAAAGAAAACATAAATTAAAATAGCAATTATATCAATAATATAACCAATCTACTAATAATGATCAAGAAACATGATTAGAAAAAAGCTTACCAGAAAGTTAATGTAAAATAAATGATGGTTAAATATCATATTATTGAAGTATATATAGACATCGAAAACCATAATAAAAACAAAATAAAAAAGTAACGAGTATTTGAAGTAGGATATAAATGTTGATAGATCTAAATATTTGTTATTGTTTTATGGTATAGATTGATATGGAAACATTCATTAGTATCAGTATATGTATAGAACAACTTATAGTTTAATTTATTTATTATCTAATTATTATAAACATAGTCTATTAATATAAGGAAATCTTTTAAGTATTGTATTAAAATAAGGAATTCATTATTTATAGATATTAATAATTTATATATTTTTATTAAAAGTTTTTTTAATGATTATGATTAAAATGACACTTGTCGTTTTAATGCAATGCCACGTGTCGATCAATAAAAACTACAATCCTATTTTAGTTTATTATTAGTAGATTAGTTATACGAGAGAATACCTTTATGTTTAAACAAGGCAAAATGCATCTTATAGAAATATAATTACTGATTATTTTTTTTATTTGTTTTGGTCCAATTAACGTGATCAAAGTGAAATTTTTAAACTTATTTACCTTGATTATGATTATAATAATTATTATTACTTATTGTTATTAATATTGTCATTGTCATTAATGATTATTTATTAAAATGAATAGAGGCAAATCAATTAGATAGTATAGTTAATTATGGTAATTAAATAAATAAATTCAAAGTGATTGTTTGTCTCTATCATTTTGTGCAAAAGTTTCGGAAATCACTTCTTTGGTTGAAATTAAATTTCCTGGCCAAATAAGAAATACAGTACATATATTCTCTATATATTCTCTAAAATCCACCTCATTAATACGATGCTTCTATAATCTCCAAATAGTACAGTAATAGACATTTTTCTTTATAGTACATTTAAATATATGGATTTGAAATAGAAATATGAGGGAGTACGTAGTTCTCTACTATTTCATCTATTCTCTTGACAAATGAAAATTATATGCATTTAATAATTGATTTTGATTTCCAAAGAAATATGTCTTCTAATTATAGCAAATCTATTCTTGGTGATGAAATTTTAAAGAATAATGTTTCAACTGTCATAATATTGGATATTTAGAAACAATTGGAGTCATCTAAACTCAATACCATAATTGGATTTTTATAATTAAACATTCCATTTATATCTATATCTAATAACATAAAATATGCAGTTCGTATTTGTTAAACTTTATTGCAATAATAAGTACAGTAGTATTTTAATATTTGGATAGTAATGAAATAAAGAGAGTCTGAAGTTCTCTTACAATATTTATCTTATTCAAGCTGCATCAAATAGAAGTATTGCACTTGGTCTAAAGTCAAAGATGAAGATCAAGGATAGAAGGTCAAGCTGATGGGTGGAAGTTAGTTTGGTTCTTATAGTCAGCTTGGATGGTACGGATACAACTTAGAGTATTGCAAGTGCTCTAATTCTGTTATACAACTCTGTATATCTATCACTTGACTGGATAAACATCAGGAAGGACATTCTAGAGTGTCAGTTGGTGATTGTAAACATTCTATGAGGTGTCCGTTATCATGTGATTGCACGATCGTGTTGGGAAGCATCTGGGAACAAAAAGGACAATGTCACTATCATCCAGTACTGATCATGCAGAAGCCATTAGATCAAGACGCGTGAAAGAACAATGGACGACATCTAAAGCATGGTTGATGCCTATATAAACCAGCCTTAGAGTCTCAAGAATGTGTGCATCCATTACATTAACTATCACAACGATCAGAGTTATCAGCATGGATCCGTGGTGTACTCAGCTTAGGCTAGTAGAGTTAATAAATAGAGTTGTAACTTGTTATGCAACCAAGTAGTTAGACTTGTAGGCTTGTCTGCTCCACAACTACTTGTAATTCTTTTTATTCATCAATAAAAGAATTAGTTGAAAATAATTTACACTTTGTTCTTGGACTGCACTTTACTTTATTGTTCTTATATATTCTGTTATTTATGCTTTACTGTTATATCTTAATTTAACTCAGACTGATTATGAACAAGTTTGTTAAAACACTTAATATTTCGCATTAAAAATTTAAAAGTTGTACTCACTCGTAGAACTCTTTGAGACATATTAAACCATTCTGTTATGACCTATCATACTTCAATAAGATTCCCTATTTGGTAATACCCATCAATTATTGTAATGCAAGTCATAGCATTGACCATTACCCTTTTCACATGGATTTCATCAAACAATTCATTTGCATCCACCTTTCTCTGTTCAATATCATTGAGCAGTGGAAAGGCGTTGAGTAGATCATCTTGTTGGATGAACCCATAAATGAGATAATTGTACGATAAAAGGTCAAGATTAAAACCCTCCCTAGAACTCTTTAAAGACCTCCATTGCTAACTCTAACATTTGATTCTTGGCAAAACTTTGTATGAAAGTATTGTAAATTTGTACATTAGGAATAATACCTTAAGCCACCATATTTCTCGATCAAAACCGAAAGATGATTCCTTTGGGCTTTGGGTTTCCTTCCTCAGAGAGACCATCAACCAAATCCATTTTAATGGCTGTTAAAAAAAAACCATTTTAATATTTGACAACGTCTATATCCATTTACAAGAGAAGTCAAAAGCTAATAGAAATTGTAGAGCCCACCAAAACAATATTTGTCATATTTTAATTGGTTACGATTATTTCTTACTAACCTTATCGGGTGGTAAGGAACTTATGACCAAATACATAATTTTTTTTGTAGGTGTCCAAAATTGACATTCATTCTCAAATGTGACCATCTACGTAATTTACCCTTATTTAAACGTAAGTCATTTTGAAAACCTATATTGTGTTGAATTATTGTCGTAAGATAGTTTATATATAAATACAAATACTTTTAAAAAAAAAAAAATTACAAATATTTTCTTAGCAAGTAACGAATAAACAAAGTCAAATTCATATATACATAAAAATACAGAGTACATAAAATATATGATAAAAAACCAAAAATAACAAGAGCAATAAAGTGCTTGATAGAACATATCCAGATATGTATCCTTATTATGGGGACCTTTATTTTGAGAACCCATTTTTTTGTAAGAACCGTGAGAACTCTTAAATTTCATATTGGATCACATGTTTTTTTTTGTTCATTCACATGTGAAACGTTATAAAAATATATGTTGCAGAAGAAAATTTTTTCAAAACCTTATATATAGCCGTTTGTCACATGTGAACAAAAAACGTGAACAAATTCATTCACAAGTTCACAAAAGGCTAATTTGAAGGTTTCTTAAAAAAGTTTCTTCTACAACATACATTTTTATATCATTTCACATGTGAATGAACAAAAAAAACATGTGAACAAATATATAATTTAAGAGTTCTCATGGTTTTTACAAAAAAAATGGTTCTCAAAATAAGGAAACTCTTTATTATATATATATATTAAAAAGAAAGCTACCGATAAATTGTGCAAACTACAGTATCGAACTTTTGGCCTGATTTACAATTTGGGCCTTGCACGTGTCTTCTTTCGTGAGTAGGCCCATGCATATGAAAAGTTACCGTAACTTTTTTTGTGCGTTCCATTTAATCAGATTTTGTGTCGCTTATGTCATCAAAATGTTTAGTTCGGATGTAATTGCTGCGTGCCTGGGTACATGTTTTTCATATTTGGTCATCTTTCAATATAAGATTTAATTCTAAACAATAGATTAACATCTAACATTAACGCTTATTTTTTATTAACCAATATATATCTACATCACTCAAAATTTGTAGTGAAAGTTATTAATGTAATGTGGCTATGATGTATGGTACATCATGCATTAGAATTTGTACATTGTTGAAACTTAAAATTAATATTTAAATTTTAAGTTCAATGTTGAAAATCAAATTTTAGATTTACTTTATAATATAACTAGATTATTAACCCGCGTATTACGCGGGAGAACACATTAAAAAAACATATTAAAAGTAATGATGGATGTTAAGATATATACTTTACAATTGATTTTTGTTATAAAAAGTTGTTTTGTTTCATTGTTTGGTACAATTATTTATTTGATAATTGAATATATCAAGATAAACTTAATTGATAAGATCGTTTCAACTAATAGAAGTCACAAACAAAAGGTTAAGGTTATGGCTTTTCAAAAATAAGAAATTGTTGTTAACATCTTGTATCTTGTATAATTAAAAGATAAGTATATATCTATTCATACTTTAACCCTTCACGCCATAAAATACAACTATATATAGACATATTTTTAATTAAGCTCATCATAAAAGATATTTTAAAAAAAGTTATTTTTGACCTCTTTTTATAGTTAAATAGTAATTATAAAGTCATAACTTTTTCGATTATTTATGATATAAATTCTTGTTGATTTTGATTAAAAAAAAGTATCTTTATATATACTAAAAGACAACTGACCTAATGACTTATTAACCAATCATAACTCTCAATTTCATCAAACTGATTTTTGTTGATGTCATCATTTAATTTTAACAAAACTTTAATTAATTAACTTATTTTAGATTATTTAAAAAACAAAAGTCGAGGACACATATATATGGATAAATACAATATCAAACATATTAATTATCAACTTCATCCAAAACATGGGTAAGGTAAATAGTCGATAACACATATACGGATAAATATAATATCAAACCTATTATCAACTTCATCTAAAACATGGGTAAGATATTTTTTTAAATATATTTTGTGAATTATATTTTCTACAAAGGTAAAGAACTCTTTGGCCGTGATATACAAAGGTATATTTTATTTAACATATTTTGTAAACTTGATACTCTAAATATTAAATAATTAAAAATATCTTAATTTTAAATTTTTTGCATTTATAAAATTTAAAATGCACACAATTTTTTACACGAAGTTGTTATTTTGACAAAAAAACATAACCCTTGCCTTTTTAATTTTATGCTAATTTTTAATGTTATATTTTAATTTAACTCATAGCTTAAATATTATAAGCATTCAGATCTTTAATATGTTCACGTTAACGAATAAAATACATAAATGACACTTATATAACAGCAAAACTTATACTTAATGCAAAGTTTGATTAACTTAAAAATCAAATGCACCGAACTCAAATTTTATACCATCAACAAATAATGATGTTTAATTTAACTCATAGCTTAATTATAAGCATTTGAATCACTAATATGTTCAAGTTAACGAATAAAATACATAAATGACAAATCATATAACAGCAAAAGTTATACTTAATGCAAAGTTTGATCAACTTAAAAATCAGAAGTACTGAATTCAATTTTTTATACCATCAACAAATAATGATGTTTAAGTCTTTTATAATACTCGCTATCTTTTAAGACAAAGGTGATTAATAAAACTTTTTTACAAAGTTTAAATATATTATTCTTATTCATAAACTAAAATAAGATGATCACTTACATATTCCGTGGATATACACGGGCTAAAATCTAGTATTTCTATTAAATAATCAAATAGCTATTGTTTAGTAAAGGAAGTTGTAAAACATTAACAATAAACATGGATAAAAATTTCTTCCTAAAAGTCTTACTAATTGTGTGATTATGACATTTGCTAACATCAATTGATAAGATTAAGAAACAGATGATAACATCAAATTTAGTTTTTATGCTAAAATTGTTTTCAAACTAACTTAATTATTAGTTTTCTAAAATTACTAACGGATCATAGGTTAGAATTTAAATGTGCCACCACCAGCCTATCCAATCATATTCCAATAAAAGAACACGCTAGGAAGAAACCCATAATTATAAGAAAAACCATTTTTGATGAGAATTGAATCCATGGCCTTCTAATAACTTAATTATTAGTTTTCAAAATATTTTCTTTAAAGGTTATTTAAAATCACCAATGAATCTTAGGCTAGAATATAATTGTGCCACCAGCAACTCACCCGATCATATTTCAATAGGGTAACACTTTAAGAGGAAACTTATAAACATAAGAAAAACCCTTCTTGATGAAAATTGAACCCATAACCTTCTCATAACTTAGTTATTAGTATTTCAAATTAAATAAAAAGCATGTAATATTTGAAAAATATAATCGAAAACTTTTATCTATACATATTATAAAGAAAATAACACTTTATTTTTGAAAGTGTTAAAAAATATGTAATATTTTCACTTACCATCCCTTAAAATATTTTCACCTATATTATCCCATTAACATTAATGATTAAATTACACTATCAATCCTTTATCTTTTAAAATATCTCTATTAACCCTTTACATCAATTATCTACATCACTCAACTCATATTCTATCACCAGTAGTCGCCCCCACCATCACATCATCGACGCCATAACCACCGCCGCATTGCGCGGGTAACGTGCTAGTTTAATTGAAATCATATGATGTTATAATATAATCGAAATCTTGCTATTTGTAGCGTCTATCTCATTTATTGTTTTTATTGTAAAGCATTTAATTTTTGAACATTTTAAATTTAATTGAAAGAGAATGTAAACATATAAATGTCATTGAAAGGATTGTAAATGTAAATGTCACTAATTTAGCAGTTTAGTTTTTTAGTATTTTAGTGATTTAGTAAATAAATTTAGAAAAATAAAATGAGGTAAACAAAGCAATATAAAGGCTACTATTCAATCTTATTTTTTATTCAAAGGTTTATAGTTTTTACATTCATAAAAGAATTTACGACTCTGTTATATGGACCATCTATAGAGATATTCGTTTCAATCTACATGTGCATCTCACATTCTCACGTTTGCGCCACTGATGAGGTGTTACAATTTACAATACCACAATTTAATTTATTATAACTACAAGTTTTATTTATGAATAATAATTAAAAATATTTTTAATCCGTCGCTACATCATCTTCAATACTTTGCACCGGTACCATGCTATCATTTTCTTACACAAGTATTTGGTTTAAAATTAACGTCGTCATGGCACATTGTACGTTATTTATTGTCTTCGCCACATCATGCGGGTACACATCTAATTTATATTCTAAGATTAAACCTTATATAGTCGTTTTATAGTTTTCATTTAGATGCATTATTATTTCAACAAAGTTTTATTTAAAATCATTGATTTTTTATTAAAATTTGTAATTAATATCATACGTACTCATTGTAACTTCTTACAAAATAAATAAATTGTATGATATTTAATCAATAAGTGGATTATTTATGGTAGTTTAACAAACATATGTTCTTTCTTTATGCATAGATAGATTTAAAGACTATAAATCCAAAATAAATATAAAATAATAAAGTAAATGATATAATATTACAATTTGTAAAAGAGGGAATGTAAGAGTTCGAACAATCTAATATCTAATTACGTAATGCAAGTATCATTATAAGTATATTAATTTTATAATAGTTTTTAAACATGATATGTTAAGTTAAAAGTGCTCGTATCATTATGTTAACTTTTATATAAAAGTTTAATCATTATTATTATGGTATATTCTAATAGTTAATTAGGGTATATTTTGACAAATCATATAAAGCAAAAGTATTAATATTGTCATTTAACAAAGTTGAAATAATTAAGTTTGATATAATGGTTTCAAATTAGGTTCCTATTTGTTTAGAAATGAATTTAGGACTTTGTTATATATATTGGTAGATATAGATAAATATTTTTAATCCGTCGCTACATCATCTTCAATACTTTGCACCGGTACCATGCTATCATTTTCTTACACAAGTATTTGGTTTAAAATTAACGTCGTCATGGCACATTGTACGTTATTTATTGTCTTCGCCACATCATGCGGGTACACATCTAATTTATATTCTAAGATTAAACCTTATATAGTCGTTTTATAGTTTTCATTTAGATGCATTATTATTTCAACAAAGTTTTATTTAAAATCATTGATTTTTTATTAAAATTTGTAATTAATATCATACGTACTCATTGTAACTTCTTACAAAATAAATAAAGTTGTATGATATTTAATCAATAAGTGGATTATTTATGGTAGTTTAACAAACATATGTTCTTTCTTTATGCATAGATAGATTTAAAGACTATAAATCCAAAATAAATATAAAATAATAAAGTAAATGATATAATATTACAATTTGTAAAAGAGGGAATGTAAGAGTTCGAACAATCTAATATCTAATTACGTAATGCAAGTATCATTATAAGTATATTAATTTTATAATAGTTTTTAAACATGATATGTTAAGTTAAAAGTGCTCGTATCATTATGTTAACTTTTATATAAAAGTTTAATCATTATTATTATGGTATATTCTAATAGTTAATTAGGGTATATTTTGACAAATCATATAAAGCAAAAGTATTAATATTGTCATTTAACAAAGTTTTATTTAAAATCATTGATTTTTTATTAAAATTTGTAATTAATATCATACGTACTCATTGTAACTTCTTACAAAATAAATAAAGTTGTATGATATTTAATCAATAAGTGGATTATTTATGGTAGTTTAACAAACATATGTTCTTTCTTTATGCATAGATAGATTTAAAGACTATAAATCCAAAATAAATATAAAATAATAAAGTAAATGATATAATATTACAATTTGTAAAAGAGGGAATGTAAGAGTTCGAACAATCTAATATCTAATTACGTAATGCAAGTATCATTACAAGTATATTAATTTTATACAGTAATAGTTTTTAAACATGATATGTTAAGTTAAAAGTGCTCGTATCATTATGTTAACTTTTATATAAAAGTTTAATCATTATTATTTCAACAAAGTTTTATTTAAAATCATTGATTTTTTATTAAAATTTGTAATTAATATCATACGTACTCATTGTAACTTCTTACAAAATAAATAAAGTTGTATGATATTTAATCAATAAGTGGATTATTTATGGTAGTTTAACAAACATATGTTCTTTCTTTATGCATAGATAGATTTAAAGACTATAAATCCAAAATAAATATAAAATAATAAAGTAAATGATATAATATTACAATTTGTAAAAGAGGGAATGTAAGAGTTCGAACAATCTAATATCTAATTACGTAATGCAAGTATCATTATAAGTATATTAATTTTATAATAGTTTTTAAACATGATATGTTAAGTTAAAAGTGCTCGTATCATTATGTTAACTTTTATATAAAAGTTTAATCATTATTATTATGGTATATTCTAATAGTTAATTAGGGTATATTTTGACAAATCATATAAAGCAAAAGTATTAATATTGTCATTTAACAAAGTTGAAATAATTAAGTTTGATATAATGGTTTCAAATTAGGTTCCTATTTGTTTAGAAATGAATTTAGGACTTTGTTATATATATTGGTAGATATAGATAAATATTTTTAAACAAAATATAAAGTCAAATATCTTATTGTGTCATTAAAACAATGACCTATGTATTATGTGTTCATACATTTATTATTATTTTTTTGGGAAAAATAGGTCAACGTCAATTCAGTCTTTCTAACTGTATGATGTTTTTGAAAAAAATTATAACGTTTACATGCGATTGTACATAATAAATATAATGTTTTTCGGAGCAACGTCACATATCTCGTTCACACTAGAATGGACTCCTTTATGTGTCATTCCTCTCCAAACTTTACCTTTTCGTGAGGAATTAAAAGTGAAGAAAGAAAATGCTACAGTGACTTGTCGATTCCATTCGCCTTATCTAAAAAACAATAGAAAAGATCCCTTTTCCTATTCTCTCAATTCCATTTGATCCTACCAAACACCCTATATTTGAATTACTCCAATAATGTGACACTCTTCAAATAGAAACCGAGCCCATCCATGTAAAGCCCGGCACGGCCATAAAACCCAGCAAACGAACCTGCATCCCATGGTACCGAAAAACGAATCCCGCCCGCCTCGTTACCAAACGGGCCATCTGTCTTTTTGTTTGTCATAAAAGACAGTGAGGATATTACTGTAAGACCTTTAACCCAACCTGTGGTTAAAGGCCATCCGTAGGTTATTCCAACTGTTCCGACGATCCCCACGATCTGTTCGTCGGCGTCAAAGTTGACCTCAGAAATTCGGCCACCTGTATCACCATGCTCTCCACCATAATGTTGAGAATGATGCAACAAACCATTGGAATCCTGAGTTGTGAAAGCGAGGGAATAAATCCAATTCTTGTGATCTATCCTTATTTGCCTAATCTTCTGATTGTCGTCAAGAGGAAATGACCATGGATTTCCACATGTGCTTGATCCCCATAACCCGATCCGTGTGATTCTTTGGCAACTCTACAAGAGAGGAAACACACACACATATATATTATTATGGACGGATCTAGAGACAAAAAATTCAAGGGTATCCAAGTTTATTATACAAACAACTCTTAACATGCTAAACGTAAGAAGTTAATAAGTTTTTTCAACTTATTTCAATCTAGTCAAACATGTCTTCTAGTTTAAAAAAGATAAAAAAAAAAATATATATATAAAATTTTATTGTATGATTACTCTACTAGAGCAGTTATATCATTACTCTAGATACTAGAGAATATCAACTGAAAACATGCTTGAATATATTAATTTTTAACATGTTAAAAAATATTTTACTTGATGCAAACACCTCCTCCAGTCGCTATGGGTTGTTTTTGAAGAATAGGGAAAATCATGTCGTATGTAGACTTCCATTAACCAATTGCATATACACACCTAAGATTTACTCTCACATACAAATATACACACATACATTTTGGGGTAGTCTTTATATAACTAACCACTACTAGACATGCAGAAAAAAAACGGTTGTTTTTGAAGAATAGGGAAAATCATGTCGTATGTAGACTTCCATTAACCAATTGCATATACACACCTAAGATTTACTCTCACATACAAATATACACACATACATTTTGGGGTAGTCTTTATATAACTAACCACACTACTAGACATGCAGAAAAAAAACCGGGTTGGCCAAACCCGGTTCGTAAAAACCAAAAACCGACCCGAAAAAACCGGTTTGGTTAAACCCTGCTCGGCTTTCCATAAACTGGCGGAGATGAAGAATGCAGATGTTGAAGACCAAAGAAGAACAATGAAAAACAATGAAGATTTAATTTTTATTTGCTTGAAGACAATTTAGTTTATTTGAGATGTTTAAGATGTATTTCATTCTGAAAACTATTTATTTTCTTGAAGACAATGTATTTGATTGAAGACTATGTATTTGCTTGAAAGTTTTAATCTATAATAAAAGTGTGAATGTTTAAGTGAATTTCTTTGAATTTTTAAGTGAATTTTTAATCATTTTTATGTTTGATCTACAATAATACATTGAATATAGATTAAAATTTTCGAAGATATTCAGCCATCCACAATAATGTATGCTTTATACAGTTGTACTCTATACAATATAATATGTACATTTGTTGTAAATGGCTAAATGTTGTAGATTTATCATTGCCAATTTACTAAATATTACCAATTTTGAGTTATATATGGGCCAAGTGTTGAATCATTAACAATTAGTTGGCCAAAAATTAAATTACGTAGTTAGATATTGAATTTTTTTGAATTTTTAGTGAACTTTTAACCATTTTTATGTTTGATCTACAACAATACATTGAATATTTTTTTTCAATTCACTCAATATTACCAACTGTAAGGTATATTTGGGCTAAGTGTTGAATCATTAGCAATTATGTGGCCCAAAAACAAATTACGTAGTAAGAAAGTTGAATTTTTAGTGAATTTTTAGCCATTTTTAAGTGACTTATTAGCAACTTAAAAATGACATATTTTTATTTTTATTCAATTCACCAAATATTACTAGTTGTGAGGTATATTTGGGACAAGTGTTGAATCATTAGCAATTAGGTGGCCAAAAATTAAATTACGTAGTTAGATAAAATTTTTTTGAATTTTTAGTGAATTTTTAGCCATTTTTAAGTGATTATTAGCAATTACATTTATTTTTATTCAATTCACCAAATATTACTAGTTGTGAGGTATATTTGGGACAAGTGTTGAATCATTAGCAATTAGGTGGCCAAAAGTTGAATTACGTAGTTAAAAAACACTATTTTTTGTCCAAACCAGTTTTGAACCCGGTTTCAAAAAAACCGGTTTATGGGTTCGGTTCTTCGACCCGAAAACCGGTTTCAAACTGGTCCGGGTTTTGGTCAAACCCGGTTCGAGTCCAGGTCGTGCCGAACCCGGTTTTTGTGCACGGCTAACCACTACACACCATTTAAGTCATAGAGCCCTTTACTGACGTGACTGACATATCGTATAACGCCACACAAGGGGTTTTACGACGACACATGGTCTAACAAATCCCCAATATTAGTTAACTTAAGTTTGATTAACAAAAACGGTAACTTACAGTTTGAAATTCCAATGAGTTTTGTAGTTCTTCGATGATTAACTCCATTGTCGGGCGTCGTTTTCGGTCTTTTTTCAAGCACTGGTAAGCAATTCTCGAGAATGCTCGTAACGACTTGGGTTTAATTTGTTTTCGTAGATCTTGGTTGATGATATCCTCTAAAGTTCCCTCTTTGTAGTGACGTTTTGCCAATTGAGACAGAAAGCGACGATTGTCGTCAGCCTTGTATTTATAGATCACTCCTAGCCTTCCACATAAGACTTCAAACAATACAACACCAAGCGAGTACACATCAGATTCTTTTGTAAGCACATCAGTTGTTTCATATTGTGGATCAACATAACCAGGTGTGCCACAAGCATTCGTTTTAACATATGAATTAATCTCCTGATTCGTGACACGTATTTTTGATAATCCAAAATCAGATATTTTGGCATTCCAATTCTCATCTAACAAGATATTAGGACTCTTTATGTCACGATGGAACACCCTGTGTCCGTCACCCAGACCGTTATTAAGGTAGTTTAGTCCACGAGCAGCACCAAGACATACATGGAGCCGTTTCACCCATGTGAGATCCGTGGTGGCCGCCAAGTGTTTATCAAGGCTTCCACGAGCCTCGTACTCGTAAACAAGGATTTTCTCATTACTTTGGTCACAGAATCCAACAAGAGAGACTAGATTATCGTGTTTGTATCTAGAGAGCATGTCAATCTCCATCAAGAACTCACGTTGACCTTGTCTGCTGTTCGGGTTCAGCCGTTTTATTGCAACTAATTTGGTGGCTATGTTGGTGGAGGGGCAGAGTTGGCCTTTATAGACCAACCCAAATCCACCCCGACCGATGGCATTGTCATCGGAAAAGTTGTTGGTAGCCAATTGGATTTGCTCTAGTGAGATTTTTTTGAGGTGATCTGGTTTTGGATGATTGAGAGACATGATCGAGATGAGATTGACGTACGTACAACAGGAAATTAACGATTGGAGATCGATGATGAAATGAAAATGAAATCCAATCTACTCCGTTTATTCTGCTTTAAAATCAATAATTGATGAGTTAGGTTAATTGCATATGTGTGGATCCCACGTACCATTGCTTTTACAAACTCATTTTCCAGGAAATGGGGTAGTGGTGATATTACACTGAGTTGACAATAATATCAGTGGGGTTTTCCTATGCTACGTTCTGTTTCTCCTTGAATGTGATTCTGGCTACGTTCCCCATAAAGACCCACCAAGATTCTAAACAAGTTTTTTGACCTAATCTCCCCCATTCCTTCTTGATGATTCACGCAGAGCACAATTAGTTTGACACTATCCTCCATGTTCTCATGCAAGTTGAATTAGCTGGTTAGTTTTTAATTATTTTAATTCAACTATTGATGACATATCCCTCCTCCGGTACGAAGAATGAACAGTAACGCGTCACGATACGAAGGCTATTAGTAACGAAGGATCGCGCAGAAGATGGAAAAGATAAGAATTATTTCCCCTATAAAGTCGGGATTTGTTCTTATCAAGAGGGGCCGGTAATTATGGAAATTATACTCCTGGCCTTTTATCAAGGAAACCCTAAAAACTTGGCTTTCTCTCCAAGTCGAGCCTCTCATATAAAAAGAGGGGCGTAAGACCTTCAAGCACTCACTTCTCCTCTCCGAAAAATACACACATATGATACCGTCAATACAACACAATTAATTAGACTTTAAGTCTATCCCAAAGCACGATAATAATCGGCTTACTCTCACATCTCAACATACGATCAAACAAGATCAAACCCAAAACACAATAGCACGATCACAAATCGGCTAGCGTAAAGAGGTCAACTCTACCTTTTGGGAATCGCCAACAAACAACCAAAAACACCCATCACCCCTTTTCTAAACCTAATCTCGGTTTGGTGTACAATCATTTGGCGCCATCCGTGGGACCCATAACTCGAAATCAAAAAACCCACTACAAAGATTTTTGTGCATTCACACTGCGAGAGATGGTGAAGAAAAACAAAAATAGATCTCTAAAAAATAGGAGGTCAACTTTGGCAATCAGCCAGGCGACCACCAGCCGCCCAGATCCGATCGAGGTCGCGCCGGAAGGTTTTTATTTCCCTCCTCTAGGGGAAAATAAGCCTTCTAGCGACCCTCTTATTATCCAAGCCGCGATATTTAATATCGAGGTACACAGGGTCTACCTAGATAGCGGAAGCGAGTGCGATGTCATCTTCGAACATTGCTTCCTCAAATTGCCAGATGCCTTACGAGCCCGAAAATTGGACTCCCGGGGCCCATTAGTTGGCTTTTCAGGAGAGCATGCATGGCCGCTGGGGGAAATCGACCTAGACGTCACTATCAATGATGGGACGCACGAGAGGACTGAAACACTGGACCTCTCGATAGTACGATCTCCTTCGCCCTACAACATTCTTTTGGGAAGAGCTGCGATGCAGCGGATGGAGATAGTACCCTCAGTGATCCATAGGCTTGTCAAGTTTCGATCTGAAACAGGGATAGGCACGATCCGCTCATCTTATGAGCCGACAAAACAAATCAACGATGTGAAAAGAATAGAAGACGGAGATTCCTCCGTCCCGAAGGAACCACAGGGAGAAGAAGATACGACGAAGATCGTAGTTAACCCAGAATTTCCGGATCAGACGGTCTCCATAGGTGCCCATCTTTCAGACGAATGTAAACATAGGCTCCGGAAGTTGCTACAATCAAACATAGATATTTTCGCATGGGAGTACAAAGACATGATCGGGGTCCCTAGGATCCTGACGTTGGAAGGAAAACCATTCGTGACAGAGCACCGTCTGAACGAACGAAAGCATATAGAGCCGGTTCACCAGAAAAAACGCAGCCTCTCCGCTGACAGAGACGAGGCTGCTAGGAAAGAAGTAGAGGAACTACTGAAAGCCGGAATAATAAGAGAATCCGCCTACCCAATTTGGATCGCAAACCCAGTAATGGTAAAAAAAGGAGATGGGGGGTGGCGGATGTGTGTCGATTTCACTAATATAAACAAGGCATGTCCAAAAGACTGCTACCCCCTACCTGAGATCGATTGGAAAGTAGAATCTGTAAGTCCCTGGTACGGATCGTCAATAGCTTGATCCAGTTATCTTGAGGTGCGTAATCCCTCACAATAACTTGGTGATCAACAAAAAGCCCCTAGATCATCTGCGGCCTCGCAGATCTTCTTCGGGCTAGCGGAAAAACCTTTGACGACTATAACCTGCAATACCTGCTTGATATTTCGACAAATGTTCAACCCTAAACTCTGTTAGGGTTCGGTTTATATAGGTAACACCCGACATGGGCTTCAGCACATCGGCCTCGTAAACCCAGCCCAGCCCGTCACTAATGCGAGGTCGCATTCTGTGATTGGCCTCATATTTGTCCCTGCAAATACGGGGTCGTATTACCTATATGACTAACCTCGTATTTAACCCTGTAAATACGGGGTCGCATATCCTTTGTGAATTGCGAACTCGCAATTCATACTTAGCAGATTTACTATACATTCAATACTTAAACTTAATCTAGTATTCTATGCATAATACTAAGTTCATTAATGACAATCACATTACAAAGACATATAACAATATAATCCCAAACAATCTAGACTGCTATTGACATAGACGTGCACTTACAGACCCCCCCTTGGCAATAGCTTCTAGACGTTAACATACCTATGTCTTCGTCTTGTCTTTGTCATTAATCTACTTCCTCTGCTTCATCTTATCAGCCTTCTTCTTCTTCTGAACTTCCTCTGAATCATCTGCAGCCTTATAGAAATCACAGTCTGAATGTAAGCCGATCTTCAAGCACAAACTCACTGTATTTCTATATCGCAACGCTGGACCCTGAAAATCTGGTGGAAACCAAATATTAACATTGTTCAGCTTCAGCAGATCTTTCCTACAGAAGTTCACTAGATGCAAAGGCTCATAAATCCTGACAATCTCATAGTAATGATCACCATACATCACAGCTTCAAACGTCTTACTATCAAAGTACCAGCCTATCATATTATCCAATAAGTCCTTCTTGAATTTCTTCAAAGGCACTTCTTTGGCAAACTTGGTTGGCTTCTTTGTCTTCGGATCTATCTTCGATTTATCCTTGACCATCTTGCCTTCCTGTGGACGATACTTTCTTTGAGATGGATCCTTGATCTTCATGTCTTTCGCTATAGACCTAGCAATATAATTTCCAAACTCAGATCCACTAGGATTGATTAGTTCTAGCCTAGCTAAGCACCAAAAATCAACATCAGTAAGTGAGTTGATGGCTTCTTCGTTATAGTCCAAATACTGCACTCCGTCTGTTCTCCTGATAATGAGAAGTCTCAACTCATCATCCCAATGAAAACTCACGATTCTAGAGCATGCAGTAGTAGCGTAGGCTTCAACCTTCCCTCCCTTAATCTTGTCTTTATACTTGATAGGTTTATGCGATGCCTCATACTTAGCCATGTTTTTCTTCCAAGTAATAACCCAATCTGATCTAGTATCAACAGGCTCTGTATGTTGCACATCAGGATCTTCAGCAATTGGTTCTTGCATGACTGGAGCTTCAGGATCTTGGACTTGTTCAAACCTGTCCATTCTATCAAGCTTAGCTCTGAAGTCATCAATACTAAACCCTTTGCGCTCAACATCTTTATCCACAAGCCTTGAAGCTGTAACTGGCATATCGACTTCTGCGATATCCATCCAGCTCTCATCACCATAGATTATTTCACCTTCTTCCCTCACAGCATCAGTTGCCTTAGAAGACCCTACCATACCAGTTGCAATCTCATTCAGAGACTCTATTGCCTTGGTCAGATCTTCTTGATGCTTATTGCCTTTATCTTTTGCTGCATCCGGGTCTTGATTTGAATCATCATCTTTCTTTTTCGAAATCTCATCACCCTTACAGCCTAGATCTGGCAACAATTTCTTTTTCATCAAAAACTTCTCAAACAATTCATTTAACTCTGATTGCATCACACAATCTAGCATGACATCTGCAATCTTAGTCATCTGTTCAGCTACTCTAACTACTCCTTTATTCGCTCTAGTAGCCGAATTTTCTGCCTGAGTAGCTTCACTACGAACCATGTCAAAGTTGGACATGAGAGTGTTAATAAAGTCTTGATGATTCTTTCTTTCATCATTAAGAGCTTTCTTTAACGTCTCAACTTCCTTTTGCTTTCTCAGCATCTCTTTCTCATGGTTTTTATTTTGTTTCTCCAACTCATCAAACAAACCATTAACTCTAGCCTCTAACACCGTCATCTTTCCTTTCATGTCAGCCATACCAAACGCTGGTGGTAATATAGGAACTTGACGTATAGTCGCTTCAGTTCTTGGTTCAGGATTAGGCACTGAATCCTTCATTCTATGAGTTGTAGACGGCCTTTCAAGATTTATAGTTGTCTTCTGAGATCTTCTTGGTATCACTGTCTCTGCATGTGACTCAACTGATCTCCTAGACCTCTGTTCAGGAACACTGCTTGATACTTCTGGAGTCTTGATCGTCTCATCTACTCCACTAGCAGCAGTTTTCTCCTTGACTTTCAATTTGATAACATTTTTCTTCTTTGGAGCAGTACCTCTTCAACTTCTGGCACCTCAGATTCCCTAGAAGACTCTGCTCGTTTCCTTTTCAGACCTGAATTCAGATGAAACTTTCTTTGAAGCACCTTCAGAAGTACTAGCAACATGATCAACGATATCTTCATGTACTTCTACTTCTTTTTCAAGAACCACATCTCTCTCAACTATCACCTCTTCTGTGCCTTGAACCTGTGGTTGTGCTATGTCGCCCATTGGCACATCTGGCATCACCATCTGTAGAGGAACTGGATTAGCTACTGGCTCATATGGAACAATCTCAGTCCTGAATCTGGCAAATTCCTCAGCTGTAGGTGGATTAAAGTTAATATCCATTAGAGCTCCAAACAAAGGAATATCTTGAGCACCTGGATCACCATCAAAGCGACTCTTAAGCTCATCATATGCCCTTTTTACAATAGATGTCACTTTCAGAACTGACTTAGTAGCAGGCAGATTAGGAATATAATGATTAATGATCATCATAACGAATCTAGGATAAACCATAAACCTATGCCCTAGCCTGGCAGTCGTTTGTTTCCTTAATTCGTTGAAGAAATACTTAGAGAAACTATAAGGTTTGTTGTATACCAGACCAACCATCTGAGCTTGAGATTCTTGATTAAGCGTATCCCATCCGGTTCTTCTACTACACAAACTAACCAACAATATGTGCGCTAAGTATCTCCACCTTCCAAAAAATCCGCGCTTCTTCAATGTTCCCACATTCAAGTCATCAGCATATCCCATCCTAATAAATCCTCCAACAATAACCTCTCTACTAAAAGTAGTAGGTCCATTCTCTCCTCCTTCTTGATCTACTGTACCTAACTTCAAGATATCAATAAGATCGGAAGCCGAAAACTTAATGGTCTTGCCTGCAACCACCGTTTCAATCCATTCTTGAGTAGCAGTCTTCTTATGCCTTGCATTTTCCCAGAACTCTACCAGGTATGACTCATATAGCACAGGCGAGTGAGTAAGAATGTGATTAATTCTTGACCGCTTCAAAAATCTGAAAATATCATGATAATACTCTGTTCCATCTTGATTCTCGTCCAAATTAATCAGAAAGTTATGACCTGATACAAATTCTCTTGCCATTTCTGTAATCAATAACAAATAATTAATTACTCAAATAGGCATAAAAATTCATATGCATAACATAACTAAAATTATCCCGGTAATTTAGTCAAAAACATAAATTATCCCTGTAATTTACAACATAACATAAATTATCTCTGTAATTTAGTCATAGATAGATTAACTTATTTTCAAATCTTTTTAACATAAACTTTTGAAAATCTGTTAAATTAACTTTAATTAACCCTGTAATTAAGTTAAATGTAAATTAACTCATTTTCAAATTTTTATAAAAATAAACTTTTGAAAATCTGTTAAGTCAAAAATACGAGGTCGTATCCCTGTACGAGGTCGTATTTCAAGGTCAAAATACGGTCAACCAAACTCTAAAATACGAGGTCGTATTTTCCAATTTGGCCACGTATTTGATCAGGTCGTAAATCGGCATCGTATTTCGAAAGTCAAACCGGTCAAAATAAATTGACATTTACGAGGTCGCAAATCTGGGCTAGCAAAACCCCAAATGCGAGTCCGTCGCACTGTTCGTCTTCCCAACGCGATTTCGCGATTTACCCAACCAAAACTGGTAAAAATTGTTTCTTTATACTCGTATTCAAACGATAAAGATACCCCAACCCTTAGTTTTACCCAGAAAACATCAAAATCGAAGAAACTAAGGAAACCTAATTCAAAAATTTTGAAACCCTTTTTCTTGATTTTCTTGTTGCATGGTTAACTACTGGACGATTAGATAGTATACCTAGATTCGGTTTTTCACAGTGATGACGAATATATCAACCAAAAACACTTGATCTAATTGTATAAATCGAATCTAATATGGGGTAGCAAAGTAGTATTTTTGGGTCGTAATGCTCTAATTTTGATATTTAATATGTGAGGTCGTGTTTGGGTAAATTTGGTTTATATACCCACTTGACCCGAATGGGTCTGGGTCAACCCGACCCAATTACGAAGTCGTATATGCCCAAAGCCCAATCGACCAATTACGAGGTCGTATTCTGCTTCTTGCAATTACGAGGTCGTAAATACCTCCTGCACACTTTAAAATCAAAATTTCATCAAAGTTTCTGAATAATTGATCAATGATTACCACGAACTTCCTGGAAATATGAAAATTTAAAAGATCAAACCTGTAAGCATCAAATTTTCATCTTTTCCTTGATCTTCGTCTTAACCTGAAAAGTTAATAAACTTACCGAAATTCTTTAACTTTTCCACGATCAATCTTTCCAAAACTTTCTCGAATTTAGCTTTCCCGAACCTGTACCACTTGCAACAATTCATATTTCTAACCAGTTATAAAACTGATTCTTCATTCTTATACCTCCCCCTCAATTTTATGACTAGGAAGTATAACGATGACTAATCATTATACAACCATCATTCTTATGTACTCCCCCTCAATTTTATGACTAGGAAGTATAACGATGACTAATCATTATACAACCATCATTCTTATGTACTCCCCCTCAATTTATGAATGTGATACATAACTATGATAGAACAAAATATTGATTAAATACTTCATATTCTTATGAAAACACAATTGACTAGGTACTCCTCCTCAATTTATGACATATTTTCATAACTATATGATCTAAATAATCAATGCTTAAACCTTTCACATTCATATATGTTTCTATATCTAAGGTAACAAAGACCTTTCATATTCAAACAATATATCTATGTCTAAGGCATAAAATATTAACTATGTAGCCTTTCACATTCAAACATGACATTTCTATGTCTAAGGCACAATATAGTCAATAACCTTTCATATTCACTTAACGTCTATGACTAAGATTTTCTTAATCTTCTTCAATCACTTAATGTCTATGTCTAAGGTTTCACAAGTATGAAGTTGATAATCTTTCATATTAAAATAAAATTATTTCTATATCTAAGATCTTCAACTAATAATGACCTTGCTATCAACATCTGTAATTACTATATAAATAATATATTATAAAATTTTCATATTTTAGCCCAAAAATCTTCTCATCAGGTTTTTATAATATAACTTATACTTGATGTTCTTAGCATTGTCTTGAATACTTCAGTCTTCTGCTTAGAAACCCTTCCCTTGGATTGACTTCTCTGCAAATATACTAAAAAACAATTTCGAGACAACAAAACATAATTGCCATACCCGAAACTTGATCCTCTGAAACTTCAGATTTGAGAAGCAAACTTCAAACTCTCTGTATTGTCATGATAATCAACTAATGCACCATAGCTTGTTGTAGTTCTCCCCCTCAACGATAAATCTCTCCGAATTAAGCACACTCAAGTCCCTGCTCGCCTTGCCTAACCGGCATGTGATAGAGAGGTAAAATTTTCAACAATCAATCCTGAACTAGTTGACTCCCATGAAAACCAGAAACTTTGAAACTTGAATCACAAACTTCAGGAACATGGATCCTGTTTCAAAAGCAATATTTTGTCTCGAAGTCTCAATGTCTTGATTTATGGAGACATATATAAATCATTGTGCTTCCTTGTGCTAATACCTGCACAAACTAGCTTAAACAAAATACACAATGAAATCAAAATAAAGATGTTATTCTTCATTATTTCATTACTATAATATACGATAGTAACGACTTAATCTAGAACTACATTCTTCATTTTCTTCTCCAAATTTGTTATTCTTCACTATCATAAGTCATAAGCATATGACATTATCTTAGTCTAGAACTACAAATCTTCAAGAACTTGAACAAGACTAAATCCTTATAATCGAGATTTTAAGGTTCAAAAAGTAAGAATCTTAAGATCCCTGTCTTATCATTCTATTGATACTTATCTAGAATCTTAAGATCTCTGTCTTATCATTCTACGGATACTTATCACAAATTCTAGAATCTTAAGAACCCTGTCTTATCATTCTATGGATACTTATCACAAATTCTAGAATCTTAAGAACCCTGTCTTATCATTCTATGGATAACCTAATCTAGGTCTTCCAACAAAATATCTTTCATTATGCAAACTTATATAGATTCCGTTTCTAAAGTCACTTGTCTTTTAACTCTGTAAAAACATCTAACTGAAACCTAATCTCTTATATTTTTGCAAATGAAATATGATAATGCAAAATCCCAAAACCATATGAAATACTCCTATGATTGCCTCATCAAACTAGTATTCATCTTGGTTAAACAATTATAAATACTCCTATGATTGCCTTATCAAACTAGTATTTATCTTTGTTCCGGATATATTTGCATGATCCATATCTTGCTTCCATGGTGAGATCTTGCTCGACAACCTACAAAAACGAATATATGTCCGTTGTCCTGCACATCTCAACACACACATCAAATCTTCTCAAAGTAATAACATACAATCTGAAGAAATGAATAAAATAGCAAGATAAAATGAATATACTTAACAGTCTATTATTAACCTAAGTCATATTAAGGTCTATAATTCACTGTTGAGCACTTTCAAATTATGCACATAGTTTATCAAAATTATTTAGAAACTCTGTTCCAAATCTTTTTGATTAAAAAATCTTTCAAAGATCAAATTCAAAACTATGAACAACTCTGTGTCCATTCTTATGAAAATCTTCTTTCTAAGAAATAAAATGATTCTTTTAAATATAAAATTCAAAACTATGAACATCTCTGTGTTCATTCTTATGAAAATCTTCTTTCTAAGAATCAATGCAAAAGCATTAACTCAATATCCGTTTATTGAAATTAACAACTCTGTGTTCTTTTCCTTAAACCCATATTCTGTTAATGTGACATACTTTCTTTTAGCTTTTGATCACAACACTATTGCTTAACTACCCTACTCGTTTATTCATTGTTCCATAAGAACGTAGTTGAGTCCTCTTGGAAACTAGATTCTATTCTGACTCTATCTCTCGTGCAATAGGAACTTTTATTTAAACAATACAATACAAACAAAAGTTAAACATTTCACGAAAAGCATAATACACACACGCATACACACATACACTGAACATAGACGAATAACACATATATAAGAGCTAAAGTTACTGCTGATTAGATCAGATTAGCATGTTACATAAGCCTACTAGCGAGAAAATAATTCTCTTATTATTAGTTATGAACAGTGATCCAAAAATGATTACCAATATGTTTGTCCTCTTAAACACTCGGTACTTCCAGTCTCCTTTTTGGTTTGTGACACTTTCGACATACCCTGGCCAAGGACAGTCACAATGTAACCCGAGTAGCCTAATATGTCACTTAATCATGTTTGCGAACTTATGTGCCCCATATTCAGATACACTCTCACAATCGACACAAGCACTAAGATTAAGACATTTGGTGAATAAAGTGAGAAAGTCTTTAAGAATCAAGTCAGCGGTGACAGGTCGGTGATTCCTCACGCGCAAAGCGACTTAACTTGACTCACGTACGGAAATATACTCAACATTGCATAATGCCAAGTACTTGCATATTTGTGACATTATTTTTAAGCACTTATGAAAACCCGTGACTTTCAATGAGACCCGTGTAGCGAACTTTCTGACAACCTATCCCAAGTTGGAAGTTTTAGGTAGGTTAGGTATACAAAGACACCCCAAGGACTTACTTGTTCAAATCTCAAAGGCCACATTAGCTTCATATTTTCAACAGATTTAGTTTTATTAGATATTTGCATATCTTGTCACAAATATACATCCGAAAAAGCAATACATACACATATATGTACCCGAGACCTTCTATATAAAGACCAAATATTCATAATTACAATGCAAGATCTTTCATAAGATTTAAAGGACTTGTCTATTTTAAGAACAAGTATTCTTAGCCATATATCTGAATACGTTTCCCATAAGAACATTGTATACATTTAAGTTCAGATTATAAGGAAACCTTGGTACTTTGTGCCTACCGATATATCATATAATGGTATCACTGAACTGAGCATTTTAAAGTACAATTAAGTAGGCTTAAAAGCTAAAGTATCGTCACGTCTAATCGTCTTGATGCAGTGACCTTACTCTTTTTTATTATTATTTTTTTTTCTTTTCTGATTTTTCTCATTTTTATTTTGTTTTTCTGACACTATATGACACACATACATTACGACACAAACACTGACTCATTTTACATAGTTCCTTTTGAGAGACACTGTCACTATAGATTTCTCATTCCAATCAATTGGACTAACAACTCGAAACGAGTTCGATCGAAAGCCTTAGTGAACAGATCAGCTAAATTAAAGTCACTCGACACTTTTTCTAGGACTATTAGTTTCTTTTCAGCACAATCACGAATAAAATGAAACCTTATGTCTATGTGCTTAGTCCTATTGTGCTTAACAGGATTATTGGTAATAGATAAAGTGGATTTACAATCCGTCTTTATGAGAGTACAAAGGAAAACCTAACCGTGATAGCCAGAGCCGGTGAATGAGTATTCACTTGCTGTTCTGTAATCCAATCTCTCCCCTAAGACAAACATCCAATGATGTCTTCTTCCTTAAGTACACCAATTTCTTCATCCCTGTGATTAAACTAGTGCACTTCTGGAACTGACATATAACATAACCAACAACCTCAAGATGTGCCATAAAACTCGTCTCAGCTTCGGCGACATCTTCGTTCTCAGCTCTTACTGGTTCTGATGATTCAGGTTCCTCTTCTACCCTCTGATGAACACTACCATGATCATTGGCACATACCATAGGATCAAATGAATTATCAGCAAGATCGTTCATTTCTTCATCAAGGTCGTGAATTATTGCCATGAATGCATGATTCTGATCATCGGTACTAGTCAAACCCCAATTATATGTACCATCAGATTGAACAACTAAAGCTCTCGAGTTGTCTGTATCTCCTGAGCTTCTGTTCCCAGTATTAGCATATTGATGTCTAGAATTCTGACTCACTATAGAACCACTCTGATTAAAGTTCTGACTGGCCTGTAGCTGAATTGTTGTCCCGTCTTGGCCTCTGACACTCTCTTGCAAAATGTCCAAAACCATCACAGTTATAACACTTCACCTTGGTCTTATCAAACCCTACTTTTCCATTCACAACCTTCCTTCCGGTTCTATCTGTGAAATGCTGAACTCTCAATGTTAACATAGCTAATTGCCAGTTCAGATCCATTTCTTCCAAGTCATCTGGATCAACTTGCTTGTAATCCTCCCTAACCAAATCAGATCAGTTAGTTTTCCTCCAATTAACTTCTCATGAGCAGACACAAATGAAGCGAGCATGCCCAAATGTCCCTCAGCAGATCTTATGCTCATCGGCATCCCTGTGTAACCCGAGCTTGGAGAACTACTACTCTGAACCCCATTTTGCACTACCATGGCTGATTCCGGAGAAATTACATACATCAAGTTGCTGTCAGAATCCATTGACATCTTCATCTTGTTATTCTCTCCACTGTAGAAGGCAGTAATCCTTCCACTTGGAGATTTTCCAGAGGCAATACTATGCTTATCAAGTTTGGGCGGTGAATTGGCCTTTCCGGTTTCATGATCCATCAGAATTAATTGATTCAGCAAAGCTTGATAGTTTGCGGGTAACTGAGACGTCATTTTCTTCGAGCTAGTAAAATTCACGAACTGTTCAAAAATAAACGAGGTCGTAAAAGTTCACGAGGTCGTAAAGAGTACGAGGTCGTAAAAGTTACGAGGTCGTAAAATTACGAGGTCGTAAAAGTTACGAGGTCGTAAAAGTTACGAGGTCGTAAAAGTTACGAGGTCGTAAAATTACGAGGTCGTAAAAGTACGAGGTCGTAAAAGTCACGAGGTCGTAAAAGTTCACGAGGTCGTAAAATTACGAGGTCGTAAAAGTTACGAGGTCGTAAAAGTTACGAGGTCGTAAAAGTTCACGAGGTCGTAAAATTCGAGGTCGTAAAAGTTCACGAGGTCGTAAAAACGAGGTCGCAATTAGTTACTCGAGGTCGTAATTGAACTGGTGAGGTCTTAAAGAGCTCACGAGGTCGCAAACGAAATACGAGGTCGCAATTGAACTGGCGAGGTCGTAATTAGCTACCCAGGTCGTAAATAGAGCTGGATGAGGTAATACGAGCCCGCGGGGTTGCAAACGATGTTGAAACCTTTAATACTCTTGAATTCGAAACCCTAATACCCAAAACACCTTCGACTGCTGTAATTGTAGACTACTACTCTCTCCTTTCTGTAAATCTGATGAGATCTTCTTATGCCAAGATAGGGTATAGAAAGTACTCCTGATTTCCCTCCAAATTTTTTCCACCAAAATATGTTCTCATGAAACTTTGAATTCCATGTAAACTTTGGATATCATGATCATAGGAAAATTTTGATAATTCCTAAATTTTTTCGCCAAATCCGCGTCGACAACGGATGAAAATTGACCTAAAATTTTTCGAACGCTACCAAACTTCAAATCTTCATGATTCATCCCATTTTAAGACCCTGGGCAAAAATTATTTTTTTTCCCGCCAAAAGACTTTTTTTTTATTTTTTTTATTTTACAACAACAACAATAAGAGTCTTTAACAACAACAACATAAGAGTCTTCTCTCGGGAACTTACCCTATGTTTCTTCAGATAACCTTTTTCAACTCTGTGATTAAAGTCTTCTGATTAAACAACTTGAAACGCATAAGAACTCCTCTTTAATGTGTGGACTAGAACTGCTACTGCTTGTATATGCGAGGTCGCAATTTCTGAGCAATTGCGAGGTCGCAACTTACTTGTTCTTTACGAGGTCGCAATTTAAGAACCAATTGCGAGGTCGTAATTCTACCAGGTAGCAAAACTTCCTGATCAGCATCTTATTCGAACGACAACAGCTCTCCTTTTCCAGAAACCCTAATTTCGTCCCCAACCTGAAAAGCCACGAATCTGGGACTGCCTCAACATGCAAAACTAATCAGATCTTGTTTTCATCGTTACAAGGCTTTAACACTATAAAGCGTGTAAGGAGGAAAACACAATATGATATAGTTTCACACGATCAGAGATCAAAAATAAAGATTTCGGTCGTAAACTCCATGAAAAAATCACGGCTAGACGACCAGATCTCAATACTAATGTTTTCGGTCGAAAACTCCGTGAAAGAATCACGGCTAGACGACCCTAAACAGATGATGTCAATCACCAACAAGCTATAACCTTCCGGTATTAAACCAAGAGGCTCTGATACCAATTGTAAGTCCCCTGGTACGGATCGTCAATAGCTTGATCCAGTTATCTTGAGGTGCAGAATCCCTCACAATAACTTGGTGATCAACAAAAATCCCCTAGATCATCTGCGGCCTTGCAGATCTTCTTCGAGCTAGCGGAACAACCTTTGACGACTATAACCTGCAATACATGCTTGATATTTCGACAAATGTTCAACCCTAAACTCTGTTAGGGTTCGGTTTATATAGGTAACACCCGACATGGGCTTCAGCACATCGGCCTCGTAAACCCAGCCCAACCCGTCACTAATGCGAGGTCACATTCTGTGATTGGCCTCGTATTTGTCCCTGCAAATACGGGGTCGTATTACCTATATGACTAACCTCGTATTTAACCCTGTAAATACGGGGTCGCATATCCTTTGTGAATTGCGAACTCGCAATTCACACTTAGCAGATTTACTATACATTCAATACTTAAACTTAATCTAGTATTCTATGCATAATACTAAGTTCATTAATGACAATCACATTACAAGACATATAACAATATAAGCCCAAACAATCTAGACTGCTATTGACATAGACGTGCACTTACAGACCCCCCCTTGGCAATAGCTTCTAGACGTTAACATACCTATGTCTTCGTCTTGTCTTTGTCATTAATCTACTTCCTCTGCTTCATCTTATCAGCCTTCTTCTTCTTCTTCTGAACTTCCTCTGAATCATCTGCAGCCTTATAGAAATCACAGTCTGAATGTAAGCCGATCTTCAAGCACAAACTCACTGTATTTCTATATCGCAAAGCTGGACCCTGAAAATCTGGTGGAAACCAAATATTAACACTGTTCAGCTTCAGCAGATCTTTCCTACAGAAGTTCACTAGATGCAAAGGCTCATAAATCCTGACAATCTCATAGTAATGATCACCATACATCACAGCTTCAAACGTCTTACTATCAAAGTACCAGCCTATCATATTATCCAATAAGTCCTTCTTGAATTTCTTCAAAGGCACTTCTTTGGCAAACTTGGTCGGCTCATACTTTAAAGTAATAACAGGCTTCTTTGTCTTCGGATCTATCTTCGATTTATCCTTGACCATCTTGCCTGAAGAACGCAGGGGCTACGTACCAAAGGGTGGTTGACAAGGCGTTCACCACGCAAATAGGAAGAAACCAAGAGGCTCTGATACCAATTGTAAGTCCCCTGGTACGGATCGTCAATAGCTTGATCCAGTTATCTTGAGGTGCAGAATCCCTCACAATAACTTGGTGATCAACAAAAATCCACTAGATCATCTGCGGCCTTGCAGATCTTCTTCGAGCTAGCGGAACAACCTTTGACGACTATAACCTGCAATACATGCTTGATATTTCGACAAATGTTCAACCCTAAACTCTGTTAGGGTTCGGTTTATATAGGTAACACCCGACATGGGCTTCAGCACATCGGCCTCGTAAACCCAGCCCAACCCGTCACTAATGCGAGGTCACATTCTGTGATTGGCCTCGTATTTGTCCCTGCAAATACGGGGTCGTATTACCTATATGACTAACCTCGTATTAAACCAAGAGGCTCTGATACCAATTGTAAGTCCCCTGGTACGGATCGTCAATAGCTTGATCCAGTTATCTTGAGTGCGAATCCCTCTAAGGTGAACAAGTTGAAACAAATCCCAGCACCAAAAACGATCAAGGAAGCCCAAAGCCTGAATGGCAAACTTGCCGCTCTCAGTCGTTTCCTTTCTCGAGGAGCTGACAAGCAGCTCCCTTTCTTCAAAATACTAAAAGGATGCATCAAGAATAAGGGTTTTGCATGGACAGACGAAGCGGATAAAGCTCTGGAGCAAATGAAAGAATACATCACAAACCTACCGACACTCACGGCCCCCAAACCGAAGGAAACACTCTTCGTGTACCTGGCGGCTTCACCTGAATGTGTCAGTGCTGTGTTGGTAGCCGAAAGAGACGGGCAGCAGATACCAATCTATTTCGTGAGTAGAGTTTTACAAGGAGCTGAAGCCAATTACCCAGAGTTGGAAAAGCTCACCCTAGCGCTGGTTCACGCAGCACGAAGGTTACGAAGGTACTTCCAATCGCACCCTATCGTCGTTCTACAGTAGAAACTCGATAAATTAATACTCGATTATTTAATAAACTCTCTAAGATAATATTTTTTGCCGGTCCCGACTCGGGGATAGGGTGCTAAATTAATAATTCGCTAAAATTATAAGATAATACATTTTTGATAATTTCTTTAGACCCCATATAAAATATAAATTAATAATTCCTTATATATAGCATATTACATGAATGATTTATGAAGGTTTCTTGAAAAATGACTCAATTGTCTTTTGTTTTTTGTTGAGTGAGACTTGGATTATCCTTGTTGTGCTTGCATAATGCTCTTCGAATCTCGTCTGTCATTGTTGTTTTTTTCACACCTTTAAGATGGGAAGCCATGTTGTGTGTATGATTTGTTTGTGTTAACCTATTTTGATCTTGTATTTACAGTATATAGAAAATATTTTTAATGTCCATAAAGTGATACATTGAACACAAGAAGCATAATAAGGTGGGAGATTGAAGGTTTCTTTCAAATTGGGCCGTTCATTTGATATACATGCATTGTATACAATAATTAAGTGGAAGCTTGAAAGGTGTTTGTAAACTAAGTATTCTACTATAAATTAATAAAATATTAATTAATATATAAATTAATAATTATTAATTTATCGATTAATTAATAACTCTTTTAATTAATAAATTTTGGTGGTCCCAAGTGTATTATTTTATAGAGTTTCTACTGTATCTGACAAACCGATAAAACAGATATTGTTGAAACCGGAAAAGTCAGGTAGGGTGGCCAAATGGGCCATCGAACTAGGGGAGCATGACATAGAATTCAGAGCGCGACACGCAATTAAAGGGCAAGTGTTGGCCGATTTCATCAGTGAAGTCCATGAAAGTAAAAACTCTATGACTCACTCCATGTCATTAGAGGTGATAGGGAACGTCGAAAGCGACACCTGGAAACTGTATACCGACGGGGCCGTCAGCTCCGATGGTTGTGGGGCCGGCCTTATGCTAATCAGCCCGGAAGAAAAGGAATTCACCTATGCATTAAGATTTGAATTTGAGGTGACAAATAACGAAGCTGAATATGAGGCATTACTAGCAGGGCTTCGTATCGCAAGGGATATGAAGATCCGAAATATCTGAGTATACGTCGATTCTCAGCTAGTAGCGTGTCAAGTAAAAGGGTCATATGAGGTGAAACAAGGCACGACAAAGCTATACCTACGAAAGGTACAGGAGTTGATGGAATGTTTCAGTCACTTTGAAATAGAACACATAAGAAGAAGCCAGAACAAAAAGGCGGACGCCCTGAGTAAGTTGGCCTCACTCACGTTCGGACACCTGGGAAAACAGGTATTAGTGGAAGTTTTGAAAGAAAGGTCAATCGAAGAAAAACAAGTGTCGGACCTTGTGGAGGAAGAAGGAATAAACTGGATGACTCCGATCTATGAGTACCTGGTAAGTGGGATACTCCCCGCAAATAAAGACGAAGCCCGAAAGATAAGGATTAAAGCTCCGCAATATAAAATCCTGGACAAGAAACTGTACAAAAAGGGATTCGTCACGCCATGGCTCCGTTGCGCAGGACCTAAGCAGGCAGAGATGATTATCCGGGAGATACACGAAGGAATTTGCGGAGCACATTCGGGAGCAAGGTCTGTCGCTACGAAGGCCATGAGGTTAGGATATTTCTGGCCAACTATGCACCAGGACTCCGCAGCATTGCTAAAGAATTGTGAAGCATGTCAGCTACGTGCCAACATCCCGAGACAACCGAAAAATGATATGACTTCGGTAATTTAGCGTGGCCCTTTATACAGTGGGGAATTGATCTCGTAGGGCCACTCCCTGAGGCTCAAAACAAGAAAAAGTTCTTGGTGGTAGCCATTGATTATTTCACTAAGTGGGTAGAAGCAAGGCCGCTCGCTACGACAAATGGGGATCAAATGAAAAAATTCGTATGGGAGCACATTATATGTAGGTTCGGGATACCGCATACGATAGTATCCGACAATGGTCCCCAATTCGCAAAAGGAGTCTTCCCTGAATTTTGTAAACAATTGCAAATAAAGCAATCATTCACGTCCGTTTACCATCCTCAAGGGAATGGACAAGTGGAGGTAACCAACAGAGAAATAATCAAGGGGATAGAGAAACGGCTCGGTCGAAGTCATAAAGGATGGATAGACGAATTACCGCTGGTCCTTTGGGCTAACAGGACAACACCAAAGCGAAGCAACGGGAAAACAGGTATTAGTGGAAGTTTTGAAAGAAAGGTCAATCGAAGAAAAACAAGTGTCGGACCTTGTGGAGGAAGAAGGAATAAACTGGATGACTCCGATCTATGAGTACCTGGTAAGTGGGATACTCCCCGCAAATAAAGACGAAGCCCGAAAGATAAGGATTAAAGCTCCGCAATATAAAATCCTGGACAAGAAACTGTACAAAAAGGGATTCGTCACGCCATGGCTCCGTTGCGCAGGACCTAAGCAGGCAGAGATGATTATCCGGGAGATACACGAAGGAATTTGCGGAGCACATTCGGGAGCAAGGTCTGTCGCTACGAAGGCCATGAGGTTAGGATATTTCTGGCCAACTATGCACCAGGACTCCGCAGCATTGCTAAAGAATTGTGAAGCATGTCAGCTACGTGCCAACATCCCGAGACAACCGAAAAATGATATGACTTCGGTAATTTCAGCGTGGCCCTTTATACAGTGGGGAATTGATCTCGTAGGGCCACTCCCTGAGGCTCAAAACAAGAAAAAGTTCTTGGTGGTAGCCATTGATTATTTCACTAAGTGGGTAGAAGCAAGGCCGCTCGCTACGACAAATGGGGATCAAATGAAAAAATTCGTATGGGAGCACATTATATGTAGGTTCGGGATACCGCATACGATAGTATCCGACAATGGTCCCCAATTCGCAAAAGGAGTCTTCCCTGAATTTTGTAAACAATTGCAAATAAAGCAATCATTCACGTCCGTTTACCATCCTCAAGGGAATGGACAAGTGGAGGTAACCAACAGAGAAATAATCAAGGGGATAGAGAAACGGCTCGGTCGAAGTCATAAAGGATGGATAGACGAATTACCGCTGGTCCTTTGGGCTAACAGGACAACACCAAAGCGAAGCAACGGAGAAACTCCGTTCAGCTTAGCGTTCGGAACGGAAGCCGTAGCACCAGCAGAGTTCCAAGTCTCCACCTATAGAATGCTAAATAAAGAAGGAAATTCAGAGGAATTAAGAATAGACTTGGACTTACTAGAAGAACGAAGAGAGATCGCAGCCATCAGAGAAGCCGCCTTTAAAAAGAAAATTGAGGGATACTACAATAAAAGGAAATTCAGAGGAATTAAGAATAGACTTGGACTTACTAGAAGAACGAAGAGAGATCGCAGCCATCAGAGAAGCCGCCTTTAAAAAGAAAATTGAGGGATACTACAATAAAAGAGTAAATCCCACAACTTTCAAAACCGGAGACTATGTGTTACGGTTAAACAGCGCAAGTGAGAAAGAGTACACAGGGAAGTTGGGTCTGACATGGGAAGGCCCATACCGAGTACAGGCATCCTTCGGGAACGGAGCATACAAGCTAGAAACACCCGAAGGGGCTCCGGTCGACAGGACTTGGAACAGTTCGAACTTGCGAAAATTCTATTGTTAAGTTTTCTCTCCTTTCTAGTAATATGTATAAGCTAAGATGCTTTTGAATTATTTAATAAAATAAAAAGCCCTTACGGGGGATATCACATTACAAAAGACCAATAGTCTCAAAAAAGACCAATAGTCTCAAAAAAGACCAATAGTCTTAAAGGACCAATAGTCTTCAATATTCAATATAAGACCGAATAGTCTTAAACATATAAGGCTATGTGCCTCAGACCAATAGTCTTAAAGGACCAATAGTCTTAAAGGACCAATAGTCTTAAAGACCAATAGTCTTAAAGACCAATAGTCTTAAAGGACCAATAGTCTTAAAGGACCAATAGTCTTAAAGGACCAATAGTCTTAAAGACCAATAGTCTTAAAGACCAATAGTCTTAAAGACCAATAGTCTTAAAGGACCAATAGTCTTAAAGACCAATAGTCTTAAAGGACCAATAGTCTTAAAGACCAATAGTCTTAAAGACCAATAGTCTTAAAGACCAATAGTCTTAAAGGACCAATAGTCTTAAAGACCAATAGTCTTAAAGACCAATAGTCTTAAAGACCAATAGTCTTAAAGACCAATAGTCTTAAAGACCAATAGTCTTAAAGACCAATAGTCTTAAAGACCAATAGTCTTAAAGACCAATAGTCTTAAAGACCAATAGTCTTAAAGACCAATAGTCTTAAAGACCAATAGTCTTAAAGACCAATAGTCTTAAAGACCAATAGTCTTAAAGGACCAATAGTCTTAAAGACCAATAGTCTTAAAGGACCAATAGTCTTAAAGGACCAATAGTCTTAAAGGACCAATAGTCTTAAAGACCAATAGTCTTAAAGGACCAATAGTCTTAAAGACCAATAGTCTTAAAGACCAATAGTCTTAAAGACCAATAGTCTTAAAGACCAATAGTCTTAAAGACCAATAGTCTTAAAGGACCAATAGTCTTAAAGGACCAATAGTCTTAAAGACCAATAGTCTTAAAGACCAATAGTCTTAAAGACAATAGTCTTAAAGACCAATAGTCTTAAAGACCAATAGTCTTAAAGGACCAATAGTCTTAAAGGACCAATAGTCTTAAAGACCAATAGTCTTAAAGACCAATAGTCTTAAAGGACCAATAGTCTTAAAGGACCAATAGTCTTAAAGACCAATAGTCTTAAAGACCAATAGTCTTAAAGACCAATAGTCTTAAAGGACCAATAGTCTTAAAGACCAATAGTCTTAAAGGACCAATAGTCTTAAAGACCAATAGTCTTAAAGACCAATAGTCTTAAAGACCAATAGTCTTAAAGGACCAATAGTCTTAAAGGACCAATAGTCTTAAAGACCAATAGTCTTAAAGACCAATAGTCTTAAAGACCAATAGTCTTAAAGGACCAATAGTCTTAAAGACCAATAGTCTTAAAGACCAATAGTCTTAAAGACCAATAGTCTTAAAGACCAATAGTCTTAAAGACCAATAGTCTTAAAGGACCAATAGTCTTAAAGACCAATAGTCTTAAAGACCAATAGTCTTAAAGGACCAATAGTCTTAAAGACCAATAGTCTTAAAGACCAATAGTCTTAAAGACCAATAGTCTTAAAGGACCAATAGTCTTAAAGACCAATAGTCTTAAAGACCAATAGTCTTAAAGACCAATAGTCTTAAAGACCAATAGTCTTAAAGACCAATAGTCTTAAAGGACAATAGTCTTAAAGACCAATATACGCAAATATATGCACCAAAATATGGAATACAATAAGGACGATAAAGTCTGATACATGAAATTCCATAAATAAATAGTTTGAAAATAAGAACTAATCAAAACGGGGCTTCACGACTAAAAAGTCGTAGGCCCCGGAGTTACGAAGATGAGTAATATCATGAATATAGTTGCTGTGATAACTTGCCAGTTTCAAGATAGCCTGGTCAAACACTTCCTTTACCTCCATGTACTCGGGAGAATGCTCGGAATGGGTAGCAGACAGTTTGCCTTTCTTCTTGGAAGAATTCACAACGGCATCAATCAAGCCAACCGCCTGTGGACCTGTGGCAAGAGTCTCGCACAAATGAGGTATAACCTTCTTTACAAAAACCCTCACCTCCTCCCGGAGTTCCACATTCTCAAGATCTTTCTGCAAAAGCTCATCATGACGCCTTTCTAAGCCTGTACGAAGAGCCTTCACCTCCACATCCTGCTCCGTCAACCGCTTTTCCAGAGCAGCGATCCTGTCCAATAAACTCCCAACCACAAGATGAGATTCCTTCAACATATCCTGAGAATATTCGTATTCTCGACACAATCCCTTGACCAAGAGGTTCTTCCGCTCGCTCATATCCTCTGAAAGCAACTCTTCCTCCATAAATTTACGAGCGGTATTGCCGGAAAAAGAAACAGGGGGAATATCGGCAAGACCTTTTCCCTTCTTTGCGGCCAAATCATCCATGGGGGCGGCAGAAGAACCAATATCAACAATCTTTCTCTTTGACGACATTCTTTGATGAGAGCAACAGAGGATCTGAGTAAATGAAAAGACAAACGAAACGGGAACAGTAAATGACGGTGGTCAATAAAGCAGAAAAAGAAAGAGAGAAAAAGGCTTACAAAAAAGTAGATGGGAACAGTTGCAGAAAGATAATGAAGAAATTAAAGATGGCGAGAAGTTTTATATATTAAGTGGAGGGATAAAACCCTAACCGTCGATAAATACGCTTTGGGATGTGCGTACTGACAAACAAGACTTTTTGATTTCCATTCCTCACAACACGTCCCCAAGAATTAGTAAATTAACAACAATTGTCCATGGTAATGCCTATTTGGCAAAAAACATCCCCTTGGACTGGGGGGCTTGATGACATATCCCTCCTGCGGTACGAAGAATGAACAGTAACGCGTCACGATACGAAGGCTGTTAGTAACGAAGGATCGCGCAGAAGATGGAAAAGATAAGAATTATTCCCCTATAAAGTCGGGATTTGTTCTTAACAAGAGGGGCCGGTAATTATGGAAATTATACTTCTGGCCTTTTATCAAGGAAACACTAAAAACTTGGCTTTCTCTCCAAGTCGAACCTCTCATATAAAAAGATGAGCGTAAGACCTTCAAGCACTCACTTCTCCTCTCCGAAAAATACACACATATGATACCGTCAATACAACACAATTAATTAGACTTTAAGTCTATCCCAAAGCACGATAATAATCGGCTTACTCTCACATCTCAACATACGATCAAACAAGATCAAACCCAAAACACAATAACACGATCACAAATCGGCTAACAATCAAATCATATTTGATTGGCGTAAAGAGACCAACTCTACCTTTTGGGAATCGCCAACAAACAACCAAAAACACCCATCACCCCTTTTCTAAACCTAATCTCGGTTTGGTGTACAATCAACTATCATTTTGTTTAAGCACCATTATTTAAACGGGAAAAATCCATAAAAAGGTAACTTTTTTACTCAAAATTCCTAATAAGGGTAACCTATTTAGGTTTCGTATATTAAAAGGATTTCATTTTCAGCAATTTCTCAATAAAGGTAATATCGTTAGTTTCGTCGTTAGTCACCCGTTAAGTGTCATGTCATCATGCCACGTAATGAAAAAAAAAAAACTCATCCATTACCATCATCATCAATTTAATATCAGTGTATTTTTTTTCTCTAGAATTTTAAATCATAAACTAAAATAAAAAGATCTATATCTTCTCTATCAATTTGTTCATCGTTTAAAGTAGTCAAAGGTCATCTTTTGGTTATCACTCACACTGTGACATTCACCTGATTGATAGTGTTCTCAAAGTCACGTTTTTATTATCTATACTATATTATAAAGCAATTAAGGTTTCAACTTTCAACTTTGAATTTCAACAATGTACACATGATAATGCATGATGTGCCATATATCAATGTCTCACAACTTTCAACTTTCATTTTCATCTCTCTCCTCAAATCTCAACCACTCATTTTTTTCTCTCTCCTCCATAAATCATTTTATTCTTCTAATTCATTCAAAAAAATTTATCTCAAAAACCATACATCGATAAATTATAAAAATTATATGGGTGTTCTTAAAATTTCATGATCTTTCATTAGAGATGTCATTCGATATACTTTCGACGAATTTTTAAATCCGAAGGCGGAGCCCGTACGGCTAAGGCATTTGGCTATCACACTCTATGACCTATCACCCCCACCATATCACCGCCGCAACGCGCAGGTATTTTCTCTCGTTTTTAAAAAAGAGGAAGAACAACATCGAAAAGATCTTCACACCTTCTTTCTTCGATTTCTTCATGATTTTTCATCGTTTTGATCTAAAAATCATCAGGTTTTGTTCGCGGTCAAATTCTGATCATGTCCATGTTTTCATTTTTATGATTCGCTGATTTTCATCGACGGTTACTTTCCGGCGAGTTTCCCGGCGAAGTTTTTTGAAAAATTGATTGGGAAGGGTTTTTGCGGAACTTAACTCTGAGCGTTTTGGTACCACTCTCGAGTTTTAATTCGAAGAAAAGAAGGAGATATCGCGGAAATAAATTTTCCGGCAAGTTCTTGAATTTTCCGGCCGCCGTGTGGTTACTGTTGATCATAGTTTCCTGTAACGTCTACGATTAGTATTCTGGTGTTTATAGTTGAACTCTAGAAACGGATAGATCTATTATGTATATGTTTGTATATGTATGTTTGAAGATCTATATGTTAACTAGAGATATAGATATATAGAATATGTATGTATATGTTTGAAGATAAGAGATTACTAAAGAGAGGATATAGAATTTTTTTTATCCAGTCACAAATTCAACAAAGTTTTTTTAGTGACATGGCATGATGACGTGACATTTAAAGAGTGACTAACGATAAAAACTAACGATATTACCTTTATTGAGAATTTTTTAAAAATGAAATCCTTTTAATAGACGAAATCTAAATAGGTTCCCCTTATTAGGAATTTTGATTAAAAAGGTTACCTTTTTATGGATTTTTCCCTTATTTAAACCATAGAAGAAATGAATTTATTTTTAATTTGTTGTGTTTGAATCTTTTGTGTGCTTGGAGATTCATCCCCTTTACCGGATTTCTATTAATAGGAGTTAGTTTGACTCCAGTTCGAAGTTCTTAACAAACATATGAGTTCTAATTTCATCCGAGTATTATATATATATATATATATATGTTATTATGTATATATATACCTATATATATATTATATATATATATATATAGGAGAGAGATCAAATGAGAATGGGTTAAGGAGAGAAGGGAGAGAAGGTTTTTCTAACCAACCAGAAGTTGACATGTGACTTTTTTTATAAAAAAAACGCGGTGGCAAATCTGTAAATAATTTGACTTCAAATAATAAATAACCCAACCCAACCCTAAGCTGACCCAAACCCAAGCTGACCCAACCCAACCCAACCCTAAGCTGACCCAACCCAACCCTAAGCTGACCCAAACCCAAGCTGACCCAACCCAACCCAACCCTAAGCTGACCCAAACCCAAGCTGACCCAACCCAACCCTAAGCTGACCCAAACCCAAGTTGACCCAACCCAACCCTAAGCTGACCCAAACCCAAGCTTGCGTGTTTTACAAAAGTTTAATTTATTTATAATTATGCCACCGCGCGTTTTATTTTAGTTTGACACATGGCGCGTTTTGATTGGCCCCTAAGACCTTCTCTCCTTAACACACATTCTTCCAGGATCCTCACCCTATATAAAAGAGAGATCAAATGAGAAGGTGGGTTAAGGAGAGAAGGGAGAGAAGGTTTTTCTAACCAACCAGAAGTTGACATGTGGCTTTTTTTATAAAAAAAACGCGGTGGCAAATCTGTAAATAATTTGACTTCAAATAAAAACTGACCCAACCCAACCTTAAGCTGACCCAAACTCAAGCTGACCCAACCCAACCTAAGCTGACCCAAACCCATGCAGACCCAACCAACCCTAAGCTTGACCCAAACCCAAGCTGACCCAACCCAACCCTAAGCTAACCCAAACCCAAGTTGACCCAACCTAACCCAACCCTAAGCTGACCCAAACCCAAGCTAACCCAACCCAACCCTAAGCTACCCAAACCCAAGCTGACCCAACCCAACCTTAAGCTGACCCAAACCCAAGCTGACCCAACCCAAGCTGACCCAAAACCCAAGCTGACCCAAGCTGACCCAAACCCAAGCTGATCCAAAACCCAAGCTGACCAAGCTGGCCGCGTTTTACAAAAGTTTAATTTATTTACAATTATGCCACCGCGCGTTTTATTTTAGTTTGACACATGGCGCGTTTTGATTGGCCCATAAGACCTTCTCTCCTTAACACACCTTCTTCCAGGATCCTCACCCTATATATATATATATTATATATTATATAATATATATATAAATATAAAATAATTAATTATATATATAATAATTGATTGTGCACCAAACCGCGTCGAGAGGCTTTGTAATGTGAGTGATGAACCCTAAAGGGTTTTAGGTTTTATTGGCGATTCCCCGAAGGTAGGAGCGGTGCTCCTTTATGCCAATCTAAGATTGTTGATGTAATTGTCGAAGTTTGTTCGACTTATGTTTAGGGTTTTAGTTCGATCTGTGATCGTATGAGTATATCGATTGTGGAGAAATCCTCCTCCTTTTATAGGAGGAGGTTTCTTGGAGGAGAAGGTTAGGTTTTCCTTTCCTTCTTTGAATCAAACTCTACTTGCCATGTTTATCCGATTTGGTTTCCTTAGGAGAATATCCTTTAAGGAGATCGAACTAGGCAAGAGTATATATCTTTAATAAATATCTTAGGAAAGGATTTGTGTTAATCCTTTAACTATTCGACCCGGTTAAGCACCTCCGTGTTTGTGCCCTTCGTGGGGGTGCTTCGTGTTGTATATCCTTCGTATTGTTGATTCGAAGGGGTACATCGTCAAGCCCCCCAGTCTAATGTTATAGACTGCTAGGGATATGATTTTAGACTATACTCGTAACTCTCTTGTTAATCTTTGTCTTCGTAGGAACAAATAATATCTTCGAAAAACAAGATGTGCATTCTTGTTTGTTTGATGATCCATCTTCGAATTACGTACTCTGTTTAACTTGTGTTTAGAGAGAAGTTATTCGAAGGACCATATTTGCACTTTCCTTAATTATCGGGGGGCGAAGGCCGGTGACTCTTTATGCAGGGACTAAAAGTGAAATATTTGGGAGTTAGGTGGCTCCGTCTTTAATATTGGTGGCTAGTGGCGTTGGTGTAATGCCTTGGAAAGCGCGCGTGTTTGAGATTCCTTAAATACTTTCCCCTTTTCATCTTTTTTCCCTCCACTGTTCCTTATACCCTATCGATACTCCTCCACCGATCGATCATCATTCCAGGTATTTTTCTGCTTCTTACTTTGTTTATTTTTAGAGAATGACAAAGATAGGTATTAAGTCGACATTCTCTTCGATTACGATCGAACAACTTAGGGTTTTCGTAGATGCATTCTTCCCAAATAAGATTAGCAGTTTCCGAATTCCAGGCAAGAAACAGACTATTCTTTCTCCACCAAATGGCTTTGTTGGGGTGTATTTAGATTCCTTTATATCGGGCAATGTTAGGTATCCTTTCACTCCATTCTTCCTTAGCCATTATGGGAACTACTTTTCTCGGTGGCATCCACAGGGTCATTCGAAAATTATTGCATTTGAGGTCATGTGTCGTGCATATGGTGGCGAACCTTCTGTGGATTTGTTTAGGAGATTCGCAAATATTTGTGATGCAGGTGACTGGGTCACCATTCAAAATAGGCCAGGTAATGCTGGATGCTTCGTAAAGGGAGGAGTGACCATTAGGGATTGGAAAAATCGGTTTGTCTTTATGGAGGAAGGGTTAATCCCTCAGGATTTTAGTATCTTGTTTGATAGAGGGATTCTTGATGATGTGAAAAAATTAGTTGATCCTCTTCCAGCTGGGGAGGATGCTAGTCCTTTGTTCAAGAAAATTAGTGAAAACCATATAGTGGTATTATCATATCCTGAGACTGTTCTTTTCAGAGAAAAGATTGTAGACTTGTTACCAACTGGAGAGGAAGAAATGGACGGTGAGCCTTTGTCTGCTTTGTTACTTGTGTCTCTGTTGTATTATTCGTCCTCTTCTTCCGTTTTTCCTTCTTTTTTTTCTTGAATTTGCTTAATTTTTGTAGATATGAGTTTCATACACTTTGTGAAGAAGGGTGGAGATGTTGCACAATCATCTTCTAAAGCTGCTTGCAAACCTCAGCCCGTGCCTTCTTCTGCACAAGGAAGGATTACAGGTGATAGTAATGTAGAAGGTCTTGAATCGTCTCCTCCTAGGAATACATGCTCTCCTAAGGAAGAGAGGACTCCTCCTGCTACTGTTGCTGGAGGAGATGATGATGTGGAAATAACTGGTGTGAAGGTAAACGATTGGAAGGTTCCCGAGGTCTATATTGCCTCTCGTCTTCGTGATAGGAATGGGACTAGGTCTTCTCCAGGCCCTCCGTTGAAGAAAAAGGAAGGCGAATTTGAAGGGTATATAATCCCTATTTTTATTTTTGTTCTCCTTTCTTTCATTTTCCCTCCTTTTTGTTTTTTACTTTTGATTGTGTGCAGCGTATGCTGTATTTGATCGTGCAGATAGTTCATCGTCGAAGGCCTATGTTGACGAAGATGATGTTTCTCTTGATGTCCTTCGTAACATGAAGGACTTAGATTTCCTTCGATCGTATAATAAGCATGCTGAATGTCAAAGTAAAATGAATTTAGTTGTGGAGGAGCGTCTGAGAGCTACTTGTTCTCGTGTTGAAGATTTGCTGGAACAATTGGGTGAGAAGAATCAAGAGTGTGAGAGGTTGAAGAAGTCTTTTGATGATGTGAAAAACCAGTCAGATGAAGTTTCAAGCTTAAAGAGAAAGTTGCAGGAGGCTGAAGTAGGTTTCAAGATTCGGGAAGAGGAGATTGCGGTGTTGAAGCAGAAGCTAACCGACTCCATTTTGAATCTTAACCTAGAGAGGGAGGTGTCATCTGGACTGTCCAAGCTGGTGCAGGAGCATATTTCAGAGCGTGCTAAGCTAATAACCGATGTAATTCCTTATGCTTGCAGGGCTTTGGTGATAGTGACGAATTCGGGAGACTTGTTGCAGCGGTGATTACAGCGAACAGGGATGATGAGAGGTCTCTTATCTTGAAGAAGTTGAGCGATGATGGGAAGGTGGATTTGGCTTCTTGTTCTGATTTCAATGCTAATTCGGCTAAGGCTATTGACCAAGCTGTAGCGAACTACAAGAATGCTGATTTCCCATTTATTGATAAGCTAACCTCCGATCCTGCTACTTCGTATAACACTTTGATGCACATTGTTCCTGACAAGATTGATCGTGTCTCAACATCTGCCCCTGCAAATATGGATTCATGTGTCCCTCCTGTGGTAACTCCTGCTTCACCGTCCCATCAAGAGACTTTAACTGCTAATGTGACTGCTTCTTCTTAAAACTATTTATGCTCGGCCTGTGGCCTTAAGACAATATTTATTTGCATGCTTCGTAGTAAAGATTTTACTTACGATTAGGCTCTTATGTTATGTAGGCGTCCCTTTGAACATACAATTTTGGCCTTAGTAACATGTCTTTAGTGGATTGATTTGTACGTACATGGTAAAAATACGATAGGGAGCGACCCTTCGTATGTATAGGAGATCACTGTGTGACCTAAAAAGCTAAAAAATTTCATTAATCACTTTGTGATTACATAAATTTCTAATGGGATTGCTGTTTATTCATCTAAGGGGTGCAACCTATTACATTTATCACTTTTGTGAGAAAATAAAGGCTACGAAGCAATCCAAGCACGTTGTGTTTTTTTCCATATTTCCTTCAGTTACCGTCTTTCTTTGTCCCAAAGGATCCAGTGGATTCCTCTGGGTCATAGGTCTGTGAAGGTTTGTCTGGATCTGAGGTTGATTCTTCGCTTTCCAGGGAGCCTTCGGTATCCGGTGATTCATTGTTTTCTTTATGAATCATGAATATTGTTTGTTCCGGAGCTTTGTTCCTTTCTTGACTACCCTCTTCGTCCTTTACTTTAACATTCTGTCGAATTTCCACTAGCAGGTGACCTAACTGTCCCTCCTTTATAGCTTTGCTTATGGCCTTTCTTAAGTTGATACAGTCATTAGTTTCATGACCATGATCACAGTGAAATTCACAGTACTCATCATAATTCTTTTTGTTTTTGTTACTGAGCTTCGGAGGGGGTGCGAAGGTCTTTGCTACCTTTTCTGTTGCCAGGATCGCCCTTGGGGTCTTGGTAAGTTCTGGAAGGATTGGCCTTTCCTTACCTTTATCCTCCTTGCTATATGGGGAATACTTAATTCGACTATCTTTGTTGTTAAACAAATTTTGCTTCCTTTTGCCTCCGGATGATTCCCCATCTTGTGCTGGTCCCCCAATGCTATTGGCGGCTGTATCCCTAGCATCTAGCCATGCATATGCCTTGGCCTTCGTATCTTTGAAAGTCTCGGGGAGCTTTTCTACTAGATGTTCGATTAGGGCTCGGCTTCGGCATCCATGAATGAGACCCGATATCCTTTGGGATTCTGGCAGGGTAGGTATCTCTTGAGTTTCATTGGTATACCTATTTATGAAGGCTCTAGTACCTTCCTCTCCTCCTTGCTTGATATTATGGGCTGCAATATGGGTCTTCCTGTGCTTCTTTTGCTGACTGAAGTGTGCTCGAAACTTTTCTTTCAAATCTGAAAAACCAGTGATTGATCCCTTTGGGAGATTGTTAAACCATTCTCTAGCATCACTTTTGAGTACCCAGCCGAAGGCCCTGCAGGCTACCGGGTCATTCCATTGTTGCATTGCTGCTGCTCCTCTGAATAACTGTAGGAAGTCATCGGGATCAGTCTTTCCTTCGTACGTTCCTAGATGGGACGGACACTTCATATTTTTAGGTAATGGGTACTTTTGTATCCATTCAGCCAGAGGTGAGATATTAGATTCGTCTTCAAGGGGGAAGGGCTGTTCTTGACCTACGTTCACTCCTCCCCCATTAAGTGTTGCTGCCGAAGAGACATTAGTTCCCCAAGGGTATCCTCCGTAAGGGGCATACCACGGGGGGTAAAACGGATGAGGTCCTAGTCCAGCCGTTTCATGAGAAGGTGCAGAGAACTGAGATTGGGTCGTGGGGTAGTTTTGGGGGTACCCTGGAGGTACGGGACCGTATCTTTGAGGCATCGGAGGTGGCATTCCCCAGTATGTATAGTAGTCATATGGACGAGGAATCCCCTGAGGGGTAGTTATCGTGGAATCCGTAACAATCGGGGCTCCGGGGATATTATTAGTTCCTCCCCGGGACCTTGGGGTTCTTGTCAAGTCAGGGAAGTTGAGACCCGCATCGCCCCTGAATCCTGGAGCCCTTCGTTGTGATCTAGGAGTAACGTCCGGGCTTCGGATGTTGCGTGCGTTGTTCCCTGTTGGTCTTCCATCTTGGTCCTCCACCTCCCATTCTTTGTCGGTTTCGTCTTCAAAGTTCAGTGTTCTTCCCGCCGCTCGCTGCCTATTGACATACCTAAGGGCTTCTTCAAGTAGATCTTTGTTCCCCAATAACTGCTCTTCGTTAATTAGTTCTGCTTGTCTTGAAGATTCTGCCATATTATTCCGTCTATGATAAAGTATAGAAGGATCTGGGCGGTAGGTGTGGTTCAAGCCGAATGGCGATTGAGAAGCTGTCGCGAACTCGGGTTGGCTTTAAGTCCCGTTCGCTGGAGTGCTGAATGATGGTGATGAGACTCCAGCCGCTTGGGAGGCAGCCACGCTGAGTGGAGTTTCTGGGCCTGCGCTCGACATGATTTTAGTGAATCGGTGTAGTGATTTGATGGTGGGTTTCTTGTATGAGGTCCCACGGATGGCGCCAAATGATTGTGCACCAAACCGCGTCGAGAGGCTTTGTAATGTGAGTGATGAACCCTAAAGGGTTTTAGGTTTTATTGGCGATTCCCGGAAGGTAGGAGCGGTGCTTCTTTACGCCAATCTAAGATTGTTGATGTAATTGTCGAAGCTTGTTCGACTTATGTTTGGGGTTTTAGTTCGATCCGTGATCGTATGAGTATATCGATTGTGGAGAAATCCTCCTCCTTTTATAGGAGGTGGTTTCTTGGAGGAAAAGGTTAGGGTTTTCCCTTTCCTTCTTTGAATCAAACTCTACTTGCCATGTTTATCCGATTTGATTTCCTTAGGAGAATATCCTTTAAGGAGATCGAACTAGGCAAGAGTATATATCTTTAATAAATATCTTAGGAAAGGATTTGTGTTAATCCTTTAACTATTCGACCGGGTTAAGCACCTCCGTGTTTGTGCCCTTCGTGGGGGATGCTTCGTGTTGTATATCCTTCGTATTGTTGATTCGAAGGGGTACATCGTTAGATATATATGGGATGTGAATATAAGGTTGTATCATACCTAAGCTTAGGTATAAAATTCTTTACATAGCAATTTTTTAAGCCATTAAATTGATGTCATTTAAAAAACTGATATGTGAAAGGTTCATATTTAAACTTAACTATGGAACAATCTTATATTCACTTTTTCCATATATATATATATACTGTGTATATCTAAGTGTTATATATCATATTATATGAATATTATTATTATATATATTATATATATATATATATATATATATATATATATATATATATAAAGAGAGAGAGAGAGAGAGAGAGAGAGGTTTCATTGAGAACCATAGTTGACGCGAGTACTCGAAAACTTCTAAAAAAAATCAATCAAAACACACAAATTTTTGTTTTTCGTTTTTAAATTTTCACTATCAAAAAAATTCAAGATTTCTTACATATATAATAGGAAAAATCTAACCCCCACCCCTTAAAAACCTAAATACTAAAATTGAATTACTTTCCTCCTTGTTCTCATGCTAAAAATATTGAATCAATCAACTAACTCACTTTACCTTTGCAAACATTATGACCTTCTGTGCACTAAGTCTAAAAGTACTTGAGTCAATGTAAGCATTGAGATTCTTTAGTACTCTATATTTTATCATGAAATAGTAAGAGGACTAAGCATCACGGGAACAAAAGTTTATTAAGGAACCTGTTAGTATGACATCGCTTTCTTAGAGTGTCATAATAGAACTAAGTAAGCATGGATACACCTAAGTTGTGTTTGGAAAGTCGTATGCTTCCTTGACATCCAAAACTATCTATATTAATTAATTAGTATTCAGGCCCGTCCATTGGACGGGTAGTCTCAAAATATATAAATCAAAGTTTTTAAAAATAATCAAAGTATGTTAAATAAAAACTAAATAAAATTCAAATAGATAAAGTAAAATTAAAGAACGAAACATATGAAGATTAACTCCATATCAATATCGATTCCAGTTAACCCCTTTTTTCAACTTCTTTTTTATTGGCAAATTCGTTACTTTTGTTTATTAATTTGTAATAATTAGTTAAATAAAAAATTTGAAGTTTGAAGAAAGAAAGAAGGAAAAATGTCAGATGATGAAAGAGGTGAAGAAAAACAGTTGGATCTTTCGATCTCCTGAAGTTGTAACCAAATACAAATTCTTACCCCTTTTTCTTAGGTTATATATTTATATGTGTGTCCAAAGAAAGAAAAGAAGCCCAAAAACAAATATGCAACATGTTTAGAAAAAAATCCAAAAACAAATATGCAGATATAGTAGAAACTTTTAACAACTTATAAAAATACATATCAATTCATCAACAAAGACCATCTCGAATGCTTTGATTTTCTTCGGGTTGTTCCAATCCGAAACAGTCCATACATGCACAACACAGAATCGTAGATGATGGTTAACGTGTGTTGGGTTAAGATCTTCAAGATGAACTAACGTGGTCTTATTTTTTGTAGTTGAAGAAGAAGCCATGATAAATTAAAAGAGATGAATAATAATAATAACATAAGAATTCAATGTCAAATTATAATGATTAAACATGAAAAAAATATATAAAAAAACCGTTTTTGTTTGTTGAGTAAGTCGAACTTTTTTTGTTTTTGAGAATTCGTGAGGTAGTCGAACTTTTTTTTTGCTTGTCGTAATTTAGACTCCGACCTTCGCCTTAATGAAGGCTCCGAGTATCATTAGTATGCTTAATGCGGAGGCTATAGGATGGTATGTCATCAAGCCCCCCAGCCTAGCATTATGTTCTTTCGTGATGGTAGGATAAAGCTAGATGTGTTTCGAAAATTGCAATCTTTTTTATTTGTTGCCTGGGCGTCGCAAGTAAGTCCGGAGGCTATAATCCGTAGCCTTTCGTGTATTATTATACACTCTTCCCCCTCAAAAAGAAAAAAAAAGAAAGAATCAATCTTTAATTATGTCGTTTCAGTTTTTTTTTTTGTCATTATGAAATCGTTAGTGGGGAACACGTGTTGTATCCGGAATCCTGACAATAAATGCTGCTTACTGAAGTGTTGTTCGATTCTTACGCCGTGTCGCTTCGATACGTCCCATCATGTGAACAGTTGCTTTCTCCCAACCCTATAAATACTTTTCTTTTCCAATTCATTCTCATCTTTTCCCTTATCTTTCTGAATCTCGTTCTCTTTTTCTCTCGATTCCATAGCCTCCATAGACTCTTAAACCTCTTCTTTTTTGTTGGGATCATCCGCAGGTGTGTGCTTAATTTCCCTAACTATAATTCTAATATGGGTAATAGGAAAGATTTTTGTATTAGTTTTTGCTCCGTCAAGAGGGAGGAATTGGTAAGTTTTGTCCGACCATAGGTTTCCCCCCGGCTATCATTATACCGTTCCATGCGCTTCCGACAATGCGAGGATGGTTCCGTTGGGAAAGATAGTTTTGTATATGGCCATGTTTGAAGTAGCTAACGTCCGCCTGCCGTTTACTACATTCTTCCTCGAGGTCTTGAAACACTTTAAATGTCATATCTCCCAACTTACCCCTTTCGGAGCCCTCCGCATTACCATGTTCGAAGCCTCTTGTCGTGCTAGGAATGCGGAGCCTACGGTGGGTATCTTCCGGAAGTTTTTTCGCCTAGGGTCCGATGGTGATTGGTGAGAAACGAGCCGGTTCGAAACTGCCGGAATGTATCTACGGAGTGACCGATCTATAAAGGGGTGGAAGAACATATTTTTTTATATGGATTCCTCCATTATACCTTCCAAGTATCCGTCTCTATTGAATATGAAAGGCAATGCTCGTGGTACCTTGGCTGATTCTATCGAAATCGAATTTGACAAGGATTTGTTAGCGCAGCTGTGTAAACCTCCGATATTAAGCCGGACACTTCCAGAATCTGTTTTATACTTAGCCAAGCTGAGTTCGGTTTGGTCATATCATCCGGCCGCTCATAGGCTTGTAAATAAAGAAGGGGAGGGTATGGAGCCTCCGACCCTTCAAATCTGGCCTATAAGAATTTTGTTTTTTTATTTGTTTGCTAAGTTACTTTGTTGTAGCCATAGTTTCTTTGCACCTTCATTTTTTTATTTTTTTTATTTTTACTTTTATGGATACTAATTTTATCTTCTATTTTTTCAGTCATGGATTTCATGCAGTACATGGGTAGCGACTTGGAGGACATAAACGATTGCTCACAAGAAGGAAATTGAGGAGGATTTTGCCAGGCAGCTTTTGTTGAATAAAAAGAAGGGTGAGAAAGAGGAGACTGCAACCAGTGAAGCCTCCGGAAAGAAAGGTGGTCGAAAAAGAAAAACTGAGAAGAAAGCTATTCTGAAGTCTCACAAGAAACCCAAACCATTAGGTGGCATTGAATTGGAGGAGCCCGCTGGCAGAAGTTATAGGGTTGTGGAGGAAGAAGAGTTTGTTGCGGCAGCTCCGAAGCATGGGGCAGGAAAGGGTTCAATGACTGTGAGAAAATTAAAGAAGAGTTTACCTGACGAAGTCCATGAAATCGAAGATTCTGATGATGAAGCCTCAGCTACCAGTAATCATGAGCCAGAGCTTTCCCATAGTGATGATCCTCCGTCCCAACGCATTCCGGAGGTTACCACGTCGAAGAGTCCGTACAAGGTGGTGTTTTCTAGAATTCCTTCTGACAGCAATTTAGATAAGGAAGAAGAGAAGGAGGACTTCGTTTCTAGTATCATGGTTCCGGCCCGCCGTCAGGAGGTGGCCTTGCTATCCATTGAAGAGTTCTGCAGCTCCACCAATGAAACTACCATCCGACAAATCTCTGAGCAGGTACATTTTCGCTCTTCCTTACTTTGTTTTCGATATTATTATCATATACTTTACTTTTTTGTTTAAGGTTGCACCTTGTTGTTATGCTTATCATGATACTTTTGTTATCAGAATGACTTTTGGTGTCGTTGGGATGTTTTGGAAGCTGAAAAAGAGGCATTGGATTGTAAGAACAAGGCGTTGCGTCATAAGCTCAGGAAATATGAAATTGAGGATTCAGAGCTTTAAACAGATAAGGTTGCAGATTTAGAGGCCGAGGTTGTGATTAGTAAGCAGCAGGCGGAGATGGCGGAGCAGGAAGTGTCTGCGCTCCGAAAAAAACTTGAGGAAGTGACCTTAGAAAAAGAGAAGCTAGATGATGCCCTCTTCGAGGAGAAAGCTAAAGTAGAGCAGATTGGGTTGGAGATTGACGAATACAAAGCTAGGGAAAGGGATTTTCAGGGTAATATGCAAGAGTTGGGAGAGGACGTCGAAAGGTTGCAACTGGATAGGGCGGAGTTCGTAAGGGGCATTCCCTTGATCTTTGATAGGCTTCGCGCAAGTTCCGAATTTGCTAGGGAGATGGGGGCGGTCCAAAACTGCGCATTGACCGTTGGTTTCAACAAAAGGTTTGATAAAGGCAAAGGCGCAGGCTTCGAATTTGGATGTTACGCAGTTTCTGGGTTACCAGAGAGGAGCATTCGCGGCCTTGAAGGAGGCAGCGAAGCAGTTTGCTGAAAAGAAATATGATTATCTGGATCAAATTGCTTCCAACCCTGACCTTACGGCTGCTGACATTCTTGCTATTAAACCTGTTGGAGCTTCCAATGCCTCCGCGTCTGTTCAAGGTACCACATATTCCGTCGCCCATTCCGGCTCAGTTGTTCACAACTCTTAGTTAATGTTTGTTGGAAATTTCTTGCTCTTTGAATAATTTTATTTGTTACTTGGTCTGTAAAGCCTTTGTTGGCTCGTACAATAATTCTCTCCTTATCTTTCGCGGGTTATGTGCTTGATGGTGATGAGCCGTAACCAAAACAAATATTGTTAGTATTCTGCGTGACTTTGCTGCTGTTTGATCAAATAATCGCACTATGGCACAACCGAAGGGGTGTGTGGATTTCAGAGGTAATTTGTAGGCGGTTCCCTTGAGGTCAGAGGGTTGCGGCCGCTTTACGCCTGATTGATTGCTTATGGTTTATCACCGAGCCAAAGGGTCAGTGTTATGTTGTGTGTGTAGGGATTGAGAAGATGATATGATACTGTGTCGTATGGCATTCTCCTCTTTATATAGAGGGTAGGAGACTTGGAGGAGAGTGTAAGAGAATTAGGGTAAATCTCTTCCTCTTTTAGGGATATCTTCTATCTTTTTAGGAAGATTTATGATAATATTATAACGAGCCGTGTCCGAGGTATTCGGGATTATTTTATTCGGATAATCATGGAAAGAATCTATGTATATCCGATCTTCTTAACGTGTTTCTTCGGAGCTAGGTATTATTACCTTGGGAGCTCCGGAATGATTTTGGTAAACGGAGGTTATGCTCCGTTCTGAATATATAAGTAGTTTTTACCTGTACGAAGGTGTCTTCGTATCTGCTTCAGGTACGGAGATAAAGCTCCGTATAGGATATATCATCAAGCCTCCCAATCTAACCGGAGAGGCTGTCTGCAGAGTGTCCGGTTAGACTTCAAAAATGTGCTCCGTTGCTCCGTGTTGCAACTTGCCCGTCTTATCAGCCCATTAATATTTAATCGGCATTAATTCCACTTGTTTCAGAGAGTTAATTACGGCTTATCCCTTAGAGTAACAACTTGTTGGCGCAAGACCCGAGGTAGCTTTTCACTGGTTGGTACCCGTGATTATTACCTCAATATAAATACCAACTTATTGCCAAGAAAGGACTTTTCCCTCCTTCTACTTTATTTCGAAAAAATCCTTCTCTGCAGCTTCATCGTCGATCATCATCAGGTACACTTTATCGCTCTCCTTCTTCTTTTATTCCATATTTTTTAGCAATGACGAAGAGGGGAATCATAAGTATCTCCACTGTACTTAACCGTTCTGGCTATCAGAACTTTGTATCGACTTATTTTTCTCAAAACCCTAATTTGATTCGTCTTCCGGAAAGAGGGCAATCTATCCTTGATCCTCCTGCTGGTTTTGTTGGTCTATATGTAAAGGCATTCACCCTTGGTAATCTTATTATTCCTCTTTCTCCCTTTTTCTTAGCCGTCGTAGATTATTACCAATGCCATATTTCTACTGTTCATCCGACTGGTATAGCAAAGATCATTGCTTTCCAGGTACTTTGTAGTGCTAACCGTATAGAGCCTTCCGTAGCGTTGTTTAACTCCTTTTATAAGCTAAAAAAGTCTGGTGATTGGGTTACCGTATCGAAGAATGGTGATTACGAATTGTTTATTGCTGGTGGTACAGAGGTTAGGGATTGGAAAAATTTGTTTGTTTTTGTTGGCCATTCATTGATACCTCCTAGGCATAGGGGATTGTTAGGTACAGATAGGTTGTTGTATCGGTCTATAGGTGTCCCTAGCACCCGTGGTGTGAGGCAATCTGATGTTGATCTTCTTTCCTCCTATGCCATTAAGTTGTGTGTATATCCTGAGGCTGTTTTGTTTAAGTCTGGTGTTTCTTCGTTTTGGGAACATGGTACTAAGGATTTCGTCATTGAGTGTGATGGTCAGGGTAGGTTACTTTATCTCTTATCTTGTTTCTTCTTTCTTTGTTGTTGTTACAGTCTTTGATGTGATTCATGTTATTTTTGTTGTAAAAATGGCATTCAAGCAGATGATTGATAGACAGCCCGTTCTGTCCAGCCTTGTCTTCAAATCGGTGGCCCTTGCTCCACCTTCTACCCCATCCTCTGTTATTCAGGGGGGGTCTTCTACTGAGGTGTTGCCTGAGACACCTATCCCTATAGCTCAGGGACAGGTTGCTGAAGAGCAGGTTGTGGTTGAGGTATCTGATGGTGTTGGTGAGGATATGGAGGATGTGGCCCAGGAGAATACCGTTGCCAGCCGTTTAAAGAAGAGGAAGAGGTCGTCCAAGAGTGTTAGCAGTTCCAGGTCAAAAAAGTCAAAGGCCAAGCGTGTTGAGGTGCCTGTGGAGTCTACTTGTAAGTGCTCCTCAGCCTTTCTCTTTTCGTCTCCTTACTAGTCATTAATAATATGTTTTCTTTCCCTTGCAGCCTTTGACCCTTTTGGGGAGGCTCCCGACGCTGCTTCTTGCCATCGTTCCATACAAAGCATTGCTCCTTCTGGATGGGTCACCGATCTGATGAATATGGAGATCCCTGAGCTTTCCGCCTTTTTTAACCGCTCCATCTTTTGCAGTGCCATTGTTGGTAGTGCTTTGGATTCAAGGTTGCGGGAGACTTCTGAGGAGTCTGGGCCGTCGAAGGAGCAATATGAGAAGCTGATGTCAGAGAAGCATTCCTTTGAGATGAAGGTGGCTGATTTGGAAGTGGACCGTGGGGGCCTTCAATCTGAGTTGGATACTGCACAAGCGATCATTGTGGAGAAGGAGAAGGAGCTGGATGTGTTTAGGAGCCAGGTTCAGGAAAAGGATGCATTGCTGAAGGGGGCGCAGGATGCTCTTGCGGAGCAATCTGGGAAGTATGGAAGGTTAGATGTTGAGGTCATTCCCCATGTCTGTAAGTCATTCCTCCATGGTCCTGAGGTTGTTGAGCTGCTATCGAAGGTTTGCAATGAGAACAGGGTTATGCAGAGGCGGGATTGATGCATGCTCTGGCTAATGAAGGTGTCATAAGCTTGGATGGTCGTGGCATTCCTGAGGACACAGCCGGGCGCCTGGACTCTGCATTAGATCAATTGGCTAATATTGATTCTGTATACCTTCGCAAGCTTGCATTTGATCCTGAAGCCTCTCCATCTGACCTTCTGCAGGTTGCTCCTTGATCCTCTTGACATTTTCCTGTTTGGATTTTGAACATTTTGATAACTTCTTATGGTTTGTAAACAATCTTGATGGCCTGTGTGCCTTTAGACAATTTGATGAATACTTGACCGGCCCCCCTTTGTGTTGGGGGAGGTCTCTGTATATACTTTTTTGGTACCTGCAATTATCATATTTAACCGTACCCTTGACTTCTTCATAATGATGAGTCCGTCTTTGAGTGGTTTTTGTGTTTGACCGTTCCCTTTTTATTTTAGGGAGGCTCTTTTTATTGCTTCATGAATGTCTTAATGGGCGTCCCCTTGAACATTTACACGAAGTCTTTTTATTTTTACTTTTTACGCGCGTTTAGAGTTTATTGATCGATCTTAAGAATATTTTGAAAGCTTTATTTATCTAAAAATAATTGGCAGGAGGACATTACATAGTAAAGTTTCTAGCTGCTAGCTTTCTTTGTGGGACTTATCCGGTAGCTAATCGGACTTATCCCTTTGCCTTTTGAGGTGATTTACTCTTTGACGGAGGTCTTTCTGATCCTCCGTCTTTTTCCCGAAGCTCCTTAGTATGCTGTTTTTCCTGGCCCCTCGGTTCCTTTTACGTGTTCTTCTTTTGAACCATGTTGTCTCTGGGGCCTTTGCCTTTATGCCTTGTAGGATGGAATTTTTATTCCTTTGCTCGTTTGATGGGCTTCGGCTTCTTTCTTCATGCTTTCTTAGCTCCGTAGCTGAGTTGGATAATATTGTTGCTACCCAGACTCACTTTGGAATTTTATTTGTGAGTGGATTGTGGATGCTATTATCCCGAACTTCCTCATTGCTTCTCTCCCAAGTATCGTGTTGTTGTCAGAGTTTGCCGGTATGACCATGAAGGTGATCCTTTCTGTTTTCCAATTTGGATATGTCCCAATTGTTATTTGTGAGTGGATTGTGGATGCTATTATCCCGAACTTCCTCATTGCTTCTCTCCCAAGTATCGTGTTGTTGTCAGAGTTTGCCGGTATGACCATGAAGGTGATCCTTTCTGTTTTCCAATTTGGATATGTCCCAATTGTTACTTCTGTCCTTAACTCTCTAATTGGCCATATTCGTTCTCCTGCAAATCCTGTTAGTGGTTTTTCCACTTTTCTTAGCTTTTCTCTGACACTTCTTGGTAACCTAGAGAAGCAATTCTCATAGAGGATGTCACATTCGCTTCGTCCGTCTATCTGAACTTCTTTCATCTTAGTGCCTGCAATGGTAGCTTCGATGATGATAGGTCCGTTGGATGGCACTATCTGCCCTAGTGGTGCGAACTGGTAGTGTTGTTCCTGTGGGTGCTCTTTGTGTATTTCAGAGCGTATCATAAGGATCTGTGCTGGTGCTATTTTTTCCGTTTTCTCAACCTCATTTTTTATCCTTGTTGCTTGGCGGATACCTTTAACTAGGTGATCCAGCTTTCCCGATTCCACAGCTTCTTCTATGGCTTTCCTTAGATTTCTGCAATTGTTTGTGTCATGTCCATGGTCTCTGTGATATTCACAGTATTTATCCATGTTCTTCTTTTTTTTGTTATGAGCTTATTTGGGATTGGGAAAGTTGAAGCAACTCGCTCCGTGGCCAGAATTTGCTTTGGTGTTTTTGTGAGACTGGACAGGATATCGATCCCGTTATCTCTGTCTCTTCCGGCCCATTGGTTATCGTCCCTTGCGTACCGGGGGAACCTTCCATTCCCTCCGTACTCCTTTCTTTTCCTGCCTGAAGTGTAGTCTACATTAGTCGTTTCTCTTGCATCTAACCAGATATGGGCCTTGTCTGTTAGGCCATCATATGTTTCAGGCAAATCGGTGCTTAGGTGCTCAATTAGGTCTATTGTGCGAAGCCGTGGATGAGCCCTGAAATTCTTTGGCTTTCTGGTAGTCCTCGTACTTGCTGGGTTTCATTAGTGTACCTAACGATGAAGTCCCTGGTCCTTTCTCCTTCTTTTTGTTTAATATTGTGCACGGAGATATGAGGTTTTCTGTGCTTTTTCTGCATGCTGAATTGGGACCTGAATTTATTTTTGAGCACCTCAAAGCTGTCAATGCTATTCTTGGGTAGGCCATCAATCCATTCTCGTGCATCGTCTGTCAGTGAGTAGGAGAATGCATGGCATGTGGTTGGCATATCCCATCTTTGAATCAGAGCTGCTCCGACAAACTTCTTTAAGAAGTCGTCTAGGTCGCTCTTTCCGTCATAATACCCCAAATGTTGAGGGTATTTCATTTTCACAGGCAATGGATGGCTTTGTATGGTCACAGAAAATAGGCTGTCAGTATTTACCAGGTGGGATAGATCAACCGGTTCAGGATCCTCCCATTCATATGAATCGTAATCCGGACAAACAACATTCCTCTGGGGGCGTATGGTCCCTTGGTGGTGTCTTCTTGATGCACCCTGGTTATGCTAAGATGGCAGGTTGTTCTCTGGACCTCTGTCTAAGCTGGGTAGATGCCTTCCCCGTGTTCTTCGGAGGGCAGTTTCTTCAGCGTTGGTTGGTGCATTCCTCCCCCTCCTATCCGTACCTCGGTCGTTCTTGTTGCGGGGGTTGTGACTACTTGAGTACGCCTTCATTGCTGTGACTGGATCCTTTCGTTTGACCTCCCCAAGGGGGTCTCCATCTCAATGTATTCATCTACTGAGTCGGGGTCATAGTCGTTTTCCAGATTTCTGGTAACATTGTAGATCTGACCGTTTCTCTTAGGCGGTGCATGATTGTATTTAACACATCATAATTAGCTTGCACGTATGCATCGTTTATTTCGTGCTCTGCTGATGTCGATGCTCTATTAATATCTCCAGGGGCCCGTGATGTTCCTAGTGTAACATCCTTCATTTAAAAATACGGGTTTCCAAAAATTTTCGCCTAACGGCGTTATAACAAGCGGAAGTAAACTTTGAAAGTCCAAACCAATTAAAATCGTTTGGTTTCTTTAATCATTGGTGTTACTCGGTCATATCGTCAAAACAAGTTTAAATAGAAACCCGTCGGCTGCCCAACACAAACAACCGACTACATAACATGCAAACTACATAAATGCCAAAACATAAGCAAGAGTCTAAAAATGTGCAACAACTATGGGTAGCTAAGGTCATCAGCAAGCTATCTACCCATTCCTCGCTCTTCTTCATCAACTACCTCAGCTACGCTAAACCTGAGGGAGCAACACATTTCAAAAGACAAGTGTTAGCTAACGAATTAGCTAAGTAAGATAACACTCAAGTTATAAAACATTTATCCATTTCAAACATTGTGGATTTTATCAACGTCATTAAGGCACAACACACATCAAGCATATCACATCATCAAAACTACATAATAGGATGAAACACCCTAAATGTGCCTATCCTTCATTCTGCATTACACACATATAACCACATAACTACATTACTACTTTTAACTGCGTAACTACATTTTAACTGCATTACTACGTTTTAACTGCTTTACTACATTTTAACTGCGTCAATGTGTAACATAAGTTACACCCGACTAGATGACAACCATTCAGTTGAACATCAAACGTCGTTAAGGAATGGCAAGCCAATCCCCGAGTAATCCATATGCACAAGACAAATGAGGGCGGGTCAGACCCCTCGTATTACTCAACTGCATCTCAATGACCATGTTGCAAGGAGCCACCCAAGCAACCTACGTCAACGCACTTAGCCGGCTAGGGCAAGTACGGGTTAAGCTTAACACTTTCCTGCATCAAAGTTTAACGAGCTCGATCCTGCATTATTTAGTTTAGGTGACTGCATTACCTAAACATTTACTACGTTTACTGCTTTTACATTTTGGGCCCTTAAACGTGCACGTATCATGGCAACTTAACAAGTCTAGTGAACTAGATGAGCAAGCCATACAATCATGCACATATCAACAATCAACAACATATACTACATCTCAAAGCATCACAAGCTACTGCATATCACTTCATAACATAACACTATATTATACTTCATATCATAACATACACTACATTATACTTCATATCATAACATACACTACATTATACTTCATTTGGGACTGCATTTCAGGTCTCAATGGTCAACTACATAACCCATATCACCTCCCGTGTAACCCCGAATACCTACAAGCAATTCAAGATATAAGTTGGGAAGTTATTATTTGAAACCATCTTTCGTTGAACCCTCAGCGTGTCAAAGTAGTGTATCTTACATCGTGACGATTAATAAGCAACGTTAATGTATCTTGTTTGTGATCCCGACAACCTATCTCGAGTTCATAGTCATTAAACCTGTATAAACCCAACCTAATAAGGTTATAAGACCATACATTAACTTAGGTACACTTATAGGACCCTTAAACGCTTGTTTCGGACCTCAAACGAGCTCACAGACCCTTTATGTGGCGCATGCTTTGAATATGCGTCACATATTTGCTTCAAAAATCACCCAGAAACCTCCCAGGCCCCGATATGCGCCGCACATAGGTTATATGCGCCGCATATGGAGTGCTGGTCTAAAGACTGACTCGCGCCCTTCACTTGCAGGCGACTTTTCGACCTCAAGATGACCAAATGAGTCAAAACTTAGTTCTTAAGGAATGTAGGGAATTCAAAGAACTTTCCAGAAATATAAAGTTTGACTCTTGAAGATCTCTAATGAATTAGTTATGGCGTCTGCAAAACAGACCTACAGAATTCGTCTTAAATCCGACCACTTCTGGAAATTGACATTTTTCACCCATATCTGGGCAAAATCAAAAGAAACATTGTTCATATCGAATCAAGAGGACACAGACCTTTTCAAAAATATAAGATTCATCTTATAACTCTTCTAATTGAAAGAGATATGATTTTTGCAATATTACTAGTTTTTCAGATCTAGTAAACCCTTAGTTTTGCAAGCAATTTTTGACCATCAGATGACCATAGCAACCACCACGACCTATGAACCTCATATGCACCCAAAATATGACTCATATAATGATTTCACATGATCACTTGTTCCAGGAACAAGAGGATACAATTACAATACATTAAATTACCCGAAAACCCCAATAATCGACAATGAAACATAATCAAATCAATCTCAACCCTAGAGATCAGAAGTAAGATCCATATGATCGACTCTTATGATCACAAATCAAAGGGAAATCGTCTATATTACCTGTAGATGAAAGCAAGGATGAGAGATCTTGATCAAACTTCACTTGAATCACACGTTTTGAAGGATTTTCGGCTTAGGAATTTGATAGGGGATCAAAGGGGTGGCTAGGGCTTGGGAGAAAAGTTATTAGATCTGATTTGATAAACTAATGACTCCCCCATTGACCCTAATCCCGTTTTTGACTTTCACACCATGTCAAAACTGGTCCATAAACTTCGTAAAGTCATATTATTAGCCCAAAACACCTCTATGGACTATATACAACTTGATTAACACTTTGAACACCTCTAAAAGACACATAACTTCTTCTTTAAACATATTTCTACATCAATTAATAAGATATTCAAGTCTCACACATAAAACACTTTAACTACATATAAGCGTTAATCCACCCTAAACTTAACGAACACTTTACGTTGACTTAACGACTCAAGTCAACCGTTAATTAAAAAGTTTGGGATGTTACAATTACCTCCCCCTTAAGAGGATTCCGTCCTCGGAATCATTTCAGCATCAAATAGGTGAGGATAACTTTCGAATCAACTTTCACCGTAAATATGATTCCATCCCACTAGCACAAGCTCAATTAACTTCCTATGAAGCTTCTTTTACTTTTGGCCAAGGATATCAACCAGGCCAACTACAAACACTCCTTAACATCAATACTCATATCTCTCCACGGGTTCACATTGGTTTCATATCAACATATACATCATATCATCGTATACTCACATCTTAATCCATGTCTTATACCACATCAACATAGACTTACCACTTAAACGTAACTTCATAACATATCTTGCTTAAATCTCACGTCACATTGTAATCCCACATCTTACATCTTTAATCAACTTACATATTACGCACTAGCTTTACACTAGCACGATTTCCCACGTCTTACGCACTAGCATTACATCTAGCATGATTTCCCACATATTACGCACTAGCATTACATCTAGCACAATTTCCCACATTTTACGCACTAGCATTACATCTAGCACGATTTCCCTTCAATAACTTGTCGTATCATGAAATGACATCCAACACCTATGGCATAATCATTGTTGCCTATGAACACAACAATAAATCTCGAGGCACCATCACGCCATCATATGGTTTTACCAAGTTTCTAACTCATTCATTCTCTTTCCCATCAATCTAAGAGTGATAGGCATCACTTGAGTTCACCATTTTCCTCATACTTTGTCAAACATCTTTAAAATTTTTCATATAATGGCCGTCTCAATTCAAAACATTCCACCATTTACTTTCACACTTTAAGAGCACTTCTTGATCATACATCTTTTCTTTTATGTCCAAGGAAACGGGGCAGTAGTTCACCATGAAATAAGCATTTTTGGACAACTTGCCTATTAATTGCTCATGTCATATCATTACCTTTAACTTCCCACGCAACTTTGTCTCTTATTCAAAGGAGACGTGACCACTCACTTCCGTCAGAGGACCATTAAACTCTTTGTATTGCCACCAAACTTTCGGTGTCTAGCCTTGGCTTTTAACCCAATCACACGTCAACATATAAAATTTACTACACCTCGTATCATAATAGGTCGCATCACACTTTAGGCGGCATCCAAATGAGTCATGTCACCACGGTTCATAAACTTCCTCAAGTACAACTTTTGGTCATTTCGTTCTCGGATACCGAAATCTTACTTTTAGACTTATAGTTCCACGTTGGTTATTTATGAATTTTTAGAATCCACTCACATAATACCAACATCTTCGTCTCTAGAAACATCACCTTTCACTGGCTCATTGTAGACAAGTGCTTACCATAACCCCATAACCTTATAGTCATGGAATTAAACATTAAATGGAACCTTGTTCCTTTAAATTCTACAAGTCAGCTTCCACTTTAACTTTTACTCACTTTGGGCGAATTTAAAATTAGGCCTCTACTTGTAGAAAATCGTAGTAACGTCCCTTACACAGCATGATGTTCTTCATCATACTTAGAATAGGTAAGATTGTCATCACTAAACGTAATGACTGAACGGTCTAGAGAAACTTTAAACTTTATCCCTTAAGTTCACGACATGGTAAGGACCATTCGTTACCATGCAGGTACTTCAAGAAACTCAATAGGGTCATAACGAGCGTATGATTAACCACACTACTAGAAAAACAGCTATTTATGACCCGCAATGCGCGTCATAAATGGCTCAGATGACGCGCAAATGCGCGTCAAGGAAGGAGGGGGTCATAAATTTTCATGACCCGCATTTGGGCGTCATCCGTCTATGACGCGCACTTATGACACGCATTTATGACCCTTTTTTATGACGTGCGTTTTTGCGCGTCATAACCTAATTTTTTTTTAAAAAAAATAATTTTCTTCAGTTCCTAATTTTCTATTAAATGAGAATTAAAAACCTGATAATACAAAATTAAAAACACAAATATCAAAATAACGCATTTCATATATATCAAAACAACGCGTTTAATTCAAATACAAACTCATTTACAATTCTAAAGTTAACCATTACACATCTAAATAACGTTATTTAGATGTGAAACAAACTGCACAAGACAAGTAACAGCTTAACAATTGGAAACACCCAAATTTATAACTTTAATACTCAAGCAGAACCTCTTGTATACCAAGCCTCTGTGGTATAGCAAATTTTTTAGAACATATCCCATCCTAGCCTGCAAAATATAAATAACATGTATGATCATCTCACACTAAAACTTCCATTTCATATATAACAGTAGCAACTGCAACTCGAAGTATCACATAAGATTGTGCAAAATCTAAAGCTTCTGGCTGAAAGTGTTCTAGATCAATCCTACCTGTTCAAAACATACCCATTTTGAACTGCCCAATTGTCAACTCTAATACTGCATATATGGTACAATAGGAAAAACTTGATAAAAGTAAGACATGGGCCAAACAAGTAACATAATCTGCCACAAAAGGGCACTCAACATGAAATTCATGAGTTCATCAGAGGAGCATTTGTAGGCTGTAGCACCTAAAATGGCCAAGTGACACATAATTATGCATATTCACAATTCAAGTCTTTATACTAAGCTGTTCATTTTATCTTGGTGATAAATACATAATGGCCAAGTGTATATATTGAATACAATAAAAATGAGATTAACGTGTAGTTAGCTAGTAACATAACATAGAATGGTTAGATAAACTGTATATACCTTTTACTACTACTACACACTGCTTGCATCGAATCTATCTATACACATAATAAATCAATCTAAATAAACTAAAAACAATATTAAAAACTGGAAAAAAAAAAGAGAAGCAAAAATAACTAAAAATCATACCGTCCAGTTACGGGTCTTGGCTAATCTCCTAGCTAAAGCATGTAAACAATACTGCACATCGGCTCTCGGCCTAATTGCAGACGTATACGCCAATATCTCTATACACAAAACAAACCATCAAGCGAAATGGCCAAGTGTGCATCAACTTCCTAATTTCACAAACAAACCAACCCTAATTATTATTAATATTTAATTATCATAGATAGATATAGATAGATACAACATATAATACGAAATGGCCAAGTGTGCATATTCTACTGCGCCTATATCCATATTAATATCCATATAATAATCACACAATGCCTAAATCCAAAAATTCACTCCCAAATTCTTCAGTTCCTGCAGATACTGCTTGTTATCTCATACTTCACATGCCAAAATTTCTAATATTATGATTAATTCTATAAGATACTTACACATTTTTAGTGTCTATGATATATGCGTAAAACAATGAAAATGTGCAGATCAAAATCAAGCAAACTGCAACATGCATACATGCTCATTATGTTACAAGTACAAACTAACAACAATATATGTTCAATGATAATAATGAACGCATTGAAAATAATCATATTGATATGATATGAACGCAATGGACATGCTCACTATGCTACGACCTTACTTGAACAAGATCTGTTATATGGTTCATACCTCCATATTCTTGATTCCTAAAATATTATAGAACTACATCACCATATCAGCTATATGAAACACCATTCCAATTTTATATTAGTAACATATAGCACAAGCATAACTAAAGAAATCCAATTGGGAATTGTAAAAACCTTAAGAGACCACTGATATTAAACAAAAAAGAGATACCCAGAATGAAGTCCACAGCTTGGTGTGACCAGTTCGCAATATTAGTATCATCTGGCTGCACAATAGCACACGCAGAAAGTAACAAGATGAACATAAGGCTTCGACTTACAGAGTTATAATAAGATGTATGAAGGACTGTACAAATCCAGTTAATTAGGCTACCAACACACACTTACAGAAGTAGTATCACATAGACCATGAGAACGAAAATAAGTTACTCAAAATATAATTACTTTCAAAACCAGTATCAAATAAATCACTTTCAAAATGCACATCTCGAATCTTGTCTCTGAACGAGCAGCAATCTGCTTCTTTTCGGATAAGCTGTTGTAATATAAACACTAGAAAAATCGATTGAAGAAAAATTAGGACAAATCGATTGAAGAAAAATTAGGGCAAATCGATTTAGCGAGTTTCAGAACCGATTATGGCAAAAGAATAGAAGAAACGAACCTGTAACCATTGATATCCAACACAATCTGCTTCGATTTAGCGACGCTGGTGAGCGAGTAGCGTTGTGGTGGTGGTGGATCGATTGACGATGTGGTGGTGGTGGATCGATTGACGATGTGGTGGTGGTGAATCGATTGACGATGTGGTGGTGGTGGATCGATTGACGATGTGGTGGTGGTGGATCGATTGACGATGTGGTGGTGGTGGATCGATTGACGATGTGGTGGTGGTGGATCGATTGACGATGTGGTGGTGGTGGATCGATTGACGATGTGGTGGTGGTGGATCGATTGACGATGTGGTGGTGGTGGATCGATTGACGATGTGGTGGTGGTGGATCGATTGACGATGTGGTGGTGGTGGATCGATTGACGATGTGGTGGTGGTGGATCGATTGACGATGTGGTGGTGGTGGATCGATTGACGATGTGGTGGTGGTGGATCGATTGACGATGTGGTGGTGGTGGATCGATTGACGATGTGGTGGTGGTGGATCGATTGACGATGTGGTGGTGGTGGATCGATTGACGATGTGGTGGTGGTGGATCGATTGACGATGTGGTGGTGGTGGATCGATTGACGATGTGGTGGTGGTGGATCGATTGACGATGTGGTGGTGGTGGATCGATTGACGATGTGGTGGTGGTGGATCGATTGACGATGTGGTGGTGGTGGATCGATTGACGATGTGGTGGTGGTGGATCGATTGACGATGTGGTGGTGGTGGATCGATTGACGATGTGGTGGTGGTGGATCGATTGACGATGTGGTGGTGGTGGATCGATTGACGATGTGGTGGTGGTGGATCGATTGACGATGTGGTGGTGGTGGATCGATTGACGATGTGGTGGTGGTGGATCGATTGACGATGTGGTGGTGGTGGATCGATTGACGATGTGGTGGTGGTGGATCGATTGACGATGTGGTGGTGGTGGATCGATTGACGATGTGGTGGTGGTGGATCGATTGACGATGTGGTGGTGGTGGATCGATTGACGATGTGGTGGTGGTGGATCGATTGACGATGTGGTGGTGGTGGATCGATTGACGATGTGGTGGTGGTGGATCGATTGACGATGTGGTGGTGGTGGATCGATTGACGATGTGGTGGTGGTGGATCGATTGACGATGTGGTGGTGGTGGATCGATTGACGATGTGGTGGTGGTGGATCGATTGACGATGTGGTGGTGGTGGATCGATTGACGATGTGGTGGTGGTGGATCGATTGACGATGTGGTGGTGGTGGATCGATTGACGATGTGGTGGTGGTGGATCGATTGACGATGTGGTGGTGGTGGATCGATTGACGATGTGGTGGTGGTGGATCGATTGACGATGTGGTGGTGGTGGATCGATTGACGATGTGGTGGTGGTGGATCGATTGACGATGTGGTGGTGGTGGATCGATTGACGATGTGGTGGTGGTGGATCGATTGACGATGTGGTGGTGGTGGATCGATTGACGATGTGGTGGTGGTGGATCGATTGACGATGTGGTGGTGGTGGATCGATTGACGATGTGGTGGTGGTGGATCGATTGACGATGTGGTGGTGGTGGATCGATTGACGATGTGGTGGTGGTGGATCGATTGACGATGTGGTGGTGGTGGAGCGAGTAGCGTTGTGGTGGTGGTGGATCGATTGACGATGTGGTGGTGGTGGATCGATTGACGATGTGGTGGTGTTCAATAGATATGAGGGAGTTCAAATTTTGGCAAAAAAAAAAAAAAATATTAAGGCAGAGATTGTAAAAAAAACATAAGTAAAACACGTTATGACCCATATGTTATGACGTTTCTGAAAACGCGTCATCCCCAACTGTAAATTTACTCGTAATGACCCTTATTTTATGACTTCTCACTTTGCGCGTCATCTATTAGCGTGGGTCATAAAAAGCGGGTCATGGATAGCCCTGTTTCTAGTATCCTAAGCAGGACTTTCATCATCAACTTCATCATATGGTAGTACAATTCGTAAATCTATCTTATAGAAAGAAATACATCCCACAATCAAAACATTGACTTCTTCCTATAAGTGAGAACAAAACGAAAGGTGTCTTTGAATAAAAGTAGCACTCATCACACGTCAATAGAAGGTTCGACCTCACGATCGCAACAAAACCGAGAACATTAATAGAACATCTCGAAACTACGGGTGGCCTCGACTTTTGAAGTATAATCTTTGCCTTACATAAGTAGATCACATAGGCGAGAAACACGATCAATTCGGAACCGAATGCTCCTGAAAACTTCTACTTCTTTTGATTTAAGTATCCATAGTTAACTCCGTCATCCAACCTCTTAACTTTTCATAAGGGAAAACTCTTTATCTTGAGAAGCAGTCAGACATAAGATTTCGTACTCATATAGGATATCAACATCACCTTCATGTCACACCGGCGAAGGCAATATGCGATAGAACTGCTAGAAAGGTTCATGTGTTAGTTCTCCATACCTTCATGCAATATAAGGAAGGATCTCCACCTGTAGATACTCGTTCCAATCGTCATCTAACATCCCGTAACGAAACCTAAACTTAAACGAGTCATAAATCCAAAACAGACCAAAATATGCCGCATGGATGGTGCATGCGCCTCCTAAATCGAGCATTTCTGATCAGTAACTTTCATGTGTTTGCACATGCCCCGCATAAACTTAAAACTCAGAATATGCGCCACATACCATCTATGACCAGGAAAGATAATTTCAAACAAAATCTAAGCGTCTTCCTTACACCCAAGCACAACTTTAAGACTTCGCAGCTCAAAGAAAATCTCACATCATAACATGGTGTTCAGAGAATGGAAGAGCTTCATGGTTAAAAGGTTCATTCATCCATAGCGTTATCTTCTTTACTTGCTTCAGCTTCATCATTCTTTAACCCATAGATACACGTCTACTCTTCACGTGGTTAATTATGCTACCAACTAGTGATTCCATCATTCCCATCTTCACTCCATTCAGATCAGCACAGACACAGTCTCACAAACACATACATGTCGTGATACATTTACAATTACGTTCGCGACCGGAATTGTAACTGTATGCTTTCATACATGTGCCCGGTAACCCTTCTATGCGTCACCTACTTATAACCTTCAAAAATCCAGCATCAACTCCACTCGTCAACTTCAAGTCCATGTCCTTTAAACTAGTAGACTTAACAACATTGTCTACCAATCACTTCACTCCTCACGTACCTTTAGACTTCATTTAACTTCATGTACATCATAATCATCATAAACATTTAACCAGCTATAACTTTTCATCGATCTTCTCACATTTCAACACACTTGAGGCATCAACATCATTATAGTTGTAACACGGTGTTTACTCTCGACACATAAAGATTCACTACATAGAAATCTCTCCAACTTCATTACTTTGTACACCGGTCAACACAAGCATGGCCATACAAACACACTCGCGTCGTGATACACTTGCAATTATGTTACGAACCATAATTGTAATTGTATCCTTTCACATGCATGTTCGTTACCACATTTGTGTATCGCCTCTTTTCTCATCAATTCCAATTCACATGATTTTCATCACACATACAACATCTCATATCCTTTGCGGTCCTTGTCACTAACCCCATGGGCTAGGCAACATTGATGGAACACCATCTCACCTAATCCTCCAACCTTTGTCCATCTCAACAACTTCTCACATAATATAAAGCACAAGTTTATCAAATTCAGTTAGAGGAATAGAAGATCACCTCAAGGACCGTCTATCGTAGCAATAGCACAACTTAGCGACGGAGAAGCGAGAAACAGAAGAATAAAGGCTAAAACGCATATTCACATATCAATAAACAATCATCATATAGCCTTATTCCTACACTCTCACTCATCCCAAACCCGTCCTAAGGAATTTCATCTCAAAGCTAAACATACCTACTTAAGCCTAACTTGTCGTCTATCGGTTTAAGTCCAATTCCTATGGCACACTTATAGTCATTGGTTCACTTAAACCATTTCACTGATACCAACTTGTAACACCCTTCATTTAAAAATACGGGTTTCAAAAATTTTCGCCTAACGGCGTTATAACAAAGCGGAAGTAAACTTTGAAAGTCCAAACCAATTAAAATTTGTTTGGTTTCTTTAATCATTGGTGTTACTCGGTCATATCGTCAAAACAAGTTTAAATAGAAACTCGTCGGCTGCCCAACACAAAACAACCGACTACATAACATGCAAACTACATAAATGCCAAAACATAAGCAAGAGTCTAAAAATGTGCAACAACTATGGGTAGCTAAGGTCATCAGCAAGCTATCTACCCATTCCTCGCTCTTCTTCATCAACTACCTCAGCTATGCTAAACCTGAGGGAGCAACACATTTCAAAAGACAAGTGTTAGCTAACGAATTAGCTAAGATAACACTCAAGTTATAAAACATTTATCCATTTCAAACATTGTGGATTTAATCAACGTTATTAAGGCACAACATCAAACGTCAAACGTCGTTAAGTAATGGAAAGCCAATCCCCGAGTAATCCGTATGCACAAGACAAATTAGGGCGGGTCAGACCCCTCGTATTACTCAACTGCATCTCAATGCCCATGTTGTAAGGAGCCACCCAAGCAACCTACGTCAACGCACTTAGCCGGGCTAGGGTAAGTACGGGTTAAGCTTAACACTTTCCTGCATCAAAGTTTAATGAGCTCGATCCTGCATTATTTAGTTTAGGTGACTGCATTACCTAAACATTTACTACGTTTACTGCTTTTACATTTTGGGCCCTTAAACGTGCACGTGTCATGGCAACTTAACAAGTCTAGTGAACTAGATGAGCAAGCCATACAATCATGCACATATCAACAATCAACAACATATACTACATCTCAAAGCATCACAAGCTACTGCATATCACTTCATAACATAACACTATATTATACTTCATATCATAACATACACTACATTATACTTCATATCATAACATACACTACATTATACTTCATTTGGGACTGCATTTCAGGTCTCAATGGTCAACTACATAACCCATATCATCTCCCGTGTAACCCCGAATACCCACAAGCAATTCAAGATATAAGTTGGGAAGTTATTATTTGAAACCATCTTTTCGTTGAACCCTCAGCGTGTCAAAGTAGTGTATCTTACCTCATGACGATCAATAAGCAACGTTAATGTATCTTGTTTGTGATCACGACAACCTATCTAGAGTTCATAGTCATTAAACCTGTATAAACCCAACCTAATAAGGTTATAAGACCATACATTAACTTAGGTACACTTATAGGACCCTTAAACGCTTGTTTCGGACCTCAAACGGGCTCACAGACCCTTTATGTGGCGCATGCTTTGAATATGCGTCGCATATTTGCTTCAAAATTCACCCAGAAACCTCCCAGGCCCCGATATGCGCCGCACATAGGTTATATGCGCCACATATGGAGTGCTGGTCTAAAGACTGACTCGCGCCCTTCACTTGCAGGCGACTTTTCAACCTCAAGATGACCAAATGAGTCAAAACGTAGTTCTTAAGGAATATAGGGAATTCAAATACCTTTCCAGAAATATAAAGTTTGACTCTTGAAGATCTCTAATGAATTAGTTAAGGCGTCTGCAAAACAGACCTACAGAATTCGTCTTAAATCCGACCACTTCTGGAAATTGACATTTTTCACCCATATCTGGGCAAAATCAAAAGAAACATTGTTCATATCGAATCAAGAGGACACATAGATCTTTTCAAAAATATAAGATTCATCTTATAACTCTTCTAATTGAAAGAGATATGATTTTTGCAATATTACTAATTTTTCAGATCTAGTAAACCCTTAGTTTGCAAGCAATTTTCGACCATCAGATGACCATAGCAACCACCACGACCTATGAACCTCATATGCACCCAAAATATGACTCATATAATGATTTCACATAATCACTTGTTCCAGGAACAAGAGGATACAATTACAATACATTAAATTACCCGAAAACCCCAATAATCGACAATGAAACATAATCAAATCAATATCAACCCTAGAGACCAGAAGTAAGATCCATATGATCGACTCTTATGATCACAAATTAAAGGGAAATCGTCTATATTACCTGTAGATGAAAGCAAGGATGAGAGATCTTGATCAAACTTCACTTGAATCACACGTTTTGAAGGATTTTCGGCTTAGGAATTTGATAGGGGATCAAAGGGGTGGCTAGGGCTTGGAGAAAAGTTATTAGATCTGATTTGATAAACTAATGACTCCCCCATTGACCCTAATCCCGTTTTTGACTTTCACACCATGTCAAAACTGGTCCCTAAACTTCGTAAAGTCATATTATTAGCCCAAAACACCTCTATGGACTATATACAACTTGATTAACACTTTGAACACCTCTAAAAGGCACATAACTTCTTCTTTAAACATATTTCTACATCAATTAATAAGACATTCAAGTCTCACACATATAACACTTTAACTACATATAAGCGTTAATCCACCCTAAACTTAACGAACACTTTACGTTGACTTAACGACTTAAGTCAACCGTTAATTAAAAAGTTTGGGATGTTACACCTAGGTTGGGCGGAGTGGTGTTCGACCTGTTCTGTCCCTGGCCCTGACCTTGGAGTGGTGTAAATACGAAGCTGCTTCGGCCCTGGGTGGCGTGATTATTGGTCTATTTACATCCCGACTCTGAGGGGTCGTTGTGGATCTATCTAGGCCTTGACCCTGTGGTGCGGATCTATTCGGTCCTTGGCCCTGCGATGTAATCACGGATCTGCCTAGACCTTGGCCCGGTGATGCGGATCTATCTGGACCTTGACATGCGATATGATCGCGGATCTGTCTAGACCTTGACCCTGGGGTGCGGATCTATCCAGACCTTGACCCTGCGATGTGATCACGGATCTGCCTAGACCTTGACCCGGTGATGCGGATCTATCTGGACCTTGATCATGCGGTGTGATCGCGGATCTGTCTAGACCTTGACCCCGGGGTGCGGATCTATCCAGACCTTGACCCTGCGATGTGATCGCGGATCTGTCTAGACCTCCTTGTGTGTTCGATGTTTCACCTGCAGCCGCACTGTAATCGCCTGTAATAATAGGTGGGTTGAAGCTTGACACAGGCATGTCAAAGGAAAATTGTTCCTGAAAATTCAGTCCTCCGGGGGGTGTTCGAGGTCCCCCCAAATTGGGTGTTCTTGGTGAGTAATTGATGTCTCTGTCGGCCATGATAGCTGATTATCCTGATCGTGGGTGGGTTTGAAGGAATTGTTGTTTTTGAGGGATTTGTCCCACGGATGGCGCCAATTTGTTTGATCAAATAATCGCACTATGGCACAACCGAATGGGTGTGTGGATTTCGGAGGTAATTTGTAGGCGGTTCCCTTGAGGTCAGAGGGTTGTGGCCGCTTTACGCCTGATTGATTGCTTATGGTTTATCACCGAGCCAAAGGGTCGGTGTTATGTTGTGTGTGTAGGGATTGAGAAGATGATATGATACTGTGTCGTATGGCATTCTCCTCTTTATATAGAGGGTAGGAAACTTGGAGGAGAGGGTAAGAGAATTAGGGTAAATCTCTTCCTCTTTTAGGGATATCTTCTATCTTTTTAGGAAGATTTATGATAATATTATAACGAGCCGTGTCCGAGGTATTCGGGATTATTTTATTCGGATAATCATGGAAAGAATCTATGTATATCCGATCTTCTTAACGTGTTTCTTCGGAGCTAGGTATTATTACCTTGGGAGCTCCGGAATGATTTTGGTAAACGGAGGTGATGCTCCGTTCTGAATATATAAGTAGTTTTTACCTGTACGAAGGTGTCTTCGTATCTGCTTTGGGTACGGAGATAAAGCTCCGTATAGGGTATATCATCAGCTGCTATATGTATTTTTGTGGCTGCATGCTTTAAGTAATGTATGGGGTGATTTTTATCGGAGGCTGTTTGGTATTGTAGTCGTACCCTTTCCTTAGGACTTCTTTTATGTATGCATGCACTCTTTGTTCTATTCTCATGAAGGAAAAAAAGATTATTATTCTTGCCAAGTCTTGGGCTTACGTAATTGCTAAGGTGTTTTGGGATTGTACTTTCATTCCTTATAAGTCGTGGCTTGTTAAAGGATATCTCTAGATGTCAAGCAAGTGTGTTCCCGTTCACATCTTGCAAGACTATTGGGGCTGCGACGTAAGGTTGCGAGCCTACACGTCTGTTTGCGGAGGCGAAGGCCAGCCGTAGCATATTTTTATTTACATGATGTTTTATTACTTAGGAAAAAAATTTTTCAAGAATGTGTTTAAACAATTTTCACAAGTGTTGCGTTGCTTTGGCTCCAGTTGGCCGTAAGCTGCAGTTATTTTTGTGATATTTCATCACTTGTGCTTAAACGATTTTCAAAAGTGTCGCGTTGCTTTGGCTCCGGCTGGCCGTAAGCTGCGATTCAATAAATTTCATTGGGTCGTGGCCCTTTTACATGATGGGAGGCCGTAGTCTTGTTAATGAGATAAACAAATTTACATGTAACACTATTTGTAGTTGTTAGTCATTCCATGTTCGTGGGAGGCTTTCTCCTTGAAGTGTGGCCAACTTGTAGGATCCATTGCCGTAAGCCTCTATTACTTGATATGGACCATCCCGTTGGGGGCCCAGCTTTCCAGTTTTCTCTGCTTTGCTTGCATCATTGTTACGTAGTCTCCAGGCAGGAAAACTTCTTTCTTAACTCTCTGGTCATAATACTTTTTCATTTGCTTTTTGTATGATGCTTCTCTGATGGAGGCTACTTCCCTTCTTTTTTCAGGCAGCTCCAAGTTCTGCCGGAGCTGTTCTTTATTTTCACTTTATGTGTTAGACCTGCGGATTGTTGGTACGCTTGCTTCCGCGGGAATCATGGCCTCAGAGCCGTATACGAGGCTGAATGGCGTTTTTCCATTGCTTGTTTTTGGAGTTGTTCTCAAAGCCCATAGGACTTGATGGAGCTCATCTAGCCATCCACTCTGGCATCTTCCTAGCCTTGTCTTAATTCCTTGCACGATTTGTTTGTTCATTGCTTCTACTTGTCCGTTGGCCTGGGGATGGGCTACGGACGTAAAGCGTTGTTGTATTTCCAAGTTGTTGCAAAATTGAGGGAAAATCCCTTCATTGAATTGCTTTCCATTATCGCTGACTATGATTTATGGGATTCTGAACCTTGTCACTATTTGTTCCCATACAAACTTTTCCATCTGTTTTCCTGAAATGGTGGCCAAAGGTTTCGCTTCCACCCATTTCGTGAAATAATCTACAGCTACAACCAAAAACTTGACACGACCAGGAGCCTGCGGAAAAGGTCTGACGATGTCAATGCCCCATTTTGAGAAAGGGCATGCCGCTGTAACTGGTATGAGCTCATTTTTGGGAACCTTCGGCACTACTGCATGGACTTGACATGAATCACAAGCTTGGACTTCTTTTAAAGTGTCATTATACATGGAAGGCCAGTAGTACCCCATTTTGGTGATTTTTGCTACTACTGTTCTGGGTCCGACGTGGGCTCCGCGGCATCCGTGATGGATTTCTTTGATAACTGCTTTTGCTTGATTTGGGCCAACACATCTTAACAATGGCCCCAAGTAAGATTTCCTGTAAAGGCCTTCATCCTGGAGGGTATACAGTGGAACCTTGATCCTGATTTTCCTTGCCTCTTCTTTATCTGCAGGCAGTAGTCCACTTGTTAAATATTCTACAATTGGTCTCATCCAAGTTTGTCCTTCTTCCTCCACGGGTGCCACGATAACTTCTTCTTCAATAAAGCTCTTTTGTAATGTTTCAACGAGAACTTTTTTGGTCAGATGAGCGAAGGAAGTGGAGGCTAGCTTACTCAGAGCATCTACTATTTTATTTTGGCTCCAGCTAACATTTTGTATTTTGAAGCTTTTGAATTTTTGCCTTATTTCACTGACCTTTTCTAAATATTTCTTCATCGCTGGCTCCTTTCCTTCATACGTTCCATCCACTTGGAAAGCCACTATTTGTGAGTCAACGCAGACATGGATGTGATCTACTTTCATCTGTTTTGCGATCCGCATGCCTACTAGCAATGCCTCGTATTCCGCAGCATTGTTCAATGCTTTGAAGTTTGATTGATCAAATAATCGCAATATGGCTCAACCGAAGGTGTGAGTGGGGTTTTGGGTGTTTTGTTGGCGATTCCCTTCCGGTCAAAGGGCCGTAAGCCGCTTTACGCCTATTGTTGTTGGTTTAAGCCGATTGGTCGAGCTTAGGGTTTGTTTGTGAGGGTTAGGGATTCGGAGGTCCAATGTGTTGAATATGATTAGGGTTTAATATCTCGAATGTCATGATCCCTGCCATATGGCACATCCTCTATTTATATAGAGGGTAGAAACTTGGAGAGGAGGGTAAGAGAATTAGGGTAAATCTCTTCCTCTTTTGAGAATATCTTCTATCTTTTAGGAAGATTTGTGATAATAACGGGCTGCGTATATGTTTCGTTTTATGTATATTCCTTCAGAGCTACGTAACTTTAACTTAGGTGCTCCGGGATTATATCTGCGTACGGAGGTGGTGCTCCGTATAAGCATTTTTACCTGTTCGAAGGTATCTTCTTCGATTACGGAGGTAAAGCTCCGTATAGGGTATATCATCAAGCCCCCCAGTCTAATTGGAGAGGCTATCTGTAGGCTGTCTTATTAGACTTCAAAAACTTGCCTCCCAGATTCGGAGGTCCGTCCTAAACGAAATACGTGAAGTCAAAGCCGACTTTGTGAGACGTTTAAGTCCTTATCTCCAGATTTTTAATTGGACGGTTAGGATTTGTTTACCAACCTTAGCTATAAGTACTCCATATCTGTTTAACACTGTATAATTTCAAAATATTAAATTGTTACCTTTCCTATAGGAGGTATCTTCTCCGGCTGCTCTCTCGTTGCTTCCTTCTTTGTAACGACATCATCCTTTTGAAAAGGTATGTGCTTCCAATCTTGATTTATTCTTCGAATCCTTTTCTCATATCGTAGATGAACATCTTGAAACCCTAGTATTGTCTTTGACCAGTGGGGGTCTTTAGATCCAGGTTTCTCTGTTATCTTCTCAACCCTATTTCGTTATGTCGCTTTATGTTGTGTGCCGACACATGTGTCTTTCGATGTTTCTTCTGCATATTAAATTGTGATCGAAACTTGCTCTTTAGGGTCTCGAAGTTGTCTATTGAGTTAGCTGGTAAGCCATCGATCCATTCTCTCGCATCGTTCGTTAGGGAATAGGAGAAAGCTTGGAAAGTGGTTGGCATGTCCCATCTTTGGATTATTGCAGCTTCGATAAACTTCTTCAGGAAGTCATCTGGATCTCCCTTTCCGTCGTAGTATCCTAGGTGCTTGGGGTACTTCATATTTACTGGCATCGGGTGGTCTCGTATATTACTGGTAAATGGGGTGTTCGTATTCTTTAGGTGTGACGTGTCCATAGGTTCCCACTCGGGTGAGGAGGATGCATTATCATTGTCTCCACCTTTTTCTCCCGTTCCTGTTTTTCGTTCGGGCTGACGTTGAGTCTAATTTCTTTGATCAGGTCTGCCTTTCGCGGATCCCGTTTGGAGATTCTGTACTTCTTCATTGTAGGGGTCCGCTCGTGTGTTTGGGAAGCTGCGTTCTGCGACTGATGGTCCAGTAGGTATGTTCTGTTCGGGTCCTTCTTGTATCTCCCCTGTTTGGTATTCATTGTAGGTGCAGCGGGCTATTATTTCCGGTTCATACACCTGACCTGTTTCCCTTAGACGCCTGATTATTGCGCACAACATGTCATAGTTTGCTTGCACGTATGCGTCGGTAATTTCCCTATCTACTAATGTTGGCACCTGGTTTATGTTTCTGGGTTGCTTTGATATCCTTGATATCTTTATTTGTGGCTTGCCTGGCTGGAGGGTATCCTTACGTGACTGTGCCTTCTTCGGATCCGGAGGGGTGCGGCCTGGCCCCTGTTTGTCCGGGTCCGTAGCGTCTTGGTGTTGACCTTGGTGCATCGGCATGGGTCCATCTTGGTCTTGACCTTGGTGCATCGGCCTTGCCGTACCACGATCAGCCCGTATGGTTGCTCCGCATATCTCCTGGTCCGTTAGCGTTGGTGCCTGGCTAGGGTTTCCCGGCTGATTTGGTATTATGGTGGTTCTTGCCTGTAACCCGTCTGTCTGGGAGGTATCGCTAACGGCGCATGGTCCTTTTTGGTTCTCAGGGGCGGATCCTGATTTCTGACGTTGTTCATGCAGTGCCGTAAGGGCGGGTCTACACGGTCCTGACCTGTCGACACGAGCATAAGTCGATCCAAACTTTGCCCTTGTGAATCCTGTTTATCCATTGTTGCCGTGTTTCGATCCTCCAGTATAATGCTTGATAGGTCAAAATTTGACACAAACGTGTGGAAGGGGTACCGTTCTTGGAGGTCTCGTTCTCCCGGTGGCATCTGAAGTCCCTCCGCGTTCTGCGGATTCGACGGATTACTAGTATCCCTATCGGTCATGGTAGCGGATTATTCTGATCGCGGGTGGGTTCGATAAAGGTGTATGCGGCGTCGCTTTGTTGTTGTTTTTTTTGTTGGGTCCCACGGATGGCGCCAATTTGATTGATCAAATAATCGCAATATGGCTCAACCGAAGGTGTGAGTGGGGTTTTGGGTGTTTTGTTGGCGATTCCCTTCCGGTCAAAGGGCCGTAAGCCGCTTTACGCCTATTGTTGTTGGTTTAATGTTGGGTCCCACGGATGGCGCCAATTTGATTGATCAAATAATCGCAATATGGCTCAACCGAAGGTGTGAGTGGGGTTTTGGGTGTTTTGTTGGCGATTCCCTTCCGGTCAAAGGGCCGTAAGCCGCTTTACGCCTATTGTTGTTGGTTTAAGCCGATTGGTCGAGCTTAGGGTTTGTTTGTGAGGGTTAGGGATTAGATGGTCGAATGTGTTGAATATGATTAGGGTTTAATATCTCGAATGTCATGATCCCTGCCGCATGGCACATCCTCTATTTATATAAAGGGTAGAAACTTGGAGAGGAGGGTAAGAGAATTAGGGTAAATCTCTTCCTCTTTTGAGAATATCTTCTATTTTTTAGGAAGATTTGTGAAAATAACGGGCTGCGTATATGTTTCCTTTTATGTATATTCCTTCGGAGCTACGTAACTTTAACTTTAGGTGCTCCGGGATTATATCTGCATACGGAGGTGGTGCTCCGTATAAGCGTTTTTACCTATTCGGACGTATCTTATTCGATTACGGAGGTAAAGCTCCGTATAGGGTATATCATCAAAGTTGAAGCGTAGAGCATAAGTAAATTCTTGACCTTCTGGGCTTGTCAAAATGAGGCCTGCTCCGGATCCGTCTGCACTAGAGGCTCCGTCAGTGAATAACTTCCATGTTTCCGGAACCACTTCTACCTCTGGCTCCGCAGGCTTTTCATCACTTATTGCTTTTCTTTTGCTCTTGGATTATGCTACTGGGACTTCTGCAAGAAAATCTGCTAGTATTTGGCCTTTGATTGAGCTTCTAGGCTTGAAATCAATTTCGTGCTCCCCAAGCTCGATTGCCCATTTTGCTAATCTTCCTGAGACTTCCGGCCTAGTTAAGACTTGCTTGATTGGCTTGTCTGTCAACACTTGGATGGAATGTGCTTGAAAGTATCGCCGGAGCCTCCTAGCTGCATGGACTAAAGCGAGAGTTAGCTTTTCTATTTCTGGATACCTTGTTTCTGGAGCCTGCAAAACTCTGCTGACATAATATATTGGTTGTTGGACCCTTTTTCTATTTGCTATCAACACTGCACTTATGGTTTTGCTGGATGCTGCTAGATACATCTGGAGGGTTTCGCCCGGCTTCGGAGCCGTGGTTGTTGGCAATTTGCACAAGTAAATTTTTTGTTCAGTGAATGCTTTTTGAGCTTCCTCCGTCCATCTAAAATGTTTCTTTTCCAAACAACCCTTCAACGTGTGAAAGAAGGGCAAAGATCTTTCTGCTGATTTGGATAAAAAGCGAGGAAGGGCGCGAGTTTGCCATTGAGGCTTTGAACTTCTTTGAGAGCCTGCGGTGGCTTCATACTTTGAATGTCTTTGATTTTTTCTGGGGCTGCTCTAAATCCTTCTTTTGTAATTATGTGCCCCAAAAATTGACCTTCTTCTACCCCAAAAGAACACTTTTTTGGGTTTAACTTCATATTGATAGCCCGGAGGGTCTTGAAAGTTTCTTCAATGTCTAGGAGCATATCTTCCAAACTTCTGCTTTTAATGACCATGTCATCCACATAAGGCTCCATATTTCTTCCGATTTGCCTCCAAAATGCCTTATCCACCAGTATCTGATATGTTGCTCCAGCATTTTTTAAGCCAAATGGCATCTTTCTGTAGCAATATATTCCTTCAGATGTGTAAAAAGTTGTTTTGTTTTCATCATCTGGGTGCATTTGTATCTGGTGATAACCTTTGTAAGCATCTAAAAAACATTTGAGCCGGAAGCCTACGAGTGATTTGACTTTCCAATCAATCTTTGACAAGGGGTAACAATCTTTGGGACATGCCTTATTGAAATCAGTGAAATCGACACACATTCTCCATCCTCCGTCGTGTTTTTTCACCATCACCGGGTTGGCTACCCAACTTTGGTATTTAACTTCCCTGAGGATACCAGCTTTCACCAAATCTTCCACTTGCTCCTTCGCAGCTTTGCTTCTGTCCGGAGCTAGGCTCCGACATTTTTGCTTTATCGGTTCCAGGTGAGGTCTTGTGTTCAGACGGTGTTGTGTATCAAAAGTTTCACCATTTATCTTCAACTCCCTGGGGACGCCCGTCATGTCCGCAGGCGTCCAAGCAAACACATCTTTGTTTCTATCTAAGACATCTTTTAACTTTCTTTTGTACTCAGTCGGTAGTTGTTTGCCGATGAGTATGTGCTGATCCGGGTATTTGCTGTTGATGAACAACTTCTCTATTTCTATTTCTACATCTTCGTTCTTTTTTGATGACTCTTAGTCTCCGGAGCTCTCACTTGAGCACATTGCACTTCCGGCCGGGGCTCGATTTTTACGAATTCGACCCCTTTTGGTGTTGGGAACTTTACTATTGCATGAACTGGAGATGGTACCATACCCATTTTTCTCATTGCCGATCGACCAAGTATGACATTATATGGCGATTCCGCCCTCACTATTACAAATGTTAATACATCTGTTCTTGTCCGCGGAGCCTCCACGACAGTGACATTTAATGCAACTTCTCCCAGCGACCAGGTTCTTTCTCCCGAAAAGCCCACTAGGGGACTTATGTTGTCTTTTCTTGTATTTCTTAGTTGATTGATCAAATAATCGCACTATGGCTTAACCGAAGGTGTGAGTGGGGTTTTGGGTATTTTGTTGGCGATTCCCTTCCGGTCAAAGGGCCATGAGCCGCTTTACGCCTGTTGGTATTGGCCTAAGCCGATTGGTCGGGATTAGGGTTTGTTTGTGAGGGTTAGGGATTCGGAGGTCGAATGTGTTGAATATGATTAGGGTTTAATATATCGAATGTCATGATCCCTGCCGCATGGCACATCCTCTATTTATATAGAGGGTAGAAACTTGGAGAGAAGGGTAAGAGAATTAGGGTAAATCTCTTCCTCTTTTGAGAATATCTTCTATCTTTTAGGAAGATTTGTGATAATAACGGGCTGCGTATATGTTTCGTTTAATGTATATTCCTTCAGAGCTGCGTAACTTTAACTTAGGTGCTCCGGGATTATATCTGCGTACGGAGGTGGTGCTCCGTATAAGCATTTTTACCTGTTCGAAGGTATCTTCTTCGATTACGGAGGTAAAGCTCCGTATAGGGTATATCATCAAGCCCCCCAGTCTAATTGGAGAGGCTATCTGTAGGCTGTCTTATTAGACTTCAAAAACTTGCCTCCCAGATTCGGAGGTCCGTCATAAACGAAATACGTGAAGTCAAAGCCGACTTTGTGAGACGTTTAAGTCCTTATCTCCAGATTTTTAATTGGACGGTTAGGATTTGTTTACCAACCTTAGCTATAAGTACTCCATATCTGTTTAACACTGTATAATTTCAAAATATTAAATTGTTACCTTTCCTATAGGAGGTATCTTCTCCGGCTGCTCTCTCGTTGCTTCCTTCTTTGTAACGACATCATCCTTTTGAAAAGGTATGTGCTTCCAATCTTGATTTATTCTTCGAATCCTTTTCTCATATCGTATGATGAACAACTTGAAACCCTAGTATTGTCTTTGACCAGTGGGGGTCTTTAGATCCAGGTTTCTCTGTTATCTTCTCAACCCTATTTTAGTATTCCCTTGATTGTGTCTTTTCGCCTGATTCTGCAATCCTTAGATGGCGTTGTCCCGTTCTTCCTCCCCTTGTTATTATTATTATTGCTTTTTTTGGAATGGGGGTAGCGATGACTTCTTGGCTATATTTCTTGTTCGATCAACCCCCCTTCTGATATTGTTGTTTGTTTGCTCTTTAGGATTTTGCCCGTTGTGTGCCATTGGCTCTTCCATTGTTTCTCTTTTTTTGTGTGTCACCTGTTGTTATTTCTTTTGCAATAATGGCGTTCAAACAGATGATCAATAGGCAATCATCCCTTGCTCATCTTATCGTGAAAGCTACTCCATCTGTTGCGGCTTCAGGTTCGGAGGCCTCTGCCGGGTATTCTGATGCCCAGGCCGTTGATCGTGCCGGGTTGGAGGCAATTTGCCAAGCAGGCGAGGCCATTCTAAATGACCCAACTTCTCATCCTGTTGTTGAAGTGTCTGATTGCCCTACCAGTGGGGATAATTGTGATCAGGCTATTAATGAGGAGGGCACCGTTGCTGGTCGTCTTAGGAGCAGAAAGAAAATTTCTGCTAAGAGGCCCGGTGTGCCCTCGTCCAGGAAAAGAGCGAGACGGTCTGAGGATGCAGGGGAAAATACGGTATGCATTTATATGCCCGTTCTTCAGATTCTTTGTTTGTCTTCTTATCTATTTGTGTTTTTTTTTGTAGGGTTTAACCCTTTTCTCCAGGCTCCTGATGGTCAATCTTGTCATCATAGCGTCGGATCCATTGCTCCTTCTGAGTGGATTCCAAAGTTGATGGGCATGGATTTGGAAAAGCTTTCCGAGTTGTTTAATCAGTCTTCTTTTTGTGCTTCTATAATCGGGAATGTATTGGATTCGAAGTTGCGCGAACTTTCAGAGGATGGTGGTCCGTCTTCTGAGCAAATTGATAAGCTCAAAGCGGAGAAGTTGTCTTTATAGTTCAAAGTGTCGGAATTGGAGGTCAATGTGAGCGGTTTGACTGCGGAGTTGAAGTCTGCTCGGGAGGTAGTGCAAGCTAAGGGTGATGAAGTTAATGTGTTGAAGGAGGAGTTGGCTGCCAAGAATGCATTGTTGGGGGAGGATCGTTCTGCTTTTGTTGATCTGAAGGAGAAGTATAGGCGACTTGTTGTTGAGGTGATTCCCCATGTCTGTAAGTCTTTTTTAAACGGTACGGAGGTTGGGAAAAGGATTTCAGATTTATGTAACGCTAACCGAGTTGATGCTGAGTCAGAATTGATCCGTACCCTTGCTGCGGAGGGTCGCATTACTCTTAGCGGTGGGGAGCTTGTTAAGGATACTGCTGGTCCTCTGAACAAAGCTATGAGTGAGCATGAGAATATGCATTCTTTCTATCTTCGCGCTCTTTCTTCAGATCCTGATGCGTCCCCTACCCAGCTGATGCAAATTCCTACTTCGTAGACTGCTTCTCTATGTTTGTTGGATATAATCTTTACTGCTTCTTTTGATACTTTTGGTTGTTGCTTTGCTGGATATTGCTGTTATCACTTGGTTCTGTGAATTCTTCTCTTTATTTTTCTGACAGCCTCTTATTTTGCTTTGGTGAAATGTTCTCATAGTTGTCTTATGGCAGTCGCCTTATGACGTTGTTGTCTTATGGCAGTCGCCTTATGACGTGGTTGTCTTATGGCAGTCGCCTTATGACGTGGTTGTCTTATGGCAGTCGCCTTATGACGTTGTTGTCTTATGGCAGTCGCCTTATGACGTGGTTGTCTTATGGCAGTCGCCTTATGACGTGGATGTCTTATGGCAGTCGTCTTATGATGTTGTTGCTTTATGGAAGTGTTATCGGGCGTCCCCTTAACTTCTCATAAAGTCTTTTGTTATACATGTATATTTTATTAGTACGCGCGTTTTTGTCTTTGATCGGTCTTTGAAAGCTTTTATTTTCGTAAAAATAATTGGCAGGAGGACATTACATAGTAAAGTTCCTAACTGCTAGCTTTCATTTGTTGCTCCGTATTCATTCGGAGTCTTTTTCTGCCTTGTGCAAGAATTTGCTTGCTTCTTCGGAGGGTGTATCTCCTTACAGAGCGAGCTGTCACCTCGGTATAATTGTATCGGTTTTCTCATCTGCTTGTGCAACCGCATTACCTTGCCACGTTGGAATCTCTTTCAAAGGGTCGGACGATTGTAGTTCATCATCTACTGTCATCCGCAGCTCCCCTTTTGGGGGTCAAGCCAGTACTTCTCTTGACTCTGGCCTCTTCCTGACCTCATTTGTTAGTTTCCATCATGGTGGCTCCGTTCTTCAATTGGCGGTCCTTTTCTCATTGTGGGCGTTTGTTCTTGCGGAGCGTATTTTGATATGTTTTTTGCCTCCGCATTTATTGTTGCTTCGTCGATTTTCCTTTCGAGGTGTTGCAATTTTCCTGCAGTTATTGCTTCTTCTATGGCCTGCTGGAGATTTCGACACAAATCCGTGTCATGTCCATAATCTTTATGAAATGCGCAATATTTTCCTCGATCCCTTTTCCGGGTTGTTAATCTGGGTGGGGCTGGAAATGTTTGCGCTACCCGCTCTGTTGCGAGGATGTCCTTTGGTGATTTTGTAATTTCAACAGTATTATTCTTCTGCCTTCTTTGGCTTTGCCTCCCCACCTGGATTTTCAACGGGGCCTTCGGTTCCGCTGTCCGTTGGATCTCTTTTCCTTTTTGCTGGAGTATACTCCATTCCGGTTGTCCCTTTGACGTCTATCCAAACATGAGCCTTTATTGTTAGCTCATCATATGTTTCTGGCAAGCTCGTCGTGAGGTGTTCGACTAACTCGACTGCTCGTAGCCCATGAATGAGTCCTGATATCCTATGGCTTTCCGCAGTCCACTTATCTCCTGGGTTTCATGTGTGTATCTTGCGATAAAATCTCTAAGTGTTTCTTCGCTATGTCGCTTTATGTTGTGTGCCGACACATGTGTCTTTCGATGTTTCTTCTGCATATTAAATTGTGATCGAAACTTGCTCTTTAGGGTCTCGAAGTTGTCTATTGAGTTAGCTGGTAAGCCATCGATCCATTCTCTCGCATCGTTCGTTAGGGAGTAGGAGAAAGCTTGACAAGTGGTTGGCATGTCCCATCTTCGGATTATTGCAGCTCCGATAAACTTCTTCAGGAAGTCATCTGGATCTCCCTTTCCGTCGTAGTACCCTAGGTGCTGGGGTACTTCATATTTACTGGCATCGGGTGGTCTCGTATGTTACTGGTAAATGGGGTGTTCGTGTCCATAGGTTCCCACTCTGGTGAGGAGCATGCATTATCATTGTCTCCACCTTTTTCTTCCATTCCTGTTTTTCGTCCGGGCTGACGTTGAGTCTGATTTCTTTGATCAGGTCTGCCTTTCGCGGACCCCGTTTGGAGATTCTGTACTTCTCCATTGTAGGGGTCCGCTCGTTTGTTTGAGAAGTTGCGTTCCGCGGCTGATGATCAAGTAGGTATGTTCTGTTCGGGTCCTTCTTGTATCTCCCCTGTTTGGTATTCATTGTAGGTGCAGTGGGCTATTGTTTCTGGTTCATACACCTGGCCTGTTTCCCTTAGACGCCTGATTATTGCGCACAACACGTCATAGTTTGCTTGCACGTATGTGTCGGTAATTTCCCTATCTACTAATGTTCGCACCTGGTTTATGTTTCTGGGTTGCTTTGATATCCTTGATATCTTTATTTGTGGCTTGCCTGGCTGGAGGGTATCCTTACGTGACTGTGCCTTCTTCGGATCCGGAGGGGTGCGGCCTGGCCCCTGTTTGTCAGGGTCCGTAGCGTCTTGGTGTTGACCTTGGTGCATCGGCATGGGTCCATCTTGGTCTTGACCTTGGTGCATCGGCCTTGCCGTACCACGATCAGCCCGTATGGTTGCTCCGCATATCTCCTGGTCCGTTAGCGTTGGTGCCTGGCTAGGGTTTCCCGGCTGATTTGGTATTATGGTGGTTCTTGCCTGTAATCCGTCTGTCTGGGAGGTATCGCTAACGGCGCATGGTCCTTTTTTGTTCTCAGGGGCGGATCCTGATTTCTGACGTTGTTCATGCAGTGCCGTAAGGGCGGGTCTACACGGTCCTGACCTGTCGACACGAGCATAAGTCGATCCAAACTTTGCCCTTGTGAATTCTGTTTATCCTTGTTTTCGTGTTTCGATCCTCCAGTATAATGGTTGTTAGGTCAAAATTTGACACAAACGTGTGAAAGGGGTACCGTTCTTGGAGGTCCCGTTCTCCCGGTGGCATCTGAAGTCCCTCCGCGTTCTGCGGATTCGACGGATTACTAGTATCCCTATCGGTCATGGTAGCGGATTATTCTGATCGCGGGTGGGTTCGAAAAAGGTGTGTGCGGCGTCGCTTTGTTGTTGTTTTTTTTGTTGGGTCCTACGGATGGCGCCAATTTGATTGATCAAATAATCGCACTATGGCTTAACCGAAGGTGTGAGTGGGGTTTTGGGTATTTTGTTGGCGATTCCCTTCCGGTCAAAGGGCCATGAGCCGCTTTACGCCTGTTGGTATTGGCCTAAGCCGATTGGTCGGGACTTAGGGTTTGTTTGTGAGGGTTAGGGATTCGGAGGTCGAATGTGTTGAATATGATTAGGGTTTAATATATCGAATGTCATGATCCCTGCCGCATGGCACATCCTCTATTTATATAGAGGGTAGAAACTTGGAGAGAAGGGTAAGAGAATTAGGGTAAATCTCTTCCTCTTTTGAGAATATCTTCTATCTTTTAGGAAGATTTGTGATAATAACGGGCTGCGTATATGTTTCGTTTTATGTATATTCCTTCAGAGCTACGTAACTTTAACTTAGGTGCTCTGGGATTATATCTGCGTACGGAGGTGGTGCTCCGTATAAGCGTTTTTACCTGTTCGAAGGTATCTTCTTCGACTACGAATGTAAAGCTCTGTATAGGGTATATCATCATTAGTGCTGCCTTTAGCTTCAAGAAATAATGTTCGTACATTATCTCGCATCCGCTTCCCCTATCTAGATGAATTCTCTTCACCGGGTGGTTCCCTATGATGGCTCCGATTATAATTGGTGCCTCGGATGCTTCTTCATCTTCTACCGGAGGGAAGCTTATGGCCACTTTCTTCCAGGCTCTGGGCCTCATTGGAGGTCTTTCTGACACCGTACGCTCCGGGATGACAGCTGCAATTATGTCTTCCAATGGCTCCGCTTTTGCTTCCGGGGCCTCAATCACTGGGTTTTTGCCATTGTTTTGCTTTGGTCCTGGTTCTTTGATGCCTTTCAGTAACATTGAATATTTTCCTGACTTCATGGCTTCTTCTACCTTGTTCTTGAAAACTTTGCATTCATTTGTCTCATGGCCATAGCGATTATGAAATTCACAATACTTGGTCATGTCCTTGCTTCGAAGTCCTCCTTTCACCGGAGCCTTCTCCGTTGCTAGAATGTCGCGAGAATTCTTTGGGGCATGTTGGAGGGTGGCATGGCTTCCGGAGGCTCCTCCTTGGGATCTATTGAATGGTGCTGTTCGAAACCTTTCATGTCGAAAGTTCCGATTCCTTCTGTTTCTGTCAAGATCCTTTCCGTAGCTTGGACCTGTGACTCCGCCCGCTGTTTCTTTTCCCACTAGAAATGTGTAAGTCTTGTCCATTAATACTGTATACTCTTGTGGCAGGTCTGTGGAAAGGAATTCCACTAGGGGCTGGAACCGTAGCCCATGGACAAAACCAGATATTTTTTGATTTTCACTGAGACCTTTCATTAGTGCTGTCTCGTCAGTGTAGCGGGTTATAAACTGGCGGACGCTTTCATTTTCTCTCCGTTTGATATTATGGGCTTCCAAATGAATTTTCTTCACCGGGTGGTTCCCTATGATGGCTCCGATTATAATTGGTGCCTCGGATGCTTCTTCATCTTCTACCGGAGGGAAGCTTATGGCCACTTTCTTCCAGGCTCTGGGCCTCATTGGAGGTCTTTCTGACACCGTACGCTCCGGGATGACAGCTGCAATTATGTCTTCCAGTGGCTCCGCTTTTGCTTCCGGGGCCTCAATCACTGGGTTTTTGCCATTGTTTTGCTTTGGTCCTGGTTCTTTGATGCCTTTCAGTAACATTGAATATTTTCCTGACTTCATGGCTTCTTCTACCTTGTTCTTGAAAACTTTGCATTCATTTGTCTCATGGCCATAGCGATTATGAAATTCACAATACTTGGTCATGTCCTTGCTTCGAAGTCCTCCTTTCACCGGAGCCTTCTCCGTTGCTAGAATGTCGCGAGAATTCTTTGGGGCATGTTGGAGGGTGGCATGGCTTCCGGAGGCTCCTCCTTGGGATCTATTGAATGGTGCTGTTCGAAACCTTTCATGTCGAAAGTTCCGATTCCTTCTGTTTCTGTCAAGATCCTTTCCGTAGCTTGGACCTGTGACTCCGCCCGCTGTTTCTTTTCCCACTAGAAATGTGTAAGTCTTGTCCATTAATACTGTATACTCTTGTGGCAGGTCTGTGGAAAGGAATTCCACTAGGGGCTGGAACCGTAGCCCATGGACAAAACCTGATATTTTTTGATTTTTCACTGAGACCTTTCATCAGTGCTGTCTCATCAGTGTATCGAGTTATAAACTGGCGGACGCTTTCATTTTCTCTCCGCTTGATATTATGGGCTTCCAAATGAATTTTCTTGTACTTTCTTTGTTGACTGAAATGTGAGCGAAACTTTGTTTTTAGGTCTTCAAAGTTTACAATGCTTCCCATTGGCTGCGCATCCAACCAAGCGCGTGCCAAGTCTTTCAATGTAAGAGCAAACATGTGGCAAGCTATCGGAACATTCCACCTCTGCATCCGGATCATCCCATTGAAATGTTTCAAATGGTTGTCCAGATCGTCCTTTCCATCGTACATTTCTATTCCCTTTGGCAAGCCTCCCTCCGGCAGTGGATAATCTTCGATCCATTGCACGTAGGGTCCTGGCTCCGTCTGAATTATCATATCTTCTTCGGTCGGGAACCATCCGGGTGGTGGCGGAGCGTGATTTTTGGTATTAGGAATATGTGATTGATAGTAATTTGCATTCTGATAGGGAGTATTTTATGATTGCCTTCTACCAGGTTGTGGGGTGGAGAAGTGCGTATGCATGTTCCGTGACCCCCTGGTAGGTTGCGGTGTGAAATATTGATGAGGGTTTGTATTTGAATAATGGTGGTTTTGTGGAGGTGGATTGCCGTAAGCATGATAGTTATGGTTGTATGTTTGACCTGTTGTACGAACATATTCCTCCGCCATGGGCGGAAGGTTTGGCCCTCGATGGTATTCTTCATTCTGACCATTAAAGTTTCTTCTTGGGACTTCATCAAATGGACCCTTGCTCCCGGTCTGCTTCCGGAAGCTCTGTGGACAGGTGTCTCTAGTTCGATATTTTCCTCTGCTACTTCTGTCTCGTCTGAGTACGTAAGCCTTGTTCGTACACTTTGAATGTCGATCTGACGGAGGTATTCTTTTAGTAGTGGTGCAAGCTCCTTGTTGATGCATGTTGATGTGACAACAACAACTTAGATTTGATTATGTCTTATTCATCTATATGTAATTGATAGATTATAGACTTTGTGTTTTAATAATGATTGATTACATGTTTTGGTGTTATTTATATGTTTATATATGATGTTTGTTATGTATATCATACAAGTACAAACATAATATATGTTAGGTTCTTGTACATAAAGTACTTGGAAAATAACAAGACATAGATATTGATGGTAAGTTGTACTAACGAAGATGATCTTCGTTAGGAACGAACGAAGATGATCTTCGTTTGATGGGCTGGGCTGCTAAGTTCGTAAGAACAAAGCCCAGCAGGCCCAATATCAATCGTGAACATATATAAACGATTGGAAAACCTAAATTGAGTAATTCCAGTAGATATATTACACACACCAAAGCTACTAAGTTCGTTGCTAAGCTATAGCAAACGAATATAGATCACATAAGGCTGATTATATTGATATAATTAGCAATATAAACGATAACTAATCAAACTAGTTATCTCGTGAGAATTCCGCACTCACGACATAACAATAGACGATCTCGAGAGCGATCCGTAGCTATCGAGGGACTCACAAGTGGTATCAGAGCCATTCGATATCTTATCGAAGGGTTGAGATCGTTTGTTTGATTGTTTTTCTCAAAAATAGCCTCCCGAACTCTTTCTGTCGTTAAGTTCGTTTGCCTTACGAACTTAGCGAAACGAAGTTATTCAACGAAGTTAGCTAACGAATTTAACTTAAATTCGTTCGAAATTCATCAAACGAAGATAGACTACGAAGTTTCTTTCATTTTCGTTTTGAATCTTCTTCAAACGAATTTTGTTTACGAACTTAACTTATCTTCGTTCGTTCCTGTCTACGAACTTAACTAACTTCGTTCAGAATTTTTGTCCACGAAATTAGGCTATCTTCGTACTGACTCATTCTACGAATTTAATCTAAATTCGTTCCTTTTTTATCTTCGTTTGAACAGTATTTTTCACTTATGGCTTCTTCATCATCAACCAACAATGCTGTTGCCCAATATCTCAATTCTCTAGTTTATCATGATCATCTGGTAGGGCGTACTAATTCTCCACCAAAATTAGTTTCATTAGCTGACTTTTGGGCGTGGAGAGGTCGATTTGAAGATTTCATTCAACGAGAAGACTTAAATATGTGGCTCATGATCACTGAAGGTTATGAATGGCCCACTCTTACTGTGAATGGAGTTACTTCTACATACAAGGTGGGAGAATTAACGGGCGAAGAAAAGGCTAACTACGCCATTGAAGTAAAGGCTCTTTCCACACTTCGTATGTGCATTCCTCAAGAGTTGGTGCACTTGTTTCCTAAACAAGAATACAAGACTTCAAAGCAATTGTTCGATGCTATTGAAGCTCATTGTGAAGGTGATCCATTATTGAAGCAAAATAGAATTAAAATGCTTAAGAAACAATTTGATTGCTTCAATGCCACAAAGAATGAACAAGTTGAGGATCTTATTTTGAGATATCAACATCTTCTTGCTGAATTAGCATATTTTGATCTTAGATACACTCCTACTGAGATAGTGGATAAATTCTTGGATGGTTTGCCGAAAGCTTACAGAGAATTTCGTCATGGATTACAAGAAAGAGCTGATTATGCTTCTCTTCGAATAGATGGAGTTATATCCACTCTAAGAAACAGAGAAATGAAGGATAAGGCAAAAGATCTTCAAGACAACTTCACACAAGATCCATCTCTCTATCATGCCACTATGAAAAATCCAACAGCTGATGTTAATGCTTTCTTTTCTGGAGTTGGTACTACTGGTGAGACAGACGATTGTGGTGCACAAATGGATGGAGATGATTCTTTCGGATTCATGGCTACTGATGCTGGTAACAAGGGAAAAAGGGCTAATGACGGTGCAAAGACTGGAAATATGTAATTCGGAAACATTTCATCTTCTTCTGCAGGTTACAAATCCATGCCTATGAATATGAAATCAGCTGAGGGTAGAATGAATGTATTTGCTGCAATGTGTGCTGCACATGAAGCTTTTGTTGCAGGAAGAATCACAGATCCAGCACTTATTGATGAAGATTACGATCAGATAGATCCAGATGATGTTGAAGAAATGGATCTGAAATGGCAATTGGCAATGATCACCAGGAGAGTACAAAAGTTTATGAATAGAACAGGCAGACAGCTTACAGGAGGTACTCAAGGATTTGACAAGTCAAAGGTGAAATGCTATAACTGTGAAGGTTTTGGACATTTTGCCAGAGAATGTCAACGGCCTAAGAAAGAGACAAATGTTACTCCTGCACGTCAAGATAGAGGTGGTAATCGTCCGTTCAATCAAAATCCTACTAGAGCTCTTTTGTTGACTGATGATCCTACTGCTAATGTCACTGGAAATGACAAGGCTATAGTAGCTGTTCAACCAGATGGTTCTTATGTTTGGAATCTTCCTCATGATGAGAACAATAATGCTTATTTGACCGAAATCCTTGATGATATGGCTCAAATAGTTGATTCTCCAGATGATTTCATGGACACCACAGTCTACCACAGTGAAGAGCAATTGTATGAAAATACTAAAAGTTCGAATGTGGAATCTGTTGCTGCTGGTGTATATGATACTGATTTCGAATCTGACAATGAGTTAGAAGAAGTCAAGAACCTTGATGAAGTAAAAGCTACTGAAGAGGTGAAAGCAGCTGAGGTTAAAGATGATTCTGCCACAGAAAAGGGTGAAAAGACTATTGAGGAGCAGATGCAAGATTTCGAGATTCTGGCTGGCATGACTGTGGATGACTTTGTTGCTTACATGGCAGATTGCAAAGAGGCAGACCAACAGGTATCTTGTTCTTTACATACTATTGTTCATGTTTGCAAAATTGTTAATCACATGTTTGATGAACTTGAACAAAAGAATGACCAAATCAAGAAATTAGAATCTGTTGTCAATACTGCTCATGATGAAAGAGATAAATTAATTAAAAAGGGTCTAACTGTAAATGATAAGGAAAATTTTTTTAAGGAAAAGATTAGATCCTTAGAATCTGACATTAGAGCAATGAAAGACAAAGTCAATCATTCTGTGGCTATAGAAAGAGTAAGTAGTGATGCTTATTCCTTGTTAGCTAGAAAGTGTGCTGCCGTAGAAAAGGAACTTGCTGATGCTAGGATAGAAATCTTGGAATTTAAGGCTAAATCTGATTCTGCTAGACATTCTGAGCTTTTGATGCATATGAAAAAGTTTGAGAATTCTTCTTCTAAAAGTCTTGAAACTGCTAAGATTTCTTATAAAGATGTGCCTCCTCCTTTCAATAATAACTATACTCCTGTTGAACCTAATATTCCTGAAATCCTACTTCAACCTAGTGTTGTAGATGGTAAACCAAAAGACTCAATTTCCGAGGCAAAGTTGCCTGAGGGAACAAAAGAGTCTAAAGGAGTTTCTTCTCAACCTAACAAGGAAGAGAAATTGAAAGGTGTTGCTTTAAATCAGTCTACTTCTTATGGTCAGAAAGACAGTATTGTACACTTTACACTTCATAAGAGTAATAGGGTCTATACTGAGTTAGAATTCCCATTAGAATCTATTGACCCTAAGAGGATTGATAAAGTGTGGGATGTTGCTATTGAGGATATGAAGAAATTAAGTCAGCAACGTCTCACTCCATTACCTAAGCAGTCTAGGATTAGAAAATCTGAAGATAACTTAGCAGTTAATGAAGAAGCAACTAAGGTTTTAAAGCACATTTTAATGCCTGCACTTAAGAAATCTTCAAGTAAAGATAGACATGAGAAAGATGGTGCTAGGAAGTCTAGGATATCACCAACTAAACAAGACCCTGAAAAGGAAAATCAAAGAAAAACAAGTAAGTCAGTGGACACTAGTGCTAATAATGAAAAAATAAAAAGGTAGATACAAAAAAAAAAAAAAAAAAAAAAAAAAAAAAAAAAATGATTTTTTTTTTTTTTTTTTTTTTTTTTTTTTTTTTTTTTTTTTTTTTTTTTTTTTTTTTTTTTTTTTTTTTTTTTTTTTTTTTTTTTTTTTTTTTTTTTTTTTTTTTTTTTTTTTTTTTTTTTTTTTTTTTTTTTTTTTTTTTTTTTTTTTTTTTTTTTTTTTTTTTTTTTTTTTTTTTTTTTTTTTTTTTTTTTTTTTTTTTTTTTTTTTTTTTTTTTTTTTTTTTTTTTTTTTTTTTTTTTTTTTTTTTTTTTTTTTTTTTTTTTTTTTTTTTTTTTTTTTTTTTTTTTTTTTTTTTTTTTTTTTTTTTTTTTTTTTTTTTTTTTTTTTTTTTTTTTTTTTTTTTTTTTTTTTTTTTTTTTTTTTTTTTTTTTTTTTTTTTTTTTTTTTTTTTTTTTTTTTTTTTTTTTTTTTTTTTTTTTTTTTTTTTTTTTTTTTTTTTTTTTTTTTTTTTTTTTTTTTTTTTTTTTTTTTTTTTTTTTTTTTTTTTTTTTTTTTTTTTTTTTTTTTTTTTTTTTTTTTTTTTTTTTTTTTTTTTTTTTTTTTTTTTTTTTTTTTTTTTTTTTTTTTTTTTTTTTTTTTTTTTTTTTTTTTTTTTTTTTTTTTTTTTTTTTTTTTTTTTTTTTTTTTTTTTTTTTTTTTTTTTTTTTTTTTTTTTTTTTTTTTTTTTTTTTTTTTTTTTTTTTTTTTTTTTTTTTTTTTTTTTTTTTTTTTTTTTTTTTTTTTTTTTTTTTTTTTTTTTTTTTTTTTTTTTTTTTTTTTTTTTTTTTTTTTTTTTTTTTTTTTTTTTTTTTTTTTTTTTTTTTTTTTTTTTTTTTTTTTTTTTTTTTTTTTTTTTTTTTTTTTTTTTTTTTTTTTTTTTTTTTTTTTTTTTTTTTTTTTTTTTTTTTTTTTTTTTTTTTTTTTTTTTTTTTTTTTTTTTTTTTTTTTTTTTTTTTTTTTTTTTTTTTTTTTTTTTTTTTTTTTTTTTTTTTTTTTTTTTTTTTTTTTTTTTTTTTTTTTTTTTTTTTTTTTTTTTTTTTTTTTTTTTTTTTTTTTTTTTTTTTTTTTTTTTTTTTTTTTTTTTTTTTTTTTTTTTTTTTTTTTTTTTTTTTTTTTTTTTTTTTTTTTTTTTTTTTTTTTTTTTTTTTTTTTTTTTTTTTTTTTTTTTTTTTTTTTTTTTTTTTTTTTTTTTTTTTTTTTTTTTTTTTTTTTTTTTTTTTTTTTTTTTTTTTTTTTTTTTTTTTTTTTTTTTTTTTTTTTTTTTTTTTTTTTTTTTTTTTTTTTTTTTTTTTTTTTTTTTTTTTTTTTTTTTTTTTTTTTTTTTTTTTTTTTTTTTTTTTTTTTTTTTTTTTTTTTTTTTTTTTTTTTTTTTTTTTTTTTTTTTTTTTTTTTTTTTTTTTTTTTTTTTTTTTTTTTTTTTTTTTTTTTTTTTTTTTTTTTTTTTTTTTTTTTTTTTTTTTTTTTTTTTTTTTTTTTTTTTTTTTTTTTTTTTTTTTTTTTTTTTTTTTTTTTTTTTTTTTTTTTTTTTTTTTTTTTTTTTTTTTTTTTTTTTTTTTTTTTTTTTTTTTTTTTTTTTTTTTTTTTTTTTTTTTTTTTTTTTTTTTTTTTTTTTTTTTTTTTTTTTTTTTTTTTTTTTTTTTTTTTTTTTTTTTTTTTTTTTTTTTTTTTTTTTTTTTTTTTTTTTTTTTTTTTTTTTTTTTTTTTTTTTTTTTTTTTTTTTTTTTTTTTTTTTTTTTTTTTTTTTTTTTTTTTTTTTTTTTTTTTTTTTTTTTTTTTTTTTTTTTTTTTTTTTTTTTTTTTTTTTTTTTTTTTTTTTTTTTTTTTTTTTTTTTTTTTTTTTTTTTTTTTTTTTTTTTTTTTTTTTTTTTTTTTTTTTTTTTTTTTTTTTTTTTTTTTTTTTTTTTTTTTTTTTTTTTTTTTTTTTTTTTTTTTTTTTTTTTTTTTTTTTTTTTTTTTTTTTTTTTTTTTTTTTTTTTTTTTTTTTTTTTTTTTTTCTAGGATTAGAAAATCTGAAGATAACTTAGCAGTTAATGAAGAAGCAACTAAGGTTTTAAAGCACATTTTAATGCCTGCACTTAAGAAATCTTCAAGTAAAGATAGACATGAGAAAGATGGTGCTAGGAAGTCTAGGATATCACCAACTAAACAAGACCCTGAAAAGGAAAATCAAAGAAAAACAAGTAAGTCAGTGGACACTAGTGCTAATTCTGAATCTGTAAGTATCGATAATAAGGTAGATACAAACAAAAAGTTCAAGGTCCTCTCTTGCTTTGCTTGTCATGAAAAGGGTCATGTTTATAGTGTATGTCCAAATAGATCTCGAAGATCAGGTTCTCCTTCAAAGGCTTCCACTTCAGAAGGAAAAAGGGGGTTGGGTAATAATAAACAGGTTTATGAGTCTAAAGTTCAATCTTCTCCAAAACCGTTTACTATACCTCAACGACGTGAATCTCCACTGAAAGGTTCCTCAGGAAATGTTCATAGGATTTCAAATCGTTTTCAAACACCTCCACGACCTGATCGTTCTGTTCCTAAAAGTCAAAATTCATTCTATGACCAAATTCATTCGAGTGTTCGATCTTCTTATGGCCCTCATTCTCCTAGATCTTCTCCGACGAGAGGTCAGAAGTCTTCTCTTGTGAGAAGACGAGATGAGAATCATGTTCCACCCACGGCTTCTAGCAATGGGTATTGGACTGAACTGATTCTAAGGGATGAGAAGGGACGACCCAAACCTCAGAAGGTTTGGGTCCCCAATGAAAACTAATTTTTCTCATTTTATGTGCAGGGAGTTCCTAGGAAACCAATCCATTTATGGTACCTTGACAGTGGATGCTCCAGGCACATGACAGGGGACAGAAAACTCTTGTCCAATTTTACTGGTATAAATGGGTCGTATGTTTGTTTTGCTGGATCCAAGGGCGGCAACATCACCGGTCAGGGAGATGTCGTCAATGGACAACTTACTCTAGAAAGAGTAAACTATGTGGAACAACTTACTCATAATCTAATGAGTGTCTCTCAGATCTGTGACAAAGGCAACAATGTTCATTTCACAGAAAAGGAGGCATTCATCTTGAAGCCGGGTTTTGTTATTCCAGAAGAATGGATTATGCTCAGAGCTCCTAGGAAGAGAGACATCTATGGCTTAGTTTTAGGTGTTGATAATCCAACGGAGCCCCTCTGTTTGTTGAGCAAAGCAAATGAGTCTGAATCTCTCCTCTGGCATCGAAGAATGGGACATATCAACTTTCGGAAGATGAATGAACTTGTTAATCTTGGTTTAGTTGATGGTGTTCCAGTTAAGAAGTTTGGGATGGAAGATAAATGTGTACCATGTTTGAAAGGAAAGCAACACAAGAATCCTCATAAATCAAAGGTGCACAACACTATATCCAAACCATTCGAACTACTTCATATGGATCTCTTTGGTCCTGTGAACGCAAGAAGCATTGGAGGGATGTACTACTGTTTGGTGATCACTGATGATTACTCAAGGTACTCATGGGTATTTTTCCTGAAGACAAAGGACGAGACCGCAAACCGGTTTATGGATTTTGTTAGACAAGTTGAGAATGTCCATGAAGTTAAAGTTAAGAGAATCAGGAGTGACAATGGCACTGAGTTCAAGAACAATACTCTAACGGTTTTTTGCTTGACCAAGGGTATTCAACATCAATTTAGTGCACCGTATGAGCCACAGCAGAATGGAGTAGCTGAGAGGAAAAACAGGACTTTGATAGAAACAGCCAGGACGATGCTTGCTGATTCAGGGCTTCCTGTCACTTTCTGGGGGGAGGCAGTGAATACAGCTTGTCACATTTTAAATCGGGTTTTAACAGTTAAACGGTTCAAGAAAACTTGTTATGAACTTTTGCACAACAAAAAGCCCAATTTGCAAAATGTTGAGCCATTTGGTGTTCCTTGTACTTTTCTTAAGGTACTTCCTCAGGGTAAATTTGATCCCAAATCAGAGGAGGGTTTCTTCTTAGGTTATGTACCTAGTACACCAATTCGGCGTGTGTACAATCAGAAAACTGGCAAAGTAAATTTTGGTACAAATGTTGTAATTGTCAGCCATAAACCTGCTGTACACATTGGTCCTGCTAATGACTTCGATTATGATGGTGTCTTCACCTCTTTTCGTGGTCCTGTTTCTTTTACAGGTGTTCCGATTGTGGAAGATGTAGTTACTCTTCATGATCCACTTGAAGGCGGACAGGTTCCTGTCTCTTCTCCTGTTTCTTTTACAGGTGTTCCGATTGTGGAAGATGTAGTTACTCTTCATGATCCACTTGAAGGCGGACAGGTTCCTGTCTCTTCTCCTGTTTCTTCATCATTTATTAAGCCTGCTTCTAAATCTGGAGAGTCAAGTGGGACCAAAGAAGCAGACTCTACTTTAGAGACTGCTCCTAAAAATCTTACTGATCCTTTACATATACCGCTACCTGATGATCCTTTCTATGATACTGATGACACGGAAGGTGAAAATCAGGAAGAGCCTAAAACTCCAGAACATCATGTCCAAACTAACTTGGGGAATGATCTTACAGTTGACACGGTTTCTCAAACAAGAGTCAACAAGGATCATCCAGTAGAGCAAATCATTGGTGATGCTTCTGCCTCTGTTCGTACGAGGAATCAGAATAGGAACAATCTGTCAAGTATGTTTGCTGAAGTTAAGGATTCTGGGGCAATTACTTGGTACTTGTACTTTTGCTTCATCTCTCAGGTTGAGCCTAAAAATGTTGGAATGGCTCTTAAAGATCCGTCATGGGTTGAGGCGATGCAAGAAGAATTGGCTCAGTTTCGGAAGCTTGATGTATGGAAGTTAGTTGACTTACCTCATGGTGAATCTCCTTTGTCTACGCGATGGGTTTTTCGTTGTAAAAAGGATGACAAAGGTGTTGTCACTCGCAATAAGGCTCGGTTGGTAGTTAGAGGATTTGAGCAGCAAGAAGGTTTTGATTACGATGAGACTTTTGCACCTGTAGCTAGACTAGAAGCTATTCGATTATTTCTGGCATTTGCTAGTTATCAAGGTATAAAGGTGTATCAACTTGACGTAAAGAGTGCCTTTTTGTATGGAGAAATTAGAGAAGAAGTGTATGTAGATCAACCTCAGGGGTTTGAGGATCCAGATTTCCCCAATAGAGTATATCGTCTTGATAAGGCTCTATATGGTTTACATCAGGCTCCTCGATCATGGTATGAAAAACTGTCTACTCATTTGCATGAAAATGGTTTTACTCGAGGTTCTATTGACAACACGTTGTTCATCAAATGGAAAGGGAAGGACTATTTGCTTGTACAGGTTTACGTTGATGATATCATTTTTGGTTCATCTGATAAGAACATGTGCAAGGAGTTTGAGCAGAGCATGAAGGCTAAGTTCGAAATGAGTGCTATGGGGGAATTAACTTTCTTCCTTGGATTACAGGTGGATCAACTGAAGGATGGGTTCTTTATTCATCAGAGCAAGTATGTTCAGATCTTCTTACAAGGTTTCGAATGACCGATGCTAAAGATGCAATTACTCCCATTCAGACTAATCATGGGCTGTGTCCTGATAAGACTAATGATCCAGAAGTCGATGCAACTCAATATCGGGCTATTATTGGTTCCTTGATGTATCTGACGGCTTCACGTCCAGACATTACCTTTGCTATTTGTATGTGTGCTAGATATCAGGCTAATCCGAAAGAGTCACATATGAAAGCTGCGAAAAGGATTCTTCGTTATGTGAAGGCCAAGCCTCGTCTAGGGCTTTGGTATCCCATGCATGGTTCCTTTGAATTCAAAGCTTATACTGATTCGGATTATGGTGGCTGCAGTTCGGATAGGAAATCAACGTCAGGTGGATGTCAGCTTTTAGGGGGGAGAATTATATCGTGGCAGTGCAAAAAGCAGACATCTGTTGCACAGTCTACCTGTGAAGCAGAGTACATAGCTGCTGGTCAATGCTGTTCTCAGGTACTTTGGATACAGCAACAATTGCGCGACTATGGTATGGATATCTCAGACTCTCCTATTTGTATTGATAATAAGTCTGCCATAGATATCACTAAGAATCCGAAAAACTTTAAAGTCACCAAGCACATAGATATAAAGCATCACTTTTTGCGTGACTGTTTTGAGAAAAAGCTTATTCATTTAGAAAAGGTTGTTACTGATGATAACCTTGCTGATCTTTATACTAAAGCTTTTGATAGACCTCGTCATGAGTTGTTATATCAACTCAATGGTATGAAGAATGCCGAGTAGTTTCTCTCAAAGAACTTAAATTTTTTGGTTTTGTGTCTTTGTAGTTTAAGTCGTACATAGATAGAGTCAAAAATACAATTAGAGTTGTCTTAGTATAAGTCTGTATATATCTAGTGTCAGAAAAATACAAAAACATCTGAAAAATAGAAAATCCAAAAACTTTAAAGTCACCAAGCACATAGATATAAAGCATCACTTTTTGCGTGACTGTTTTGAGAAAAAGCTTATTCATTTAGAAAAGGTTGTTACTGATGATAACCTTGCTGATCTTTATACTAAAGCTTTTGATAGACCTCGTCATGAGTTGTTATATCAACTCAATGGTATGAAGAATGCCGAGTAGTTTCTCTCAAAGAACTTAAATTTTTTGGTTTTGTGTCTTTGTAGTTTAAGTCGTACATAGATAGAGTCAAAAATACAATTAGAGTTGTCTTAGTATAAGTCTGTATATATCTAGTGTCAGAAAAATACAAAAACATCTGAAAAATAGAAAATCCAAAAATATTATAAATAAAGTAAGGTTACTGCACTACATGATTAGACGTGACGATACTTTAGCTTTTAAGCCTACTTAATTGTACTTTAAAATGCTCAGTTCAGTGATACCATTATATGATGTATCGATAGGCACAAAGTACCAAGGTTTCCTTATAATCTGAACTTAAATGTATACAATGTTCTTATGGGAAACGTATTCAGATATATGGCTGAGAATACTTGTTCTTAAAATAGGCAAGTCCTTTAAATCTTATGAAAGATCTTGCATTGTAATTAGGTATATTTGGTCTTTATATAGAAGGTCTCGGGTACATATATGTGTATGTATTGCTTTTTCGGATGTATATTTGTGACAAGATATGAAAATATCAAAATAAATCTGTTGAAAGTATGAAGCTAATGTGGCCTTTGAGATTCGAACAAGTAAGTCCTTGGGGTGTCTTTGTATACCTAGCCTACCTAAAGTTTTCAACTTGGGATAGGTTGTCAGAAAGTTCGCTACACGGGTCTCATAGAAAGTCGCGGGTTTTCATAAGTGCTTTAAAGTAAATTAATGTCACAAATATGCAAGTACTTGGCATTATGCAATGTTAAGTATATTTCCGTACGTGAGTCAAGTTATGTCGCTTTACGCGTGAGGAATCACCGACCTGTCACCGCTGACTTGATTCTTAAAGACTTTCTCACTTTAATCACCAAATGTCTTAATTTTAGTGCTTGTTTCGATTGTGAGAGTGTATCTGAATATGGGGCACATAAGTTCGCAAACTAAAATTGTGGCATGAGTAACTTACTAGGTTACATGGTGACTGTCCTTGGCTCAAGTAATACGAAAGTGCCACAAACCAAAAAGGAGACTGGAAGTACCGAGTGTTTAAGAGGACAAACATATTGGTAATCGTTTTTGGATCACTGTTCATAACTAATAATAAGAGAATTATTTCTCGCAGTTAGGCTTATGTAAATGCTAATCTGATCTGATCAGCAGTACCCTAGTCACATGTGAATAATGAATACATTTAGATAACTATTGTGTATAGTATAGTTTATTATTCTGTAATTTTTATTCTAAGTTATTTTTCTATTTTATTGAGTCAAAATAAGTATTTTCATAAGTTCTTATTGCACGAGAGATTCTACTTAAATTCTGTTGAGTATATGTTTTGCTGAATTCATTCATTTGAATTCTTGATGAGGTTATGCGATTTGTACAAAAGAAGATTTTCTGATATGGACATTAATTGTTTAAGTTTAGAAAATGATCTTTTAAAACTTTGTGACAAGTCAATGTTATTTGAAATCTCACAAGTTTCAGTTTTTACAAGTTATGAATTTAATTAATAACTTGGTGACATTTTAGGGTTTGACAATGGAATGACCTCCCTTGATCTTATGTTAAAATCTTGATTAGTTCATAATTGTTAATCCTAATTTTGTGTGTTTTAGCTTAACTTTTCTGCATTATTATGCCTTTGCTTTTAATGCGTTAATGAGTTTGTGGTAAGTGTGCAGTGTTTAGGTTAAGAAGATAGAGTTGGAGTGCTGATTTTTGTTGCAATACAGTGTTATTCATACTGATGATATCATGGAGATAAGATTTTTGGTGTGAAATGACAATATTGTGATGCAAATATGAGCACGTGAAGGAAGAATACATGAATCTGCTTTTTAAGAGTATTTATTTACTTTACATTTCATGTATTTAGTGAAAATAATCAGTGTTGATACGTGTTTCTTTTAATTCTCGTACCTTAACTTATGACATGAATTCGGAAACTTTATAAAATTCTTCATTGGATTTTTGGACTATTCATTGTTTGTTAGTTATGTAGACGGCATCTTATATGGGACTTAAGTGTTTCAAGATGGTTTGCTGTCAAGCATCTCAATGATTAGAGAAATGCTTTCCGTATCATGGTTGTGGTTGGTAACGATGTTAATCTGTTCATTGATTATTTTCAGGTTTGTTAATGGTTGATTTTAGATCATGGGGTTTTGTTTTTATTCAAGATTATAATGTTTGTAAAATACTTGCATTATGATGATGGTTTTAGATGGTGGTATTTTTTGGTACAAGGCATGAACAAGTTGTTTTTAACGAGTTGTTGCTATGTACAGGATTAGGTCAAAGGGGTCGCATTGTGGACAGTTTCGTGATGACGAATCTTGAAAAATTTTCTAAGTACAAAACTTGTTCTTACGAAGATAGTGATTAACTTCGTTTGGAATTGTACTCAGAAAAATGGAAATCATTTTGTTATCATCTAAATTCGTTTCATTAGGTTATAAACGAAGATGACTTCTATCTTCGTTCCAATTGAGTTTACGAAGGTTAAACTCGTTCCACTTATATTCGACCGATCCTTTTACCCGACCCATTTTGACCCATCTTTTACCCATCCATATATATATCCAACCTTAATTCGTTTTACAAAATCGATATGGGTTATGTTCTTTTTAAGTGTTACGATTGTTTTGTAACTAATTTCGGCCAAAACAAGGGTTAATCAATGTTATTGAAATCGACTTATTTGATTTTGGAACAAACAGATCGTTCAGAATGACTACGAACTTAAATGATGACAAACGAACTTAGACTTTTCCTTCAACTAACGAACTTAGAAGTTCTTGTGACAAACGAACTTATTTTCCTTCAACTAACGAACTTAGAAGTTCTTGTGACAAACGAACTTAGACTTTTCCTTCAACTAACGAACTTAGAAGTTCTTGTGACAAACGAACTTAGACTTTTCCTTCAACTAACGAACTTAGAAGTTCTTGTGACAAACGAACTTAGACTTTTCCTTCAACTAACGAACTTAGAAGTTCTTGTGACAAACGAACTTAGACTTTTCCTTCAACTAACGAACTTAGAAGTTCTTGTGACAAACGAACTTAGATTTTCCTTCAACTAACGAACTTAGAAGTTCTTGTGACAAACGAACTTAAATGATGACAAACGAACTTAGACTTTTTCCTTCAACTAACGAACTTAGAAGTTCTTGTGACAAACGAACTTAGAAGTTCTTGTGACAAACGAACTTAGACTTTTCCTTCAACTAACGAACTTAGAAGTTCTTGTGACAAACGAACTTAGAAGTTCTTGTGACAAACGAACTTATTTATGCTTCAAAAGCTATCTTCGTTCATTGTTACCAACGAACTTAGACTTTTCCTTCAACTAACGAACTTAGAAGTTCTTGTGACAAACGAACTTAGAAGTTCTTGTGACATACGAACTTAAATGATGACAAACGAACTTAGACTTTTCCTTCAACTAACGAACTTAGAAGTTCTTGTGACAAACGAACTTATTTATGCTTCAAAAGCTATCTTCGTTCATTGTTACCAACGAACTTAACATCTATCTTCGTTCATTGTTACCAACGAACTTAACATCTATTTTCGTTTAATGTTATCCAACGAATTTAAAGTCTATCTTCGTTCATTCCTAACTAACGAATTTAAAGTCTAAATTCGTACATTCTTCACTTACGAATTTAAAGACTAATTTCGTACTTTTTTTAACTTATGAAATTAGTGATTAAGTTTCTTTAACCTGCAATTCATTTAATCTTATAATTGTTTTTACATTTTGATTTGTTTTTGCAGAAATGGCTCTTGCTCCACGACAGTTCTTTAAGAAGCACAATTTGGCCTTAAATCTGGACCCCGATCAGCATAATTCTGAACGCTACCATGAAATGTTTGATTTTATTGCTCGTTCTAGGCTGTCTTTTGCATTCTGTGATTCACCTAGATTGGTTAGGCAGTACATTGATGACTTCTGGAGGACTGCTCATCAAGTAATGGTTAATGGTCGTAGCGTTGTTCGAGCAACTGTCCAAGGAATCACTTTTGATTTTAATGCTGCAATACTTCGTGAAATTCTGCAATTGGGTGATGAATCAGACGCACCAGTAGAATTGGCTTATGATTTTGACCTTATTCGTAGGTGTTTTCAACGAATGGGATTTGTTGGTCAAATAAAGCTTCCATTTGATAAGAGTGGATTTCAAGGACGTTGGAGATACCTGGCTTATGTTTTGTTAGTAAGTCTGAGCAATCGTAAGGCCGGATTTGATCAACTTTCTGCTACGATTTCTTCACAGATGATTGCTTTGGTTTATAATAGACCTTATCCGTTTTCAACATACTTCTTTCATGAGTTTCTTGGTCAAATCAATGCTAAACCGAGAAATAGGTTTCTTTTATATCCTCGTTTTGTTATGGCGATTGTTAGACATTTCTGTCCGAACTTGGTATTTGATCAAGGTCCTCGCTATGTACCACATGCTTGGCCTTTACGTATCTTTGCTGATTTAGATGCCAATACTCGAAATGTGGCTGGTCTAAATAATCCACCATTGTTTGGTCACTTGATTAATCCAAATTATCGATCTCGTTTTGTTATGGCGATTGTTAGACATTTCTGTCCGAACTTGGTATTTGATCAAGGTCCTCGCTATGTACCACATGCTTGGCCTTTACGTATCTTTGCTGATTTAGATGCCAATACTCGAAATGTGGCTGGTCTAAATAATCCACCATTGTTTGGTCACTTGATTAATCCAAATTATCGATCTCGTTTTGTTATGGCGATTGTTAGACATTTCTGTCCGAACTTGGTATTTGATCAAGGTCCTCGCTATGTACCACATGCTTGGCCTTTACGTATCTTTGCTGATTTAGATGCCAATACTCGAAATGTGGCTGGTCTAAATAATCCACCATTGTTTGGTCACTTGATTAATCCAAATTATCGATCTCGTTTTGTTATGGCGATTGTTAGACATTTCTGTCCGAACTTGGTATTTGATCAAGGTCCTCGCTATGTACCACATGCTTGGCCTTTACGTATCTTTGCTGATTTAGATGCCAATACTCGAAATGTGGCTGGTCTAAATAATCCACCATTGTTTGGTCACTTGATTAATCCAAATTATCGATCTCGTTTTGAGGATGATATGTTAGTGGATGATGAAGATAATTCTGATCATGAGGATGAAGAGAGTTCAGATGATAGTTCGGATAGTGATTCTGATGATTCAGACAGTGAGAATGATGGTGATAATGATGTAGTTGAAGCTGACACAGATGAATACGATAGTGTCGCTGCTGATTCAGGTAATGAGCATCGAACGAAGATGGCTCATGATGTACCTGCTGCTTCAGGAAGTGATAATTCATATCACTTTTCTAGAGAAGATGTAGGTGCTTTACGCCGAGAGCGTCGGAGTAAGGCGTGTCATTCTTCCCCAGTCCTTTCTGAAACGAATCAATCTGTTCAAGAAGAAGATCTGAATGAGGGTGTTGGTGCTGAACAAGAAGATGTATCTGATTTTCAAGAACAATTGGAACTTAGAGATATAGCATCAAGTCCAGTACATGAAGGTACAAGTAATGTTGGATCGAAGAGGACACTGGATGCTCCTCTAACTTATCGCAGAGCTAAGCGTGCAAGAATTTCTGAGGATACTTCAGCACCTGCAGCTTCTGCTGATATTCCTGCTGTCTCAACAGCATCAGTTCCTACTGTTGCTGGCAGTATACCATTACGTCCACTTTTGCCTCCTGCCAGATCAATATTGCCCAGATTGCCTACTTTTCCTCCTATTCCTTCAGATTACTCCCTGGTTAGGCGTATTGATGTTCTTCAGTCTCGTGTTGATACCTTAGAGTCTGATCTTACGAATGTTCAAGGTGCTTTGACCTTTTTAATAAACTGGGTCAAGAATCAAGGGGGAGATGTTCCTGAAGAAGTCTGCAGATTAGCAGCAGCTCAGCCAAGACGTCAGAATGATGATGATGATGCTGGTAATAGAAGTGATTCTCGCCCAGTTTCTGACAAAGGAAAAGGGGTTGAGACTCAGGGGGAGACAGAAAGAGAGACTACCCAGACTGGTACTTCTGGTGCGGGTGGTTCAAGTGCTCCTCGAGAAGCTGAAGTTATTGAAGCACTTGATTCAGGTAATTCTTCGAAATTGGTTGATTATTTAAGTGATGATCAAGTTGAAGCTGAAACTGAACGATTAAAGCGTGAAGTTAAGGCAAAATTTGGACATGACTATAATACCGAACAAAATGTTTTTCATTCTGTATTTGATAACTTATTAGATAAACAGCAAGAAGCAGAAACTGAAAGAGAAAAAGATTTACAGATTCAAAGGCAAACAGCCTTGGAATCTGATTCTGATTCTGATTCAACTTATGATTTCGATAAAGATTGATAAAGTGTATATTAGGTTGCATGTAATAAGTTTACGACATGTAAATGTAATTTATCTTATTTCAATGCAATTATATTTCATCTTTATTATTATTATTATCATGATTATTCATTGTGTTCCGATGTTCATTTTGTGTAATCTTAATAGATGATACAGATGATACAGAATTACTCTTCGATGGTGATGAACTTGAGGAGGGTGAGCTTGTTCCTGAACCGGATATGAATATATTCAAGAAACCTTATGGGTTTGATGATGTTTGGGACTCAGCTCCTGAAGACCCATCAGTGGAAGAAAGAAAAGAGTTGGAGATAAAGAGGAAAGAGGTTAAGGAAAGAATGCTTCAAACTTCAATTAGTAGCTCCGCTAAAGTTTTAAACTTCGTGGTATATGCTAGGATTGATGATGCATTGATTCCTTTTCACTGGGAAATCAATTTGACAAGACCTTTTAATCCAAATAATTATCCTGTACCTCTCAGAGAAGATGATCCATTACATGAGATTGATAGACTTGTGCCTGGTCAAAGAATCAATGATTATATAGTCACATGGGATACTTTGAAACCCATCATGTATTGGACTCATATCTCAGATAAAGATGCTGCAAGATATAAGACAATAATCTGGAGTTGGTTTTATGATGAAGAACTGAAGCTGTTTGTTCTTAAAAGACCAGAAGGTTGTCAATATCTAGCATGGCGTGAGAGACATTTCAGAAGTTTGTGTGAAGAAGACTTACATGAACTGGGAAATAACAGGATTATCAATCCAAGTAGTTATGGTCTTGTAGATGTGATTGGTAAGAACCTTCATGAAGATTTCAAGTTGAGGTCGAATATGAAAAACTCTGAAAAACCAAAGTTTCATATTGAACCAAGACGAAAGAAGAAGGTGGTGAAGCCAGATAAAAGTGTTGAGTATATTTAACGTGATATCAAATGTATGATCAAGGTCCCTGCCAAGAAATGGGCACAAGATGTCTTGGATAAACTGGATAATTGGGAGATTGATCGAAATTCTGGTGAAGCTAAGATGTATGCAGACTCAAAGAGGAAGATTTTGTTGAGAAGGATGTATGATCCAATGCAGTTGGTGAACTTCTCAAGAAATGATCAGAGAAAATTGTACGATACTGAATGCTCATTTTTACCATTCTGGAAGAATGAAGAAGATAAATATCGTAAGATTCTCCAAGTTTGCTTACATGAAAATATCCATGCAAATAGCAAACGATTGTTATTTGATGGATGATGAAGATTTTTTGAAGACTGAAGAAATCAAAGATGCTGCTGTCAAGGGGGAGTTTGTTGATGCATGTTGATGGGCTGGGCTGCTAAGTTCGTAAGAACAAAGCCCAGCAGGCCCAATATCAATCGTGAACATATATAAACGATTGGAAAACCTAAATTGAGTAATTCCAGTAGATATATTACACACACCAAAGCTACTAAGTTCGTTGCTAAGCTATAGCAAACGAATATAGATCACATAAGGCTGATTATATTGATATAATTAGCAATATAAACGATAACTAATCAAACTAGTTATCTCGTGAGAATTCCGCACTCACGACATAACAATAGACGATCTCGAGAGCGATCCGTAGCTATCGAGGGACTCACACTCCTCTAACTGCCTGGCAGTTGGGGGAGCGAGTGGTGTTGTTCTTGAGGTTTCGAAACCCGGAGGTGACCGTGGGTCATCCTCTTCTGCCATTTTCGTACAAGATTATGGTAGTTTTAGTGCGGATGGCGCCACTTGTTTAAGGGTATGTTTACACTTAAATTAATAGGGGTTAATCTTGTTATGGAAAATGATAATAGATGATTTATACTTGCTGGCGGTTCCCTAATGGTGTGAAGTACTTATTAGCTTCACGCCACCAAGTGTTGTATATTTAGGTGTTTGTGTGTGTTTTTCATTAGGGTTTCAAGTGAATCCTTTGAGGGGTATTTATAGACCCCTTGTGAAGGATCCAGAAGCTGGAGGGTTAACGGTAACAGTAACGTCCTTAAGTAGCCATTATAGTTTGGACAGACGCGTAACAACTTCTGACTTGAAGGTACAAGATTATAGTAGTTTTAGTGCGGATGGCGCCACTTGTTTAAGGGTATGTTTACACTTAAATTAATAGGGGTTAATCTTGTTATGGAAAATGATAATAGATGATTTATACTTGCTGGCGGTTCCCTAATGGTGTGAAGTACTTATTAGCTTCACGCCACCAAGTGTTGTATATTTAGGTGTTTGTGTGTGTTTTTCATTAGGGTTTCAAGTGAATCCTTTGAGGGGTATTTATAGACCCCTTGTGAAGGATCCAGAAGCTGGAGGGTTAACGGTAACAGTAACGTCCTTAAGTAGCCATTATAGTTTGGACAGACGCGTAACAACTTCTGACTTGAAGGTACAAGATTATAGTAGTTTTAGTGCGGATGGCGCCACTTGTTTAAGGGTATGTTTACACTTAAATTAATAGGGGTTAATCTTGTTATGGAAAATGATAATAGATGATTTATACTTGCTGGCGGTTCCCTAATGGTGTGAAGTACTTATTAGCTTCACGCCACCAAGTGTTGTATATTTAGGTGTTTGTGTGTGTTTTTCATTAGGGTTTCAAGTGAATCCTTTGAGGGGTATTTATAGACCCCTTGTGAAGGATCCAGAAGCTGGAGGGTTAACGGTAACAGTAACGTCCTTAAGTAGCCGTTATAGTTTGGACAGACGCGTAACAACTTCTGACTTGAAGGTACAAGATTATAGTAGTTTTAGTGCGGATGGCGCCACTTGTTTAAGGGTATGTTTACACTTAAATTAATAGGGGTTAATCTTGTTATGGAAAATGATAATAGATGATTTATACTTGCTGGCGGTTCCCTAATGGTGTGAAGTACTTATTAGCTTCACGCCACCAAGTGTTGTATATTTAGGTGTTTGTGTGTGTTTTTCATTAGGGTTTCAAGTGAATCCTTTGAGGGGTATTTATAGACCCCTTGTGAAGGATCCAGAAGCTGGAGGGTTAACGGTAACAGTAACGTCCTTAAGTAGCCGTTATAGTTTGGACAGACGCGTAACAACTTCTGACTTGAAGGTACAAGATTATAGTAGTTTTAGTGCGGATGGCGCCACTTGTTTAAGGGTATGTTTACACTTAAATTAATAGGGGTTAATCTTGTTATGGAAAATGATAATAGATGATTTATACTTGCTGGCGGTTCCCTAATGGTGTGAAGTACTTATTAGCTTCACGCCACCAAGTGTTGTATATTTAGGTGTTTGTGTGTGTTTTTCATTAGGGTTTCAAGTGAATCCTTTGAGGGGTATTTATAGACCCCTTGTGAAGGATCCAGAAGCTGGAGGGTTAACGGTAACAGTAACGTCCTTAAGTAGCCATTATAGTTTGGACAGACGCGTAACAACTTCTGACTTGAAGGTACAAGTACTGGTCGTACGTACTTGTGCACGTTCTACATTGTACTAGCTTGTCTGTAGGCTGGCCGCAACCTTTGTAGCCAAAGGGCGGAGCCTTTTGGTTCAGCTTGTCATAATTTAGGCTCCGACCTTCGCCTTAATGAAGGCTCCGGGTATCATTAGTATGCTTAATGCGAAGGGTATAGGATGGTATATCATCAAGGCCCGTGTCTAATACACGGGCTTATGACGTTATTAATATTAGATATTACGTTATTATGGTTCAAAATTTAGTTTACTTTTTTATAGTAATAAAAAATTGATCTATATATTAAAACTTTGAATATTGAAATAATTTTTAAAAATATGTTTATCGAAGTTGTTTACTGTGACATGATTAACGATATTTGAATATTACAAAATCATAATATGTCCATCAAAATTGTAGATTGTGACATACTTAGCGATATTTGAATATTAAAAAATCATAATAGGTCAATATCATTTTATTTGATTTATTGTTACACAAGGTGTATTACATTTTTATTTACACTTTAGAAATAAATATCTTTTTTGATGAAACATATTCTAATATTTCAATTAGAATATGACAATGTTATATGTGTTTTCTATAAAAATTATATTTTACATGTTTTATTTTCTTATATGGGATTTAAAAAAAAAAGCATAAGCTTTAAGTAATTTGATGAAGAAAAACTAGTATGATAGAATTAAAAACTGATCAAACTAATAACAAAGTTTTGTTTCCGTCAAAATAATTGCATTTTTATTGAGTTAAAAATCCTTAAATAAGTCAAACCTACATAAATTACTAGATGTAAAACCCGTGTGAAAACACGGGCTTACGATAGTGTATTTTTTATCAAACTAATAACAAAGTTTTGTTTCCGTCAAAATAATTGCATTTTTATTGAGTTAAAAATCCTTAAATAAGTCAAACCTACATAAATTACTAGATGTAAAACCCGTGTGAAAACACGGGCTTACGATAGTGTATTTTTTATCAAACTAATAACAAAGTTTTGTTTCCGTCAAAATAATTGCATTTTTATTGAGTTAAAAATCCTTAAATAAGTCAAACCTACATAAATTACTAGATGGAAAACCCGTGTGAAAACACGGGCTTACGATAGTGTATTTTTTATAAAATTGCTTGGTCGATGTATAGTTATCGATAGTGTATTTTTATAAACTAATAACAAACTTTTGTTTCCGTCAAAATAATTGCATTTTTATTGAGTTAAAAATCCTTAAATAAGTCAAACCTACATAAATTACTAGATGGAAAACCCGTGTGAAAACACGGGCTTACGATAGTGTATTTTTTATAAAATTGCTTGGTCGATGTATAGTTATCGATAGTGTATTTTTATAAACTTGCTTGGTCGATGTATAGTTATCGATAGTGTATTTTTATAAACTAATAACAAAGTTTTGTTTCCGTCAAAATAATTGCATTTTTATTGAGTTAAAAATCCTTAAATAAGTCAAACCTACATAAATTACTAGATGTAAAACCCGTGTGAAAACACGGGCTTACGATAGTGTATTTTTTATAAACTAATAACAAAGTTTTGTTTCCGTCAAAATAATTGCATTTTTATTGAGTTAAAAATCCTTAAATAAGTCAAACCTACATAAATTACTAGATGTAAAACCCGTGTGAAAACACGGGCTTACGATAGTGTATTTTTTATAAACTAATAACAAAGTTTTGTTTCCGTCAAAATAATTGCATTTTTATTGAGTTAAAAATCCTTAAATAAGTCAAACCTACATAAATTACTAGATGTAAAACCCGTGTGAAAACACGGGCTTACGATAGTGTATTTTTTATAAACTAATAACAAAGTTTTGTTTCCGTCAAAATAATTGCATTTTTATTGAGTTAAAAATCCTTAAATAAGTCAAACCTACATAAATTACTAGATGTAAAACCCGTGTGAAAACACGGGCTTACGATAGTGTATTTTTTATAAACTAATAACAAAGTTTTGTTTCCGTCAAAATAATTGCATTTTTATTGAGTTAAAAATCCTTAAATAAGTCAAACCTACATAAATTACTAGATGGAAAACCCGTGTGAAAACACGGGCTTACGATAGTGTATTTTTTATAAAATTGCTTGGTCGATGTATAGTTATCGATAGTGTATTTTTATAAACTAATAACAACCTAAAGCTTTGCTTCCAAACAGAAATGATCCCGCGTTTTCATGTTCCATACATCACGAGCAAGGGTAAGATCTGTGATATAGTGAAGTGGAATTTCTTCCATGATGAAAAGAAGATTGGATAGGATATGTATGTATATATGAGAGATGGATGAACTAATGAATAAAATGAGCATAGGATATGTATGTATATATAGACCAAATCTGTCTTGCTGAGCAAGATTAAGATTTCGAAAACCTTTGACTCAGTACAAGATTAGGTGTCAAAGTGTACCCTCACAAATAATGTATTCTTGCTTTTGTCTCAAAATGGAGATACAAACCCTTAGATAAACGGCTGGTTGCATGGAAAAGAGTCTCTAATTTAATGTATCTCTAATTTCATGGCCATTTCCTACAAACATCTCAAAATACAAACACAGTTAGATTACAACAACATCCTTACATTACAACTACTTGTTAACCAATCTCCCTAACTAAATGTTTAAGTCAATTTTTGCATTTGATACTAGAGATATTCTGGATCTATATAAATATATATGGGTGTTTCAGACAAGCGAAAAAAAGTTATTCATGCGGTGTGTCTTACGACCTTATGATCCTATATTTGGAAGACAGAAAACGAAGCACCTTTTGAGAATAAAGCCTGCTCGATGCAAAGGACTTTTGGCAAGCGGGATTATTGTAGGATGTATGGAGAACTTCTTCAGGAGAAGCTTTTATCTCCAACAGATTGGTTGGTAGGAGGATTATGTTTATGTTAATATCTTCTGTTTTTTAATCATTATTTGTATGTCGTCTGGTGGATCTTAGCTAGTTACTTGCTAGCCTCTTTTGGTGATTAATAAAATTGGTGTTTTGTTGATCGTTCAAAAAAAAAAAAGTGTTTAAGTCCTAATATCTCGCCAAATCAGTATATAAAAAGTCATCACTAGTCCTCTTCTCGTTAGATAGAGAGATATATCTAACTAAATTATATGTTGTGTTTGACAAAAAAACTTTAAAAAAGTATTATTAATTTTATGACATTTTACGTATTGTGACCATTATTTAAATTTATATTTTATAGTAATAAATAAAAAATTAGAAAATCATCCCTGCAGTTAACTTCAGGGATCTTAGCTGCAGTTATGTTGTTATGAAGGGGACAATCATCTATATTTTGAAACTTGAAGGGTTAACATGAAAATCGTTTTCTGAAAACTCTTTGTAACAGGATCTTTTATGCAGTTTGCTGCATATATGTTATCCCCAAAAAATATAGATCCTTTAAATTTGTTTCAACTTTAATCATTTGATTAAAATCAATGATTAAGATTAAAAGATCAAATTTAAATCTTAATCTTTAATTTTAATTTAAGTTAAAAGATGATTTAATTTTACCTATGGAAAATCTATTCTTATCCAAAAAATAATGGTACTTCCATTTTTGGGTGCTTAAAAATTACTGTGCTAATATAATTTACCTATACGAAAACATGACATCACAACCAAATCCAAAATAAACCAAACAAACCCTCTTCTTCACCATATTTCGCCTTTACTTGCCACTTCCCCAAAACCCTAATCCCCAAATCCCACCTCACTCAATTCAAACATCATCATCATCATCATCATCATCGATTCAATCCAATTCTTTTAGTCACAACCCCAAATTTCGATTTTTAATTTTAGTTTCAATTTGAATTAAAAAAAAGGAAACAAGAATGCCACCTAAACAATCGAAAGCCGAGGTAGCAAAGAAACAGAAAGTTGTTGAAGACAAAACATTTGGTCTTAAGAACAAAAACAAGAGTAAAAGTGTCCAAAAATATGTTCAAGCTCTTCAGCAGAATGTTGTCCCCAAGCCTGATCCTTCTAAACTTGCTGCCAAGGTTTTACTTTTTTTTTTATTTTAATATATTTTTTCTGGGTTTTTGTTTAATTTAATAAAGTTGATTACTTTTTTTTATTTAAATATTTATATTGATTTTGGGTTTATTTGTAATGAATGTATAGAAAAAGAAAGATGAAGAGAAAGCAAGAGAGAAAGAATTGAATGATTTGTTTAAGATTGCTGTTGTTCAACCTAAAGTACCTCCTGGTATGTTTTTTCTGTGTGTGTGTGTTTTTTTTTTTTGGATTTTGTTATTTAAGCTGATTGTGTTTTCAGGTTATTTAAGATTGTATGTAAAGGTGTAAAAAAATCGAGCTGTTTATTCGAAGCTGCTTAGTTCAAACACTCCCCTAGTTGTTATCGAGTGCGTATAGGTTATTGGCAGAACACACTTTGAAGTGTTAGGCTACTTGTTTTTTAGCTCATTTTACTAGGAAATTTTTTTTATATTTTTTTAAGCTGCAGAAGTATTTTGAAACGTTTTAGCTACTTGCGCTAAAACTATGCACTCTTAAACACCGTTTAAGTTATCTTTGCGAATTGTTGATATTTTTTAGTGGTGCTCTGTATAGGAAATTTGATTTGATTTGTAACCATTTTAAGGTACGGTCACAGTTTCTCAAGTGGGTGTGTGTTTAAAGTTGATCCGGTTTGCTATATTTTACATAAAGGTGCTTAATTTTTATCTTGGAACTGAATAGTTTGGCTATTAGACTGAAATCAAGTATGGTCTGAAAGATCTTTTTGTTTTTGATGAACGAAGTATAACAGTGTTAACATGTCAAAATTACTATGTATCCTTAGTTTTGTTTTGAAAATTATGGAGAAGTTATTTTGTTCATACGATCTGTCATGCTTCACATTGTAACCATCATAAATTGTTATGGCACTGATAACTGATATTTGATTAATCTTACTTTTACGGAATGGAAGATCATGGTGGTACAGTATCATTTGGCTTGATGAATATAAAATTGATGATCAGTTTTAGGAAAATATTGGTTATTTGCTTTATTTTTCACATCATGCTATATACGCACACTGATACAACAACTTTGTATTTTTGCCATTAGCTGGCGTTACAAATTCTCACCTAGCTGCAACTTATGGTCACGATTTTCGGTATTTGTAAAACTGCTTCAATTATAACGTTAAGCCATCTATCTAGCTGACTGGTTATCCTTCGCTGTATTACTATCTTATTGGAACATTTATCTTGTATGGAGGATGGCGATTTAAAACACGTCATTAACTTGTTTGTGAATCTCATGAGTTTTGGTTATGGTCAGGGGTGGATCCAAAGTCTATATTGTGCGAGTTTTTCAAAGCTGGCCAGTGTGCGAAAGGTTTCAAATGCAAGTTCTCTCATGATCTTAATGTACAAAGGAAGGGTGAGAAGATTGACATTTTCAGTGATAAGCGTGATGAAGGTGATACACCAGTGGTTTTATATGTCTTTAGTTTTAATCTATTTATTAGTTTCCTTTTTTTTTGCAAGTGATTTGATGTAAAGTGTAACCAATTTCTTCACTTGGAATTTTAGAAACGATGGAGGACTGGGATCTGGAGACGTTGGAAAAAGTTGTGGAATCGAAAGGAAAGGAGTACAACCAGAATAAACCAACTGACATTGTGAACTTTCTTAACCTCTTATTTTCTAGTAACCCATCATGTTATTCATCGTTTATTTAAGACCAATGATGCCAATTTTACCTTCAATTATGTTTGTGAAATGGCGTGATAAAGTAACTTTGGAGATATATCTGGGTTGCTATGATTGTTTTTCATCAAAATATTTTGAATGTTATATGCGAACACTTGTTAACACATGAAAACAAGTGATCAGTAACCATCCTGCAATCCATCAGCGTAGCCATGATTTGGTTTTGCATAGTTTTGTGAAATTATTGAACTTTCTACCCGTATTCAAGTCCTCTTAATCAAGTATCAACATGGAGAAAATCTTCATATTGAAGCCCTTGTGTATGTAACAGTACTGCAGTAGCATTCATGGGAAATTTATCTAGTGCTAAGAAGACTATTCATGGTTTTTAGTTTCAGATCATTATTGCCTGGGAATTTTACATTCTGTTCTATTATTTTGTTTATTGGCATTGAATCTATGTTTATTCAGAAGTAGTATTAGGTTTTCTTTGGTAATCGCTTGGCAAGTTCTCATTTAACTTATGAATCTTTAATAGGTTTGCAAACACTTCCTTGAAGCAGTGGAGAAAAAGCAATACGGTTGGTTCTGGGTTTGTCCCAATGGTAATAAAGAGTGCCATTACAGACATGCTCTCCCTCCAGGATACATTTTAAAGTCCCAAATGAAGGCGCTTTTGGAAGAAGAGGCTAACAAGTTAGCTATAGAGGATGAGATTGAGGATCAGGTGATTACCTTTTTCACCAAGTGGATACAGTTCTGTGATTAGCTACATAAGCGAATAACCACCTTTTGTCTGACTTCTGCTTTGGTAACCTTTTCTATCTGTGACAAAATTGTTAAACTCAAGTAAAAGTTAATATGAACCCTCAAACTTTCAAAATTCCAATTTAAGATAATATATGCAGATTTATCATGTCAAAATTGATTGATGTCAGATGATATAATGACCTTTGTTAAGTTGACCATGTTGACTAACATTGAGAAAATCAGTCACTTGCTAATAAGATTGAAGATTAACTTATATTGATTTTTATAAGATAGTTATCGCAGCAGATTTCAAATCAAGATTGGTTAGGTGTTTATGCATTTAAGTAGTTGGAATAATTTGGAGTCTCTCTTTTTTCTTTTTCTTTTGAAAACAATAATTTAGAGTTTCTAATTACCAGTTTTCATCTGTATTCTGTCTAACTTTTCTTTATATACAATTTTACCCTTCACATGCTTTATGTATCCCATCCACTGCTTTCCCATATTGGAACCCGTTATTTCTTATAAGTTTTGGCTTTTTTATATCTTCAGCGTTCTAAAGTGAAAACAACAACTCCAATGACTACTGATCTGTTTATGGGATGGAAGAAGAAGAAGATGGATGAAAAAGAAGCTGGGCTGGCTGCTCAGAGAGCAGAGAGGGCTAAGAATGATCGAATGAGGTTTGTCTGTTTGTGTATATATTGCATATGTGTTGGCATTTTCAGTTGGACATTTTCTGACATTTTATTTTTCTCTTGTTTTTGGCTATGCAGTGGTCGTGAGCTGTTTCTTTCTGATGCTAGTTTGTTTGTGGATGATGCTGAGGCATATGAGAAGTACAACAGAGAAGAAGAACCTGATGATACCGCCCATAAGGTAGTCCTTGATGTTCCATTTTTTATATGTGAAGCATTTACAAATTGCTCCTAATCTGTTACTTATTTGAAATGTTGCGTAAGATTTACTGACATCAGTCACTCCTTATATAGACAGACACTGTTCACCTTTATACAAGTAACTGAATTTATTAAGTTAATACGGAATTTATATCTTAGAATTTTTTTTGGCTATTGTATCATGTAGTAACACGTCTTTTAATCACCAACTGAATTTATTAAGTTAATCTTCAATTTATATCTTAAAATTTTTCATGGCTATCGTATCATGTAGTAACACGCCTTTTAATCACCCACAACTAACGTTATATAATGGGCTAAGGTAATTCATGTCCCGCTGGATTTCTTTCTACCACTCCCGCTTTCTGCTTCTATAACTGAGTTTTTTAAACACACCTGTCCTTAGCTTTATGACTAAGAATCTAAGATCAATGTAATAAGGTGAAATTGATTTTGGCTTGGACGATTTACTCGTAGGATTAGCAAAATGTAGTCTGCACATCATATTAGGTGGTGAAATTAATACATTTAATCATAGGATTAGCCTAACTTATACGTTTTACAACTCAATATTACAAACCCAACATATGTTCTTCCCTAAAAGATGTTAGTTCTTTTTCTGATGACTTCCCTCAGTTTGTATCTATATTTGATACCCGAGATGGCAAAATGGGTAGGTTAGGTAACGAGTCAAAATGGTAATTTTTCATATGGTTCCAGTCTGGCCTTGTTGATTTGCAACAGTTACTGCCAGTTCTATTAAGCTCAATAATTGTCGTCAAATATGAGTGCAAAACTTACAGAACTTCAATAGCTCTGTAAGGTAATCTAATAAAATGGTTAGCAGTGTCTATGCATTAAATACACTTGGGCGGCTTTCGTTCTTGAGTTAATCTTTCTTATATTCTGTCCATTTGTCCGCTAGAGATACAACCTGGCCCATATCGGACTATATATAAGTAATAAGCAGGTTGGAATTTGCATCTCTAATGAGAACCCAAAGAGCTCTTAACTACGTATAGGTCTGTTTGAAGTTCATAATGTAGAAAAGGAAAAGGGATAGTGTTGCCTCTATGCTATTGAGTTAAACAGTTTTTCTCTCCGTATCTCGCGTTTTGACCACTAGTAAGTTCTGTATCCAGAATAAAAAAATGGAGGTGACATAATTGGTTGGTCTTTACTTGAAATAATGTTAATGCTCATAAGAGCATATATGTCAGGAAGTGTTAAGTTTTTCCAGGACAGTAGGCATGGCATAGGGTGCCAAGGTTGATCACACGAGGAACAGTCTCCAAACAAGTATTTTTATATTAGGGAGATTTACATATATATCCTCGTGTGATCACCAACTGGGGTTAATTTTTTTTTTTTTATATATATTATGATAATAGGTCAGACGTTAAGTAATTTAAAAAGTAGTATGAGTTTGTGGATGCAATGACGTGGGAATTTTGATGCATAATAGTATATATTTTTGGCTACTTTTGGCACATTCAACCCATTTGACATGATTCTTTTTTGGTAACAGTTTTATTTTGTATGTTAGAGATAACGTAACCCAAATTATCCCATTCATGAGCAAACTGGTTGAAGTTGCAACTTATACCGTTAACTGTTAAATATGCACATCTGTTTGTTTCCAGGCACCAGAAAGTTCATCAAATGGTGGGCCGAGTACATCAACAAGTGTTCCCGCTGTTTCTGAAGAAGGTAATTCTGAGATTGATGATGATGATGATGATCTAGATTTGGATGAGTTGAATGAACTTGAAGCAAGCTTGGCCAAAACATCTATTCAAATCAAAGAGCCGGTAAAATAAGTCACTTTTTGAGAGGTTCATGATCACTCATGTGGAGAAGTGAACATAATTTGAAGAGAGATCATCATCTACCCTTTTCGTTACTATGGAGGTAATTCGGCTATACTGTAATTTGCCCCTTTTCTTCGTTCATAGTCCAATATGGTGGGATGTAGAATGCAAGTTTTGAATTTGTTTTGCATGATTTAGCTGGTTCGGATATCTGCTTTTAGAGGTTTTGTTTAAAGCACCAATATCCTGAGCCAGTCAGCCAGACATACTTGTACCAAAATCTGTTTTAATTTTCTTCTTTTTCTTTTTATGGGGATCACTTTCCATATTTCTGAAATTTGATATGCTTAAGTTTCTTATTTTTGGTTCTCTGCTGCTTGAAAGAATCACAGTCCCACTTGGGCATACTCATGGGTTCGATATTACTTATTTTTTCATCATATATGAGACTAGACCCTTCAGACTGGGTACCAGATGGTCCCTGAAATGTATTTAAAGTTTACAGAAAGTCAGGTAAGTTCTCAAGTTTAAGATGCATAGACGAATGTAGTTGATTTCATTTCAAATATTCGATGAAAGTCGTAAATGAAATGGTACTGATCCCTAGGCTTTTCGAGTCCTATAATGTTGACATCAACAGTGTTGCGACACCATTACTTCCAAGGCTTCCAACATTAGAAGAAAGAATGTAGTAAACCATATATAAGAATGTAGCATGCATATATGAATGAATTCAGACAAAATTAAAGATTCCATTCATGGGTTTTTCTCTCCTTGGGTCCTTCCCTCAGCAATAGTCATCTTTTGCCTTTTCACCGGACATTGAACCCTACTGCTCTGTAAAGATTCATGGGTAAGACGAATTGTAAACATCATCAAGATTTGTAACATTACTTACAGCACATCTTACCGATGACGTTCTTGAGCATCAAAATGATCAATCTCCGAAGGTTACAAAAACGAAAGTGGAATAGTTGGATTGAAAATTTAATACCTGCTACGTTTCTGTTAAAAAATTTATGCAAAATAAGAAAGAATGCGGAGCAACTGAAACTGTAATGGTGGCTCAATTGCAAGGAATTTTAATACCGGCTATGTTTCTTTGGCTTCCCTTCTTCCTCTTGGCATGTAGGTCACAAAACCTTAACTTTTTTCCCGTATCAATTTTTTAGTACTGTAGACTCATTAATAAATCCTAATTTCATATGTAGAATTAAAATAATACCACGCATCCTAGATCCTTCCTGCGGCTTTGGAAGTTTAGAAATGAAACCACTTTCAACTTCCACCGTTAAGCCATCTTCTTGTGTCCTCGGTGATGGCATTAATTTCCTTCCTTTGGATTACTAGTAGGAATTGTAAAGCTATTATTTGGATTACTTTCTTTGTGATGTATTTATACAATGAGTTTAAAATTGATATTTGACCATTGGATCACAATGATCTATCCTAGTGACTTAATTTATGTATGAAATTCAAGTAGTCATATATCAACGAGTAGATGGATGATGATTTTAGCAAGAGACTTGTGTATATTTTACTAAAATTGCTGAAATTTTTTTAACACAAGTCACAAATAATTAAAAATAATACAAAAAGCATAATAGTACATAATTGTTCATGAAATAAATGGGTTTTGTGATTTACTTGATACGTAAAACTAAAGATAGGTTGAAGACAGAACATGTGAAAACAACTTTATTAAACATGAAATTCAAGATGCAAATTCCGACTCTAGGTTATCCGGATCAAATTTAAGCTGATCACTTTTGCTTATCTTGCCAAATGTCTTTACGTTTGAGATCTGCTATGAGGGGGAACTGTAAAGTAACAAAAACCACGATTGGGAGGAAAGCTAATCCACACAACGGAGCAAGCATCCATGGTTTTTGATGACAAAATACAAGGAACAAGGTCGCACCAAAGGCTACCATCATCGCAGTTGTAGAGATAAACAAAGTGCAAAGACCAATAATCAATCGCCTGGGCAAACTGACTAAAAAATCTTGCTCGGCAAAGCGTGCAGTAAGGACAGATAAGAATACTAGTAATGAGGTGCTAGATGTGAATAGGGAGATGGCATCTGATATAGCAAAGATAGTGAAGGCAATGTCTTTGGTAAACAATGGAGTGCCTTTTTCATTGTTTCCACCTGGTACAGTAATTGCTGCTGCAAACACATAATTAGTGCAGCAGTGATACTACATGATTCTGCTGTAGTTTTCATCCAATCTTCCCCTTCCTTCACCAAGCTTTCGTGTTCCCTTGTGAACAACATATCCGGGGTCTCCTTAAAGTTGTTTTCTTTAGTAGTGACCGTAGGACACACTAATTTCTTCATTTCCTATAAAAATTGCCTACTTTTTTAGACATGAAAAAAGCAAATGCACATACGTTACAATATTTAACAATATGTATATATATATATACCTCGCCATTGAAGCTCTCGTTGTAGTTGCAGTGCCACACCTGTTCTTCGTTTGAGCTTACATGAAGGTGCCAATCGTCCAGCCAAGTGCAACATATTGTTTTTAGAGGAATCTTCTAACATTCGATAAGGACTCTTATACCCCCCAGTGTGATGTACCAGGTTGTAGATTTTTTCTGAACGGTTTATTACTGCTAATTGAATAATGTCATGTCCTTCATCATCTACGCACCGAATTGTTCCACGCTTTCTAGATAAAATCTCATCAACAACATCATAAGCATTATTACGTGCAGCTTCAAGAATTGGTTTATTATATAAGTCATGATCGGTAGGATGATCAGACTTGTCTATTTTATCACATATGTTTGTTAGAAGTTTTTTTGCTTCTTCCCATTCTTTATATTTCGTCTCTATATGCTTAATTGGTGCAACTGTAAGTTCGAAAATTATTAGTTGATAAAGGATAAGAGTTATATTATAAATTGAATTGAATTGAATGGGAAAGACATAAGGTCTTACTGAGTCTCGCTCCAACCTTCCACATGAGTAGATAAACCACAAGAAATAAGTAGTAAAATTTTGCAATGAGGAAGTATAGTAAATGATAGATTAGAACAAATGGAACTGCAAAAGGAAAACTCAAACAATTAAAGTCAAACAATTCATATTAAAATTAAAGGTTAAAAAATAATAATTTGTGATCGAAAACAAAAAAAAAAGTGTAAATTAAAGTCAAAATTGAAACAAAAGTCAACCTAAAGAAATTAAGAGTGTGATTGGTCGATAAGTTATTAAAGCAACTGTATTTTAGTATATTAAAAGATTTATAGTTCACCTTTCAACACCAGGATTAATCTTGAAAACATATTATCACCAGAATTGGCCAAGCCATCTTTGTAGAAAGATGGTGCTGAACGGAGCAATGACTTTACTTCTTTGACTATCATTTCTTGAATCTTGTCGAAAGCTGAAAAATAAACAGTGACAAAATTCATAAAAAGTTGTCATTTTGGTTTGAAAAATATTTTACATAAGTCGAAAACACATATTATTGATATGTTCATTGTTTTACTAGCTTGCACATAAAAAATAAATGTTTAAAGATAGAAAATTTGTAACACATATATAAAATGTTCATCAATCAATTAAGCTTGATTTGCAAACGGTGAGACAATTAACTAAAAACTTATGTTATACTATAAATGTTACTTACATGATGGATAGATGAGTGTTTCCGAGTAGAGTAGCCCACTTGGAAAGGTTGTAGCTATAGCCTCCCGTGACATTCTATTTGAAGTATGAATATCTACATTACGAGGATTAGCCTTGAGCAATTCTATTGCTAATTCTGCAAGCATATATATTCGATAGTGCGAATATTAATAAGAAGATTAGAGATTAGTTAATTACATCTCAAGGTTATGGTAAGTATAGTAGTTGCACAATTTATATATCGGCTACAGTGGCGAAGCTTGAAAATTTTCAGTGGGGGTCGGGATCTAAATTTTTTTCCCCTAACACTATTTTTTTTAAAATGGGGGGTCGAAACCGAGTATATCGAAATTTTTCTACACGAAAACAATATACCCCCAACATCGCAAAAAAAATTTCGGGGGGGCGCCCCTGATCGGCTACGTACTCACCGTATTGTTTTAGAGATATAGCCATAAGAAGATGACCGATTTCTACTTCCTCATGACATTTTCCATCCTGCAACATTTTTTTACATGTTCCAAATGACATATCATCCCAAGCTTTCTGAAATTTTCCTTTGTGTTTATATTTTTTTTGTTTCTCCTGAATCTGCGTATATAGAGGTTTAAATAAAATTCGATGATTCAAGATGGGTTCTTTTTCGAAAAACATTTATCAACACACAAATCAACATATACAAGTATTTTGATGGTCAGCACAAATACAGCTAGGTCAAGGCCTTTTTATTCAAATTGAAAATAAATGTTCAAAGCAAAAAGCAATTTGTAAGAGCTTGTATGCATGAAATCCATTAAAACAAAGAAAAAATATACAAAGTAAAACAGGGGAGGTTAAAATGTAAATTTCAAAATCCATTAAAAAAATGAAACCAAAAGATTTGGAGGGTGGACTGGTGGAGCTAGGCTTTGATCACTCAAACTCCTGCATATAAAACAAAGCAAAGACCACTTCTTCTAGAGGTTGTTATTTATGTTATATTCAGGTTTTTTGGTTAAATAATGTAAGATAATTAATATATATATATTAATATATATATATATACAGGAAAAATGAGTATGGTGTTGTCTTATATCCAACTTGGGTGAAAAATCCTTCATATATATACCATTTTTTTTAAAACGTATGTGTATATTGAATAAATGATTGACGATTGACCCCATAATTCTTATGTATTAAAAAGTTAATATGTGGACGGTTTTTCATCTAAATTGAATGTGAGATAACAACATATTCACTTCCCCTGTATACAATATTTTATAAAGGAGATATATTTCATTTCATGATATACCTAAATTCTGATGTCTGATCTAACTGAACTACAAAATAAAGTATATGCACTCAACTTCAAATGTGGGATAACAATATCATACCTGCTTGTTGAGAAATCTTAGCTGGATGGCATAAGGTTTTCAGCTTGTCCCAAACATCTTTTGCCGAACGGATATTGATGACAGAAACAAGTAAGTGTTCGCTTATTGAACTGAAAATCCAGCCTTTCAGCAGATACTCATATTGTCTATTGATCTCCTTGTTCGAATATCGTGGACCAACAGAATCGGAATCCACGATTCCATGCATATTGTGAGATTCCATAAGGCAAATCATTTGCGCCTCCCAAACATTGTAGTTGGAATTGCCGGAAAGCTTCACCGAAAGGAAGTTAGAAACATTAGCATTTGATGCATACAAGTACTCGAAATCTTGAATTCGAGTCGTTGAAGCATCCGGGGGAGGTTGTGATAATAAACCGGCCATGTATTTCGGTGTTGTATTGAAAGATAGGTGTAAGAGGCTTTTAATTAATTAACAAATAAACAAAGTTTAATTGAAAAGTTTTGCATTTATTATTAAAGTTAAGGTATGTAGAGTAAATAAAATAAAATTTCATGATTTAATGTTTCTATAAACAGTTAAACAATTAGTATAACTTAAAATTATTGTATCAAGTGATAATTTGAAATTCAAGATAAGCAGATCTGTTTAGCGGAATATAATTAAGAACCGAATAAAAATTTGACTTCTTTTTAAGTTGTGTAAGTATATTAGTCATTTTCTACAATCTTTCACGTATTTTAATGCTTATATAAATACACACATAAAGAAAAATTAACAAAATAAAAATAATATTATATAAAATATGAAATCATATAACAATATCTAAGATATATATATATATATATATATATATATATATATATATATATATATATATATATATATATATATATATATATATATATATATATATATATATATATATATATATATATATATATATATATATATATATATATATATATATATATATATATATATATATATATATATATATATATATATATATATATATATATATATATATATATATATATATATATATATATATATATATATATATATATATATATATATATATATATATATATATATATATATATATATATATATATATATATATATATATATATATATATATATATATATATATATATATATATATATATATATATATATATATATATATATATATATATATATATATATATATATATATATATATATATATATATATATATATATATATATATATATATATATATATATATATATATATATATATATATATATATATATATATATATATATATATATATATATATATATATATATATATATATATATATATATATATATATATATATATATATATATATATATATATATATATATATATATATATATATATATATATATATATATATATATATATATATATATATATATATATATATATATATATATATATATATATATATATATATATATATATATATATATATATATATATATATATATATATATATATATATATATATATATATATATATATATATATATATATATATATATATATATATATATATATATATATATATATATATATATATATATATATATATATATATATATATATATATATATATATATATATATATATATATATATATATATATATATATATATATATATATATATATATATATATATATATATATATATATATATATATATATATATATATATATATATATATATATATATATATATATATATATATATATATATATATATATATATATATATATATATATATATATATATATATATATATATATATATATATATATATATATATATATATATATATATATATATATATATATATATATATATATATATATATATATATATATATATATATATATATATATATATATATATATATATATATATATATATATATATATATATATATATATATATATATATATATATATATATATATATATATATATATATATATATATATATATATATATATATATATATATATATATATATATATATATATATATATATATATATATATATATATATATATATATATATATATATATATATATATATATATATATATATATATATATATATATATATATATATATATATATATATATATATATATATATATATATATATATATATATATATATATATATATATATATATATAAATAGGATTTTAAAAAAATATAATATATATATATGTGAATTTTAATATAGAATATCTACCTCACTTAATAAATGAAATATAAATATAAATATCTTAATAATTATTTTTAGGGTAAATTACACGGATCATACCTAAAGTATACACGAAATTACGGGTTTGATACCTCACGTGCACGACACGTGGCTTGACTTAACGACCAAATAGACGACCGTCAGCGATAGGTATGGTCAGTGTAAGTTTTTGACAACGATGGGTATGTCTCGCGTAATTTTTAAATTGTAGGTGTGACCAGTGTAGTTTCGAACAAACCTCAGGTATGATTTGTGTAATTTACCCTAATAATAAATTTTGTTTAGTTTAAGGAAGATGGAGTTACAAAATTTTTTTTTTTTTTTCTTATATAGCTAGAGAACTATTTGCGGGTCCAGCCAACATGCTAGTTTGACGAGTGACTTTTCGGGTATATCATGAAATTGAATATGTAATTGCAACTGATTAAGTTAGATGTGCATATGCTATTTATCAGTTTTATAACGAATACAATTAAACCTTGCATAAATTAATACTCGATAAATTAATATGTTGACAAAATAATAATCTGTTTTCAGATCCAACTTAAAAGAACCATTATAAATTAACATTCGATAAATTAATAACTCATTAAATTAGTAAAATATCTCGGTTCCAACATTATTAATTTATAAAGCTTATATTGTATGTGTTTATTACTTTAGTTAGAAAAATTCTTTAACCTGATGATAATTGGGGTTTGCGGTTATTTATATTTTTATTAGTTAATAAAAAAATAGTTTATGCATGTGTTTGTGTATAACTAGATTATTGTCCCGCGTAATACGCGAGAGAACATATTTAATTAATGAAATGACTAATTTATTATATCGTAAATTGACGGCCATAGATAAAAGATGTTGAAAATAGATTAATTAGTATCATGATACAAAAGATGTAAATTAGTATCTAACTATAATGAGTTAATTAACAAATAAACAAAGTTTAATTGAAAAGTTTTGCATTTATAATTAAAGTTAAGGTATGTAGAGTAAATAAAATAAAATTTCATGATTTAATGTTTCTATAAACAGTTAAACAATTAGTATAACTTAAAATTATTGTATCAAGTGATAATTTGAAATTCAAGATAAGCAGATCTGTTTAGCGGAATATAACTAAGAACCGAATAAAAATTTGACTTCTTTTTAAGTTGTGTAAGTATATTAGTCATTTTCTACAATCTTTCACGTATTTTAATGCTTATATAAATACACACATAAAGAAAAATTAACAAAACAAAAAATAATCTAACATCAAAGCAATATCTAAGCACTACACTTACATCTAGTATTCATTTGATTATCTCTCAAGCGAGCTTATAAATATCATTTTTTTTAACAGATAAAGTAACTTTTCAAACGTATATCAATTTCCAATTAGAATTATAGGTATTTATTCATCTCTATTTGAAAATTCAATTTTAAATTTTATCTCCTAGCGTTTTTAGCCTCAAAAGTCTACTTTTTGTGTTTATAATTAAATTTTTTTTATAACTTTAAAAGTAATTATACATCGATATATTAAGATTTCTAAGATTATGTACTTGTAGTTAATTTTTATAGAATTTTTGAATGGTACAAACAATTGTGTAATACAAGTATTTTGATTTAAGTGTTGTAACTAAAAGTTTGAACTCATTTAATGGTATTTGCTTTTCCTAAAAATTTAGGACTATGTTATATATATATATATAGAGAGAGAAAATGGAGTATGTGGCTGTTAGACACCCAAGCTTGGGTGTAGAACCCACATACTAATTTTTTATATATATATAAATGTTTGGCCATGCTTTTTATGGATTAAAAAAACAAGATGTGAGAGGTTCTACACCCAAGCTTGAGTGTCAAACAGCCATATAAACTCTAACCTCATAATATATATATAAATATCTTAATAATTATTTTTAGGGTAAATTACACTGATCATACCTAAAGTATACACGAAATTACGGGTTTGATACCTCACGTGCACGACACGTGGCTTGACTTAACGGCCAAATAGACGGCCGTCAGCGATAGGTATGGTCAGTGTAAGTTTTTGACAACGATGGGTATGTCTCGCGTAATTTTTAAATTGTAGGTGTGACCAGTGTAGTTTCGAACAAACCTCAGGTATGATTTGTGTAATTTACCCTAACATAAATTATTTTTGTGTGTAGTTTAAGGAAGATGGAGTTACAAAGTTTTTTTTTTTTTTTCTTATATAGCTAGAGAACTATTTGCGGGTCCAGCCAACATGCTAGTTTGACGAGTGACTTTTCGGGTATATCATGAAATTGAATATGTAATTGCAACTGATTAAGTTAGATGTGCATATGCTATTTATCAGTTTTATAACGAATACAATTAAACCTTGCATAAATTAATACTCGATAAATTAATATGTTGACAAAATAATAATCTGTTTTCAGATCCAACTTAAAAGAACCATTATAAATTAACATTCGATAAATTAATAACTCATTAAATTAGTAAAATATCTCGGTTCCAACATTATTAATTTATAAAGCTTATATTGTATGTGTTTATTACTTTAGTTAGAAAAATTCTTTAACCTGATGATAATTGGGGTTTGCGGTTATTTATATTTTTATTAGTTAACTAAAAGTTTATGCATTGTTTAGTATAACTAGATTATTGTCCCGCGTAATACGCGAGAGAACATATTTAATTAATGAAATGACTAATTTATTATATCGTAAATTGACGGCCATAGATAAAAGATGTTGAAAATAGATTAATTAGTATCATGATATGCAAAAGATGTAAATTAGTATCTAACTATAATGAGTTAATTAACAAATAAACAAAGTTTAATTGAAAAGTTTTGCATTTATTATTAAAGTTAAGGTATGTAGAGTAAATAAAATAAAATTTCATGATTTAATGTTTCTATAAACAGTTAAACAATTAGTATAACTTAAAATTATTGTATCAAGTGATAATTTGAAATTCAAGATAAGCAGATCTGTTTAGCGGAATATAACTAAGAACCGAATAAAAATTTGACTTCTTTTTAAGTTGTGTAAGTATATTAGTCATTTTCTACAATCTTTCACGTATTTTAATGCTTATATAAATACACACATAAAGAAAAATTAACAAAACAAAAAATAATCTAACATCAAAGCAATATCTAAGCACTACACTTACATCTAGTATTCATTTGATTATCTCTCAAGCGAGCTTATAAATATCATTTTTTTTAACAGATAAATGTAATCTTTTCAAACGTATATCAATTTCCCAATTAGAATTATAGGTATTTATTCATCTCTATTTGAAAATTCAATTTTAAATTTTATCTCCTAGCGTTTTTAGCCTCAAAAGTCTACTTTTTATGTTTATAATTAAATTTTTTTTATAACTTTAAAAGTAATTATACATCGATATATTAAGATTTCAAGATTATGTACTTGTAGTTAATTTTTATAGAATTTTTGAATGGTACAAACAATTGTGTAATACAAGTATTTTGATTTAAGTGTTGTAACTAAAAGTTTGAACTCATTTAATGGTATTTGCTTTTCCTAAAAATTTAGGACTATGTTATATATATATATAAAAAAAAATGGAGTATGTGGCTGTTAACACCCAAGCTTGGGTGTTAACCCACATAATCTAACTTTTATATATATATCTATAAATGCTTGGCCCCCATGCTTTTTATGGATTAAAAAAACAAGATGTGAGGGGTTCTACACCCAAGCTTGGGTGTCTAACAGCCACATAAACCCTAACCTCATATATATATATATATATGACTTTTGGAAAGGTTGGGGCATGCTTTTTTAGATAGGAGTTTTTATTCGCAAAATCCATTTGACAAACGCAATACCGAGCACCCACTTAAAATTATTAAAAATTTAAAAATCGTCAAAAATATATCGAGCTACTTCTTTAATGAAAGAGGATATAATTTTAGGACTACACATATTATATTTTTCATCTAATAATGTATAGTTTTTGAAATAAAAATTTTGAATAATTTATATAATTTTTTCGATAGTTTTCACGTTCTCAAATTATTGACGTAGTGAAATCTACTTTTATAGGAACATGCATGAGCAATAAATTTTAAAATCTGAATGTATATGAATTAATAATGAATTCTTTCCAAATTTGTGTAATATTAATTAATACTATTTTATAAGGCTTATATATATATATATAGATTTAATAATTAAATTAAATACATAAAGTTTAATTATCTAAAATACAAGGACTAATATCGAGTTTTTTTAATATTAGTGATGGAATATTAATGGTGGAAAGTGTAATTTTGTGATGGAAACAAAAAAGTGTAAATTATCTAAAGTAGATGGACTAATGTTGTGTTTACTTAATATTAAATTTGGTAATGGTACTATTATTTAGATCTAAGGGTTGTAATTAAAAGTTTGAACTCATCTAACGGTCCTTGTTTCTTCATTAAAAAATTTAGGACCTTGTTATATATATTGATAGATACGCGCGACTTTCGTTCTTAGCTTTAAAAATTTATATACTTGTCTCGATTATTTAACATTTTCAACATATTGCATGGTCCGCGAGATTAACGCTCGGTAACTTGGGTTGTTAAGTCATTAAATCACTTGCAACGCCCATGAGGGCAAAATTGACTTTTCATGGATGGTTTCAATTTGTATTATTGGGCAAACTACTGACTCGATCTCACGTTGATGCATGTGTTCAAGGATTAAGGGGGTGTTTGGCCTAGCTTATTTTAGGAGGCTTATGGCTTTTTTGCTTATTTTCCCTAACATAAGCCTATTTAAGTGTTTGTTTTAGCTTTTTAGCTTATAAAAGCCATTTTTGAGAAGCCAAAAAACAAAACTTCTATAACAAAAGCCTAAAGTTTCCTTTCCTTTTTATTTCAAAAGCAAAAAGCTAATCCAAACACTAAAATAAAAGCTTATAAACTTATTAAAAAAAGCCATAAGCTACTTATAAAACATAAGCATAAGCAACAAAATAAAAGCTAACCCAAACACCCCCTAAGTCTTGATGATTAGTGAAGAAATTAAACTGGGTTCCATTCCAAAGTATTCGTATGATATAAGAATAAGTAGGATAATATGTCGTTCAAATTTCTTTTTTAATTTGGAATCAATAGTGAACCTAAAAAATCAAGCGGCATTAACAACTGCGTTTGTCACTGATAGTAGTAATGACCATAATTAAAAAAAGTAACCGTGGAACAATAATATTTTTAGTATTTTGGTCCTCTAATTGTGTTTTTGTGAGTTGCGACCGATGTATAATGGCGAGGAGTGACCAGCCTATTTTGGTCACTAACTGGACTCTGTTACCTGTTATGTACAACTGCATATCCCTTCCAGTTTTTTCTTGTAGTGGCCAGTGTGTATTCAATAATACTCCATTACTCCGTATAATGCAACATTACATGTTGTTGAAAACTTGAATCCTTAAAAAAGGCTCCATACAGCTAAACTAACTTTTTTTTTAAAAGGGAGCAGTGAATAAATGGCTAACGCTCCCATGCGGGTGCGCCCATGCCGGTTCGACTCCTGACAACGCCTTAAAGGGTTTGCTCATCATGTATTAGATGGGTATAGCGTTGGTAAGACCCCTCACCACATTTGCATATTGCAGGATTCAAACCTGATACCCCTAGCGGGAAACCATATTTTGAATAAAAACCCCTGACCACTAGTCTAACACCCAATGCCTATGCAACTAAACTAACTAAACTAGTAAACCTATATATCTAACTAGAAAAAAATGATCGATGTGAAATAAACTTGAATCCTTCCTTGGAACTTAATCTGATGGAGTGATCGATCTCTTGAAAAAAATGCACTACAACAAATATGTCATTTCCTCACACTTGTTTTTCCATACCTTTAAAAAGTGTGAAAAATTTTGTTAATTTATTCACATTTAAAAGTGTGTAGAAATAATTTACATTTTAAAGTGTGAATAAATTTAAAAAATCACAATATTTACACACTTATACATGTGGAAAAGAAAGTTCACACTTTCAAGTGTGTAAAAATATATCAATTGTTTACACTTTAGAGTGTGAAAGTTAATTTGTAACATTTATTTTCTTCACACATGGAGGGTGTGAAGAAATCATGTGTTACAAATTGACTTTCACACTTTTAAGTGTGAAAATATTTGACAATTGTTCACACTTTTAAGTGTTAACATTTTGTTTACACACTTATAAGTGTGAAAAAATTATAACTTTTGAAATTTATTCACACTTTTAAATGTAACTTTTTTCTACACATTTTTATATGTGATTAAATTTATAAATTTTTTCACATTTTTTATAACAAAGTGTAAACAAATGAATTTTTTTTTTGTAGTGATGATTAAAATGATTTTCAAACTATATGAATCGAATGATTTTTAAACCTTTTCTTTTGATTGCCAAGGATAATTGCTTTTGACAGCCAAATATGATGATTAAAATCACCATACTGTAAATCATCTTTGCCACCACGAGACGCGTCGGCTAACACCACCGGGTCACCTTGATTTTTCTCTCTTATGTGACGTCTCTTCTTTTGGTTTATTTCAAATCCTTCTTTATTTGTATTCGATCTTGAATAGTCAATCTCTAGTTTCATTGACATTTATGACAAGGCGAATAATAATTTTTTAAAAATAATTAGTCTAATAATCATTTTAACAAACTAATTATAATAATATCAAAAATGAAATAAAAAAAAAAATAGTGTTAAGAGGATATGATTATTATGCTGATTTTTCAGAGGATATGTATCATTCTCCTAATTACAACGAGGGTTGGTGTCCGTGCGTTGCGGCGGTTAAACGGTGATGATAATACAAAACAGTGGGGAAGGAATTGATATGCGTGTGTGTAAAGGAAGGAGAGAAAGAAGTGACTGTCTGTTAGATCTTGGTACGGTGTTTGTCTGATTGTATTTAGAGATATAGAAATAGAGGTAATGTGTGAATTAGGGACAAAATGAGAATATTGAAAAAATTGTTTAAATTTCTTAAAATAGGTTTCTAGTTTGTATTATAAGGGGGTATAGATATATGACACTCATCTTGATCTTAATTTATTCACCTTTTCTAAAAAATGTGAAAAAAAAAGTGTGAAGGATGAGTGTGGCAAAATAATTCTCTTATTTTGGTCTGTAGTGGAAAAATAATACTCGTTACATCTTAATCTTAATACCTTATAAACAAAATCTTCTTCTTTTTCTTCTCAAAAAAGCATGCAATTTTTATATATTACCTCTTTCCTATATTTACCAACTTAAACATCTTCACATAATATACCTATAATACCGTTAATTAAAATAATTTAGGGTTAATTACAAAAATGGTACCTGAACTATCCAGCATATTACACAAATCATACATAGGGTTTATTAATTACGCTCGTCATACCCAAACTTACCATTTTCTCACTCGGACCATACCTGGACCAAACGTCCGTTAGTTGTGCTATTAAGTGCCCCCACGTGCCGTGCACATGAGGGGTATTTTCGTCATTTCACATGCTCGATCTAAATTACAGGTATGAAATCTGTAATTTTCACTATAGTTCAGGTACCATCTTTGTAATTTACCCTTATTATTAATACTTTACTTTATAAACTATATTTTATCAATTAGTGTTATTTAATAAAAAAATATTATTTTTAATGACTATTCTATAGTAATAAATTATAATTTTATAAAAATTATTAATATTTTATAAATATTTACTTTTTTTAAAATATATTTTATTTTATAAAAATTATTTTATTAAAAAGGTTATTTCTAGTTTATAAAGGTTATTATTTTTTAAAAAAATTTATTTTATTAAAAACTATAAATATATTGAATTATAGATCCATGATTATTTTGAAATACATATTTATCAAAATCGTTATGGATATATAATTCAATATGTAATAGTTTTTAATAAAATAAATTTTAAAATAATAACTTTTAGACTAAAAATAATCTTTATAAAATAAATTTATAGTCAAAGGTAAAAAAAATAAAATAAATTAAACTTGGATATTTAAAATAAGATAAGGAAGTAGTTGTTTGGTAGAGAAATATAAACATATTTTTTTTTCTTCTGAAAGATGTAAATTATTCATGATTATCGAGAGGTCTAACATACATTGAGAACATCCATACCGAATGGATCCTCAGTTTAAACCCTCTAACCATTATTACTCAGATATATGCTAGACTTTCAACTTAATACGAATTACATCTCACACAACTTACATTCTGGATTTGTAAACGATATTTAAGTAACATCAAACATGACTTGAATTACTATAATAAAATGACATGTGAACATTCATAGTTTCAAAAATGGAGTACATACTACCGTTGTACAAGGAATAGAAAAACACATATTGTAACAATGGTTGGTTACTAAATTATTCTAATTCCTTTGTAAATCAAAAACATACACATGCCCTATGTTTCTGACTTGTATAATTATACTAGGAACCTTTAGAAACCTTCATTAAATTAAAAATATTTATTAAAATAAGATAAGGAAGTAGTTGTTTGGTAGAGAAATATTAAATATTTTTTTTTCTTCTGAAAGATGTAAATTATTCATGATTATC
>CM067167.1:241902797-241945297 GCA_034093135.1 Erigeron breviscapus | reverse complement strand
CATCATTTCTTCAACATATCAAAAGTTGAGCTTCATAGTGCAAGGAAATCACTCAAATCGGGTCAAATTCGGGTATATCACCTTGGTGGAAGAGCTTGGTAAGTGAAATTCGTTCAAATTCATCATTTTATGTAATAAACATGTTCCATAAGCTAAAACTAAGGATTTAGAGTCAAATTCGGGTCAAAGCTCTCTTGGGTCAAAAATTAGGGTTCTTGGTGAACCATTTAGGTTAAATCAAATTTGAGCATGTCATGGACGAATTTAAATGAGATTGTGTTATGAATTGAGTTCTATTATGTCAAAACGGATCGTTTATATCTCAAATTTGTTTTAAATTCTCTCAAAACCGATTTCTAGGTCCATTAAGGTTTCTTAAACTTCCAAACGGGTCAAACAAGAAATTTAACATGAAAATTATGAAATGGAAGGAATTCATGATGTGGGTTTCGTTTAATTATGTTAATTATGCTTAGTTAAGCTTGTTTAAGTGTTGAACTGAGCTATTAATCATCTTGATCATTTTGAAGTCAAAAATTAGGGTTTGAATGGTTTTGGGTCGTGTTTGTCTCCCCTTGGCTGCTGCTGTTCGAGTTGTTCAGGTCTCAACGTCTCATACGCTCCCTTCTGGCGTCTGGTACGCTACTGGGTTGTTGGCTGGGCATCTGTTACGCCATATGTGGCGTAATGGATGGTGGGGTTTGGTCTTCTAGCGTCTGGTACGGTCATGGGGGCGTAGGTTACGGTGGCCTCCTTTCCAAATTTGGTCCTTACGCTAAAAAACGTCTGTTTACGCTGGAAACTCGAGGAATAGACGCTGATTTGTGTATTTATAAGCCACCGTAAGGTACGGTGGTTTGACCGTCCCTTACGCTAAGAAACGTTTGGCCCACCGTAGGTTACGGTGCCCCCACCGTAGCTTACGGTCCTCTCCTTCTTTCGACTTCCTGATTTTTCTAGTTTGAGCTCAATTATCCTAGGAACGCATCGGGCTTTCGTTTAAACCATCTCGTGGTTACTATAGTGTCCTACCATTGTACCAGAACCTATTCAAAGTATAAGGTCACACCTAAAGCTCGAAGTAAAGGCTTAACTTGATATTTATGTTAATATGTGGATAGGTGGTGCACGTTTGGCGAACCTTGGACCTACCTAGCTTAATACTAACTAGTCGTTGCGGACCGAGGTGAGTTCGTAGCCCCTTACTTCACATGTTTTTGGGGTGAAAAGTGTACAATGTGTTCTCTTGGTTTGTTTGCTCGTTATGTGATCGTTTATTTGTTTAATCAAGCTTGTATGCTCGGTTATTTATTGTATCAAGGTTATTTGATCGTTTGGTTATTTTATCAAGGTTAAATGTTCGTTTAATCGTTTTATCAAGGTTATGTGCTCGTTTAATTGGTGAATCAAGGTTGTATGATTGATATATGTTCGTATCAAGGTTATGAGGTTCATTAAATGATCCAATCAAGGTTTCAAGGCTTTGTGATCGTTTATCGATCCAAATTATGAGATCATTTAATGACCCAATCAAGGTTTCAAGGTTATGTGATCGTTTATCGATCCAATCAAGGTTTCAAGGTTTTATGATCATTTAATGATCTAATTATGTTCGTATCAAGGTTAAACGGTTGTTATCCCGACACTTGTTTCTTATAGTCAAACCTACGAACTCACCAACTTTATGTTGACGCATTTTAGTACACTTTCAGGTAATCAAGTGAATCAAAGGCATGATGGATGATTGCATTGCATGTGATAGGATTGAGCTTGGACTTTTGTGGATCCGTGATTCATTGCACCCGATTATGGGTTATGCCTAGGATCGTTAGCCATCATTTGATCTATTTTTGTAAACTATTGATGGTGTTGTGCTCCTTGTGCATTATTTGATCCGATATTTGTATTTGAACTTGAATGTGAATGGAAATGTCCAATCCTTGTTGCATTTAGTATTGTCTCTACATAATTTCCATGTCGTGCTGAGCTTTCTTTTAATGCCCCATAATTCCGCCTTGTTGGGGTGTTACATTAACTATATTACTATATAAAAAGTTTCCCCTCTTTTTTTGAAAATGTTTAAAAAAAGAATAACATATTGAAGACCCAATTATCCTTTAATGAACTTCACTTATGAAAACTTACAAAAAATTACCCAATTTGTTACACCATCAACCATTATTATACTAATTTACACTTTATATTCTTATATTATAAAATATATCCACTACTACTTTTTAAATTAATTACGTTTTACATCAACATAAACCACTCAATACCTCCACCACCACCAATAGTCGCCGTCATCACCACCGGTCTCCACCACTACCCTCCGCCGCATTACGTTGGTATCGTGTTAGTATGTATGTTTCAACTTAACTTCGCACGTTCTCCGCGGCCATGTTTCATTCAAAGTTGGGGCATCAGTAGTATGAACGATATTTAAGTAACATCAAAACAAACACAAGTTGAAATACTATATCATAATACATCTCAGTATCTCACACATGCAGCTTATTCGATGTGGATCTATATATACATAATTATATGAACGATAGAGTAATTAACATCAAAGTACACAAGTTGAATTTCTATATGACTAAATATATAACAAAATGAAAAATGTGCATGTTTCTATATGCACTTGCACGTTCTCCTTGTTTCACTCAAAGTTGGGGCAGCTAGTATGAACGATATTTAAGTAACATCAATATGATCGATCAAACACAAGTTGAAACTATTAACATAATGATTATTTTAAATATAAAATGTGAACATTCATGCATATACAGTTTCAAATGGAATTAATACTAATTAAAGTCGAAATAAAAGAAAAAAACAGCTTAGATATGTAGGCATGCATGCATCCCATTTGATGTGTAAAATCGAGTTTAAAAATTAAAACAAGAAATACCCTAGAACTGACTACTACACACTCTCGGGCAGTGAACCCGTTCGTATATAGTATAGCTAAAAAGTAAGTCCAGGATCGAACACAGGGACTAAAACTAAGTAATTGTTGACATTAAGTAATTCAAGTAAATAGGGGGGTTGTGACCGAATTGTCACGTTGCAAAAGTTAGTAAATAATTAGTAATCCCAAAGGATTAATCGAAAAGAGAATTTGTTTTAAACAATAATTTAAAAGGCATCCATCTTGATTTCGCTCGACAACATGTTAAGATTGCACATAAATGAAGTTCAAATCCAAATTAGTTGATTAAATAACCGAGACTCAAACAAATCACCAACCCCGTACCCGTCAAGTTAATGACATCATTTGACTCTCTTGCTTAAACTAGTTTCGTTACAAAGACCGGTACCCCAAGACATCTTTTATAACTTCCCTAATCAAACAATTGGTTTGGTTATTGAAATAACAATTATACCTATCGATTGTACCCAACCGTTAACACATTTCTCCCTATTATCATAAACGATTATCTACCGTACCCGTCATAGACCCAATCGTTTGTACCCAAACAATCAAAATGAAATATATGTAATCAATAACTACCATTAAAGACACACATAAATCACCAATCCATTCAAGATAAATAATAAGGAAGAAATGCGCTAAGATCTCGATATAACGTTAAATGAAATCAACATTGAATTAATAAAATTGTGCAATCTTTACATATTGTCTCACTCCATCAAGATGGATGATGAAGTGATTAGCCACTCATATTAAAAAAAGAATAACAATTAAAATAAGAAGAATTCATTGTTACCTAATGATAATAATCGAAAGCTACGAACGAAATAGATCAAATCGTGTTTGAAAACCCAAAATATGATGAAAAATCTCCAACTAGGGCTCCAAAACGGCTGCTAAAAAGAGAAGAGTGTTTTGGGCTTATTTTGCAAGCTATTTATACGATCCCCAAAAGCTGCCAGAAACGGGCCCAGTTGCGGCGCAACTGGGCGTTGCGGCGCAACAGATGTTGACTTTTGGCTTTGACTTTGACTTTCGTTGACCAAAGCTGGCTTGAACTTGAACCCATTGCGGCGCAACTAAGGGAGTTGCGGCGCAACTTATTCTTCTGCTTTTGGGTTGCGGCGCAACTACTTGCGGCTTGACTGTGCGTTGACCATTGACTAATGTTGACTCGTGGCTGGCCAGGAAGGAGAGACGTTGCTGCGCAACTAGGGCAGTTGCGGCGCAACTTATCTTTCTGGAATTGGGTTGCGGCGCAACTCCCAGTTGCGGCGCAATTGGCCTTCTTCAGTTTTGACTTTTGTTGACTTCCTGCACTCTTCATCCAAATGCTTCCGAAATCCTCCGTTAGCACTTGATTCTCCTCAACAATGTCGTTTTCTCCAGATTTGCGCTCAAATACCTGTCAGTAACCTGAAACACTAACAAATACCATAAACGCACCAAATATATACTAAAACGACTCATAAACCATGCGAAATCAACTAAATACAATGTGGGAAATGGGTATAAAATACGACATATCAAATCCCCCCACACTTAAGCTTTGCTTGTCCTCAAGCAATTCCAAACTTCAAAACTCAATTTACCTTGGCACAAATGGGAATAACATTACCGTAATAAAAAAGAAGCTAAACCATCATTGAAAATGAAATGAGATGGTTAGGCAGTTTTAATCTTAAATGAAAACTGGAATGTTTGACAATACTTGACTGATATACAAGCCTTAATAACACGACTAAGCACAAAAGAATCGAATCAATGATATCTCGTCTATCCTACTCCAACTAACTTACATTTGGGGTTGAATATTCGAATAATCACTCAATGCCAAGTCGTGATGCATAATCTTTTAACCATAGGCTTGTACTAGGTTCGTTCCTTCACCATCATGATGCAAGCATTGTGGTGTATGACACTAAACAACTCAATCAACCAATTCTAACCATGTTGGCTTAAAACAAACTTGCCAACCTAAAAAGTATAACATTATAATCCTTTTTTGTTGGTTATAAAAATGTACCAACTCAACTCGATAATTTGAATTAACAATGAAGCTTTTGTTGGTGTAATTGATGAACCAACTTTCAAAAATGATTTGACACAAAGTGAGAAATACCAACTGACAGCCCAAGCTCTTTTCTTCTTTTTTTTTCTTTTCTTTTTTTTTCTTTTTCTGTTTTTCAATTCTTTTATTCTCTTTTTTTTTGTGAGCTACTTTTACTCTGACTAATTGGTATTCTCTTACATAACATTTGAAACAGTGACAAATCATATACTCATATGCTGGAATGAACGATTCAGACTTTATCCAAACAAACATGACGAAATCAATCTATTCTCAGAAACCGAGAATATCCCAACCCGACATAAAGGACAACCCCAAACCATCCACTAGCATAGGCAACCAATGACCCACCAGGACTTCGACTATCGGTATGGCTAGGAAAAGGTGTATATTATGGGTGGAGTTAATAACAAAGAACAGGCTAATGACAACATGTTTTCTATTGTTTCTTGCACTAAAAGTGAGTGCAACAGAAGGGTTTTGACAGGTAGTTCACTAACCAGTGTAGTTAGCTACTAAGCATATTAACAAAACATGCACATAACAAATTTTTACGAAACAAGGGGTGAATATACAAAGAACAAAAGGTTTTATCCTAAATTTGCCTCTTCTGATAAATAACATGGAACGATCAACCAGGACAAGTTCTAGAATCAACGCAATCACCGGCACACTCATAGCAAATGAAATAATCCAGAAATGGAAAATCAACCTCAAACTTGCACATCATAGTTCAGAGCTCTAAAAGAGACCCTTACTCCTGGATAAATCCAAAAGCCTACGAGAGGGACAAATTAACAAGGCTAATAATTCCAAAACCGTAACACCTATCACAACTAGCAATGAATCAATAATCTCACAATTTGGGTGTTTTGGTGCTTTGAGCGTGCTAGTCATATTATTAATCCAGAAGAGATTGCCTAATTAATCAGTCAAAACACATTCCACATATTAAAATTTTGTACCCAAGGTGTAGTCAAATTGCTTATTAAGTTCTATAATTAAGTGACAAAAGCAATTAACTACAAGGACAAGCATGCAAAAGTTTCAAAATTCCTCAAAAATACCCGACTTTTTCCTATTTACCACCCCCCCCCACACACACACACTTGAGTTGGACAATGCCCTCAATGTCCAATGAACTAAGGCAAACCAAGGGAAATAGGGGAAAGTAAACAAAAAAAAATCAAGAACAAGAAAACTTGCCGGGTATGATGTATGTTCCATGCCTGAATATGATGCCAACAAAATATGTCGTTGAACTTACTGCCAACATATGCACATGACATTCAACTTGCTATCAACATGAACACACCATTAACGAGCAACATAATCAAATAAACCATGCAATCAACCTATCCCTAATAAACGGAAATGGAAAAGTAAAATACGATGTTCTATCACCCTTAAGGGTGATTACAAACCAACCAATGAAAATAAATAAAAGTACGGAAATAAAATTGTTCAAACAATTACAAGTACAAGCCATCATCACCAACCGACGGCAGCAGCATCATCTCATCAAAAATCACTGAGGAGGGTAGGGGTAACCAGGCATAGGTCCTGAACCAAAAATCGATCCAACCACCTGCTCAGCAAACGAAGGTTCTGCCGAACCCGATCCTCCAGCATCCGCACCAGCTGTGTACCTGCAAAAGATCCAAAGCTAACAGGGTTATCGGGCCCCGTCCCTCCAAGATTATGGGAAGGAGCCACCTCGTACTGGCGCTCTGGTGGATAGAAGAATCCACCTCCGGCTCTGTGCTCAGGAATGAAGATGCTAGGAGGGCTGTAGTCTGGAATCGGCTGAGGTGGATGAAACTGCTCACCCCTAAACTGGGCCTCCCACATGGGCTGATATCTATGCTGATCATGCATCAAATGACCCATACCTGAGCCCATCCACCTGAAATCACTGTCTACCCTCGATTGAAACTGCTCATGGGACTGCTGAAAGTTCTGCTGAGACTCCCACATGTTATTGATCATAGTCCCCAAAGAAGTAAAATCCCATGGACCTGAATGGGCGGCAGCAGAAGACGATGGTCCCTCAGAAGGTGTAGTGGTGGCACGACGCTTAGTACGTCGTGCGGGCTCTAGCGGCTGCTCTGGTGCATCAGCCATCTCAGCATCATCATCATCATCTGAATCCTCCTCATCATCAGAATCAGCACCACCGAAATCAATCAACTCGGGAATATCATGCTTATGGGCTAAAGGCTTAATCAATTTCCACCTCTTCAAATCATTCCAAGTAAATGGTTTCATAGGCTTGCAGTTCAAAGCGACTGCATTATCAGCACCCTCAAAATACCTCACCATTTTGGAAATGAAATGGCCACAGACTAACCCTCTATCCCGAACTTCTTTCGTCCCCATATGTTTTGCCAACACATAGGGGGCACAAGCTTTCCTATTCACATCACCCTCATCAAACAACCTCAACAACCACAAATCCTCTATATAAAGCTTGTCCGGGTGATTGGTCCTATGGACAAAAGAATGGACCAACATCTTGTGGAACAAGCGCAAAATAGGCGATTGGAGTGTATTCGCCCCACAAGCCGCTTTCCAAGCGCGACCCCCAGAAACCCGGTTATAGTAATCCCTGAAATCACCTGCTTCCCTAGTAAAACCAGAAGTAGCCCTAACAGAAATGGCTAAAAGACGCTCAAAAGCAGGGTCATCCAACGTCTCTTGGGTGTACATTCCCGTGCACAACCCAAACTCAGCAATAGTGAGGGTTCTATTAACACCCCCACAACGAAAGAATATAACCGGCTCAGCAAAAACATCCTTCACTTTCTCTATATTCTCAACCGAAATAGTTGAGTAGACCTCTAAACACCACTCTTTACACACTACCCCCCGATTTCGAAAGATATCAAACCATAGACTAAATTCCTTAGCTACGGGATTACCATCCATATCATCAGCTGCATATACCTACTAATGCCCCCACGAGCATTCAACGTATCTAACATACTCGACTCCATATACCGAGGCTCAACTATGTCTTTCTGATAAATAGATGCTAACCTGTTGGTATATTCAATCTTTTTCTCGGGAGGAGCTCTAGGGAATCGTAACCATGGGTGAGTAGGAATTCCCATAACAGTCGCTTCGGGAGTCAGACCACTTTCAATTGGTGCAGCAGCCGACGAGGCTCTTCCCTTGCCTCGTCCTGCACGGCTAGATGAAGCTGGTTCCTACACATACAAGAAACAATTAAACTCTGAAACCCTGACATATAAGCGTATATATATAAGCATAAACCACACAGGTCTGAAAAAGGGTCAGTTGCGGCGCAACTTATTTGTTGTTTTGCAGTTGCGGCGCAACAGTTGCGGCGCAACGCCTGTGTTTCTGGGTTGAGGTAGAGCAGCAGCAGGGTTTAACAAAATACCCACAAACAAAATATCAACTTAATTCTTAAGGGTTAAACTTTCAATTTACATATAAATCCGAATTAACCCTAATTAATTTAATCACCCAACTCATGAACAAAACATCAATCTTTCTAACAAATTATCCCAACCCACATTGTTCTTTAAACCAAATAATCTCAAATTCGACCTCTAACAAGTAATGAAAGCATGAAATCAAGCAAAATCGAATTGAAACAAGAACAAATGGCAAGAATTAAATACAAACAAATAATGAGATTGGAGGGTGGATAAAACTAACCTTTCCAGATCGAGTCATGGTGATGATTAAAGAGAAAAGTAGAAGAAAATCAAGAAGAAAGTGGGTATGGATCGGATGGGGTTTGAGAGAATAAGGAGTAGGAGCTCAATTATTGATAAAATTAAGTGTGTGATATTATGAGACTACCGATCCCCTTTTGTTTAAAACCTGTTGACCCGGTTTGACCCGGGTTGCGGCGCAACCCCACCTGTTGCGGCGCAATGGGTTATTTTTGAACTTAAAATTTTTTTATTTTTTATTTTATTATTTTTATTTTTTTTTTTTGGATTTTTGATTTTTCTGAACATGACACGTGGCAAGACACGTTGCGGTGCAACAAACAGACTGCGGCGCAACTGAAAAACAGAAGGATAAGTTGCGGCGCAACTCAACAGAATCATTGCGGCGCAACTCTAAGTTGCGGCGCAACTCCCCCCCCACACACACACTTACCTTTTGTTTTCTTCCTTGAAAACGACTTACCGGAAGGCATGAGAGCGGCTCCTACCTGCAATTCTTATTAAAACACATTACCAATGACAAATAACAAAAATGAAAACAAGAAACACGGGTTGCCTCCCGCGAAGCGCTTAATTTATTTACGAGTCTTTAGCTCGACTCACAGTCCTTTCTGCATTAATTCCTTTCGAAAAATGGAAGCTCGTCAACGACGACTCCCACACTTTCCTCTTCTTCATGATAAAGCTTCAACCTGTGACCATTAACAATAAAAGTAGCTCCATCCGATTTAAACAGTTCAACATAACCAGACGGATAGACATGTTTGATCACAAAAGGGCCGGTCCACCTAGAAGTCAACTTGGGTTGCTTGAACTTATACTTGGAAAGGAATAACAAAACTTTATCACCGGCTTTCAAATCCTTCTCTCTAATCCTACGATCATGCCAAACCTTAGTTCTCTCTTTATAGAGCATGGAATTCTCATAAGCATTCAACCTCAACTCATCTAACTCATGCAATTGCAACATTCTCAATTCACTACTTTCAACTAAGTCCATATTGCAATTCCTAAGAGCCCAATAAGCTTTATGCTCTATTTCTAAAGGCAAATGACATGTCTTTCCATAAAGCAACCTATAAGGTGTAGTCCCAATTGGAGTCTTAAATGCGGTTCTAAACGCCCATAATGCATCATCCAACTTCTTAGACCAATTCTTAGGATTATCACCTATGGTTTTCTCTAGGATTCGTTTTAAAGCCCTATTAGTATTTTCTACTTGGCCACTTGTTTGCGGGTGATAAGAAGTAGAGAAATGATGTGTGAATCGAGTTTAAAAATTAAAACAAGAAATACCCTAAAACTGACTACTACACACTTGCGGGCAGTGGACCCGTTCGTATATAATATAGCTAGAAGGTAAGTCCAGGATCGAACACGGGGAATGGTTTTGAAATAGTTGTCAGCTAAAATGGTTTTGGAATAAGGATGGAAACGTAGCCGAATTGCTACCTCACCTTGACAATATGAAATTAAAGAAATTGAAATGACAAGACAATTGAAAAGTAAAGAAAGTTCAAACAATATGAATAAAGATCACCCACTTCGAATCCACTTGACTTCAGTTATGATTGCACACGATAAAGTTCAGATTATTTAGAGTTGACAAGATAATCGTGAAAGGATAAAATGCTCGCGTGGTACCACCAACCGCTCACAAATAACCCAAACACCTAAGTTGCTAGTTAAATTACCCAAGCCAGTACCACCAATGCCTAGAAAATCTCCCCAACAATTAGTTTGCTTGATTATCCAATTACCAATTATGCCTATGTGAATGAAAACGTGGTACCACCAACCGTTTCTAAACACGTTTACCAATTAACTCCTATTATAGATTTGACATTCACCGTCATACCATGAACCGGTGACAAACGACCATAGACAATCGAATTGAAACGATAAACGTATTCACCTAGTACCACTAACGATGAACACATAAACCATCAACATCAAAAGAATAAATCGCAAGGAATTAATTGATAAAGATCACGACACAACGATAATTGAATCAACTCTTGAATTAAAATATTGCAATCATATCATTCGTCAAGTTTCATCAAAGTGGATGATTAGAAATCTAGCCAATCATACTAAATTGAATTGCAATAAAGAAATTGAAAGAAAACATATTGTACCAATGATCGTTGAATATAAATTGCAAGACAGAAGATTAGATACGATCTAGATGGATGTTCTTGAATCTTCTATGAATCAAATGATGAAATCTGCGATGATCCGTCAAAGACTAGTGGTAGAACAGCTCCTAGAAAGAAAAACTTGGATCCTTGGGCAAATAGGGTTTTTTTCTTTATATACCTCCCCCAAATCTGATGCAAAGAGGCTGTAGCCCTGATCTCCCCGTGTACTCACTGCGCCGCAGTGGGCATGGTGCGCTCCCACTGCGGCGCAGTGGAAAGTCCCTGGAATTCTGATCATAAGGTGACTGCGGCGCAGTGGGGAATGAGTCTTCCCACTGCGGCGCAGTGCTAAACCACTGGAAATTATTTTATTCTTCTCGACCTTTGACTGCGGCGCAGTGGGGCAAGTACACTCCCACTGCGGCGCAGTGCTAAACCTCTGGAATCTTTGTGGCCTTCACTCCAGTGACTGCGGCGCAGTGGGGCATCATCCCTCCCACTGCGGCGCAGTCAAATCTTGCTGAAATCTTTGATTTTCTTTATCAACATCACTCGAACACTCGGATCAACATCTTGGCCTAAAATCGTCAGAAAATGTACCAAATGGACGCACAACCTGCTAAGAACCTGAAAGCACTAACAAACACCATAAACGCGCCAAATGCATACAATATCGACTCAAAACACATACGAAAAAGGCCAATAATGAAGTGGGCGATCTATATAAATTGGTCACATCAAATCCCCCCACACTTGAGCGTTGCTTGTCCTCAAGCAAATCTGGAAATTAAGCAAAAAGCGTTCCTTGACACGAAGCTATATAAACACATTACGATTATCAAAAAGAAGCCACACCAAGCATGTCAATGACAAAAAGTTGGGTGAAGCAGTTTTAATCTTAAATGAAACCCCGAAATGTTTGACAATATCTGAACAATCCACAAGCCACAATAACACGACTAAGCAAAAGTGAAACAAATGAGCCTATCAAAATCATCCTACTCCAACGAACTTACTATTGGGTTGAATATATATGAATAATCACTCATTGCGCGGTCGTGATGCATATCTTACCATAGGCTTGAACAAGGATCATAACTCCACCGACGTGGCGTAAGCACCAAGTACATCATCAAAATATGGCATATAGGACGGTTGTATAGTTAGGCTAAGGTATATATAATGGAAATTTACAATGGAGTATGGGAAATTTAGGTTAGTGATAGGAAGTAACAAAAGTATAAGGTATGTACAAAATAGTCTAATCAAACCCTTACCATTGATTGCCAACAACCCATAAGATGTTATCCCGCTAAGACACCTCCAAAAGTACCAAGTAAACCCGACACCATTTTGGTGTATCAACTTCAAACAACTTCAATTCAACCAAGTCTTCCAATATATTCATGAACCAATTGATACAACAATTCTTTTGACATATAAAAATGAGAAATACCTACTAGTAGCCCAAGTTCTTTTCTTTCTTTTTTTTTTCTTTTTCATCATCATTTTTTTTTTTTTTTTTGAATCATTTTTACTCTACTAGTAGGCACCCTCTTACAATGATGAACAATGTCTATAACAATATACTTCCTTTGAACAATCCAAGACATTCCCCAATAACTTGACCAAATGACGTATTCTCATAGACAAGAATATTCCACTAGACAATCCACTGGAGCTCTCCCAAACCATCCAAACAAACCAATGACAATCAATGGCCCCCCAGATTAGACTATCGGTATAGTAAGGTATAATTAGGTAAAGTTTACATATTTAAGTGGATATATACAAAGGAAAAAGGCTAAGTTAAAAAGGATGTATAAGTGTACTTTGCACTAAGGATGAGTGCAACAAAGGTTTACAAAGGAAGGAAAGAAAGTGTATATATAGTAAAGGTAAAAATATACAAAAGCAAAGGTGCAAAGAAAGAAAGAAAATACGGGTCAAACCTAATATGCCAATTCATCATCCAATGTACTTATATCACAAAAGTGATCTCACTGCGGTCTCGTAACGATCACCAGGCCAAGTTCTAGCTCAACACATCACCGGCACACTCATATCAAAGAAATGAACCCGGAAATGGAATAATTAACCTCAAATTCGCACATCTTAGTGCAGAGTTCGAAATGGAACCCTTACTCCCGAATAAATCCAAGAGCCTAAGAGAGGGACAAATTACAAGGCAATCAAACCAAAACCGTAAACACTTAGCACATCTATAAATGAATGATGAATCTCACAACTTTAGGTGTTTGGGAAATTTGAGTATGCAAGTAATGTTATCAATCCACAAGGATTAGCCCAATAACCGTTCAGAACACATCTCGCCGATTAAAATTTTTGCCAAGGAAAAATTTTGAAGTAAAATTGCTTATTAAATTATTATGAATTAAGTGACAAAAGCAATTTACCACAAGGACAAGCTCAACACAAGTTTCAAATCATATCATCTTCCGTCATTTTACCAAATCGAAACAACCAATCTCAAACATGCACATCATAGTTCAGAATTCAAGATAGAACCCTTACTCTTGGATAAAACCCAAGAGCCTACGAGAGGGACACATCTACAAGAACGGTTAAATCTCAATGGCAAAACAACAAAAGAGATATATCCGGTTACTTAAACCTATTTGCCACCCCCCCACACTTAAGATGGACAATGCCCTCAATGTCCATATTCGGTCAAACAAAGGTAAATAGGGGTAAGCAAGATAGATAGAAAGAATGAGAACACATACCGGATTAAGGACACACTCCATTTCAAAACAAGTAAGTCGACCCCGCGTCACAAATGGCGCTTCCTAAAAAGGAAGAACACTTTGCTTGACGGGAGAAACAAACTAGCCCCAGAACGGAAGGTGCGAGAGCTGCGTGCGAAACAATGGCAGTAAACATACCAATAAACAATAAAGCGCTGAACTTACTGCCAGCATATGCACACGATCACACAATCAAATCAATGGATGCCACAGAATGTAGGTGAGAAAGAGAATCCAACGGGTCCCCCCCACAGTTGGGTTGCACAATAGGTGTGGCCATCAAACGGATAGAACCTGCCCAACTTCAAATAACAACACAACCAAATATCCATACAAAAATTCAAACTAATCTAAAGTCTCATGCAGAAAATTAAAGGAACAAAAGAAAAGAAAAGAGTACAAATGTTTCATCACCCCGTAGGGTGGATACCAGACAAAGATAAGAAAAATACAGTCATTAGAATACCAACAATATCAATCATCAAATGATTCCATCCCACGATACCGGATGGGAATCATCTCCACTCACTGCCGATGTCCATGGTAGCCATAGGGTAGTCCAGGTTTGCCAAATATACTTGTCACCCAATCTTGCTCTTCCTCCTGAGCTGAACCTGAACCACCAGCACCTCCCCCTGACTGATCAGCATCAAATCCTGACGCACCTGCATCCAAACCTGCAAAAGATGAAGAACTACCGCCAACATGTCCACCCTGAAAAACCCCAAACTACACTGGACCACGAGGAGAACCTCCTAAATCATGGGGTCGTGGTGACATGTTCCCCGGAACAGTCGTCTGAGAGAAGAAGGGTTGACCCCCCTGACGATAATCAGGGACATAAATAGGCGGTGGAGAGAATGGAGGAATCGGGTCAGGTCTAACAAACTCCCGGCCATGATACTGAGCATCCCACATAGGCTGATAATAATCAAGGTTATAGTTAGTGTGGGCCTGCTGTGATCCAATCCAGGTGAAATCCTGGTCCACCCTCCTCTGGTACGCATCAAACTCTCGCTGACTATTCTGCTGAGACTCATAGATGTTCTGAATAGTGTTCCCCAAGAGTGTAAGATCAAACGAAGGAGGGATGGGAATGTTACGTCCAGTCCTCCTCGGTGGCTCCCGTGGAGCATCAGCCATCTCAACATCATCCTCCTCATCCTCCTCCTGTACAGGAGGTGGTCCTTCAACCTCACCCTCATGTAACACCCGTCGTTTAAAAATATGGGTTTTCAAAAACTTTTCACCTAACGGTGTTAAATTGCGGAAGTAAAGACTGTAAAAGTCAAAACCGATAAAAACATTTCGGTTTCTGCATTTATTTGGTGTTACATGCCATATCAAACAATAGTTCAAATGAAAACCCAACGGTTGCCCAACATAAAACAACCGTTCACAAGTCACAACATAAATTCGACATTAAGTACGAAATGTAAATAAATGTCTAAGCAAAGAATCGTCTATGGATAACTAAGGCTCCTTCAATGAATCTACCCAAGCTCACACATCCTTCATCTAATTCCATCAAGCTAAACCTGAGGGAACAACCACATTAAAGAAGCAAGTGTTAGCTATATGAATAGCTAAGTAAGATAACACTTAATTAAAAGCATTTGTCCAATTAAAACAATCTTCATTATTAGACAAGTTTTATTAGGCACAACACACATCACACGTTCACACATATACTACATTTCGACTTCATATTAATTAGGATAATCATCCTAACTGTGCCTATCCTGCATTAGTTTTATGAGCTCAATTTCACACATATAGATTGGGTCCCTGCATTCCCAAACATTCACACACATATAGTCTAGGTAACACACATTCCTAGACATTCACACACTTTAACTTCATTACGTTTGGATCCTTAAACGTGCAAGTGACATAGTAACCTAGCAAGTCTAGTGAACTAGGCGTACAAGTCAAGCATGCATATCACACATCAACTGCATAGCTACATACTACATTAAGCAATACTACATTACACTACAATAGGGACTGCATCTCAGGTCTCATGGTCAACTGCATAACCCATAATACCTCCCAAGTAACCCATATGCCCACATACAATATAAAGATACCGAATGGAAGTGTTTACGATTTGAAACCAGCTTTTAGTTGATCCCCCAGCGTGTCAAAGTAGTGTATCTTACCTGGTAGTAGTGTACGCGCGCAAACAAATAGCTAATAGTGCTTATCAGTAATCCCCGACACCTATCGTACATTAACATATGAAATATAAGTCATTTGGGACTCAAACGAACTTAACAAACCTCACGAACTTAGTCTGAAAAATCCTTCTTACGAACTTAGCTACAGTTCTTACGAAGATAGTTTGTTCTTACGAAGATAGTTTGTTCTTACGAAGATAGTTTGTTCTTACGAAGATAGTTTGTTCTTACGAAGATAGTTTGTTCTTACGAAGATAGTTTGTTCTTACGAAGATAGTTTGTTCTTACGAAGATAGTTTGTTCTTACGAAGATAGTTTGTTCTTACGAAGATAGTTTGTTCTTACGAAGATAGTTTGTTCTTACGAAGATAGTTTGTTCTTACGAAGATAGTTTGTTCTTACGAAGATAGTTTGTTCTTACGAAGATAGTTTGTTCTTACGAAGATAGTTTGTTCTTACGAAGATAGTTTGTTCTTACGAAGATAGTTTGTTCTTACGAAGATAGTTTGTTCTTACGAAGATAGTTTGTTCTTACGAAGATAGTTTGTTCTTACGAAGATAGTTTGTTCTTACGAAGATAGTTTGTTCTTACGAAGATAGTTTGTTCTTACGAAGATAGTTTGTTCTTACGAAGATAGTTTGTTCTTACGAAGATAGTTTGTTCTTACGAAGATAGTTTGTTCTTACGAAGATAGTTTGTTCTTACGAAGATAGTTTGTTCTTACGAAGATAGTTTGTTCTTACGAAGATAGTTTGTTCTTACGAAGATAGTTTGTTCTTACGAAGATAGTTTGTTCTTACGAAGATAGTTTGTTCTTACGAAGATAGTTTGTTCTTACGAAGATAGTTTGTTCTTACGAAGATAGTTTGTTCTTACGAAGATAGTTTGTTCTTACGAAGATAGTTTGTTCTAACGAAGATTTGATAGCTAAGTAAGATAACACTTAATTAAAAGCATTTGTCCAATTAAAACAATCTTCATTATTAGACAAGTTTTATTAGGCACAACACACATCACACGTTCACACATATACTACATTTCGACTTCATATTAATTAGGATAATCATCCTAATGTGCCTATCCTGCATTAGTTTTATGAGCTCAATTTCACACATATAGATTGGGTCCCTGCATTCCTAAACATTCACACACTTTAACTTCATTACGTTTGGATCCTTAAACGTGCAAGTGACATAGTAACCTAGCAAGTCTAGTGAACTAGGCGTACAAGTCAAGCATGCATATCACACATCAACTTCATTTCTATATATCATGCATATCAAGATACTTCATTAAACTACATCAACGCACTCATCCGGCTGAGACAAGTACGGGTTAAGCTTAACACTTTCCCTGCATTAGTTTTATGAGCTCAATTTCACACATATAGATTGGGTCCCTGCATTCCCAAACATTCACACACTTTAACTTCATTACGTTTGGATCCTTAAACGTGCAAGTGACATAGTAACCTAGCAAGTCTAGTGAACTAGGCGTACAAGTCAAGCATGCATATCACACATCAACTTCATTTCTATATATCATGCATATCAAGATACTTCATTAAACTACATCAACGCACTCATCCGGCTGAGACAAGTACGGGTTAAGCTTAACACTTTCCCTGCATTAGTTTTATGAGCTCAATTTCACACATATAGATTGGGTCCCTGCATTCCCAAACATTCACACACATATAGTCTAGGTAACACACATTCCTAGACATTCACACACTTTAACTTCATTACGTTTGGATCCTTAAACGTGCAAGTGACATAGTAACCTAGCAAGTCTAGTGAACTAGGCGTACAAGTCAAGCATGCATATCACACATCAACTTCATTTCTATATATCATGCATATCAAGATACTTCATTAAACTACATCAACTGCATAGCTACATACTACATTAAGCAATACTACATTACACTACAATAGGGACTGCATCTCAGGTCTCATGGTCAACTGCATAACCCATAATACCTCCCAAGTAACCCATATGCCCACATACAATATAAAGATACCGAATGGAAGTGTTTACGATTTGAAACCAGCTTTTAGTTGATCCCCCAGCGTGTCAAAGTAGTGTATCTTACCTGGTAGTAGTGTACGCGCGCAAACAAATAGCTAATAGTGCTTATCAGTAATCCCCGACACCTATCGTACATTAACATATGAAATATAAGTCATTTGGGACTCAAACGAACTTAACAAACCTCACGAACTTAGTCTGAAAAATCCTTCTTACGAACTTAGCTACAGTTCTTACGAAGATAGTTTGTTCTTACGAAGATAGTTTGTTCTTACGAAGATAGTTTGTTCTTACGAAGATAGTGACTGCGTACGAAAATAGAAGCCTTACGAAGGTTATCTTCGTTCGAAGTGCAGAAACGTGTTTTTCGACCTTTTTTCAGAAAATGACCCCAAAACTCTTTAAGTACCGATCGAATTGACACAAAAACATTAATCTTTGATCATCAAAACATCTCTTATCAATCCAAATCGTTAAAACATCGTTTACAATCGTTTTAGGCCAAATACTTGATTAAAACACATAAATTAACTAAGAACACAATGAAACCCTAATTCCTTTACAAACCCCTTTTCAATCAGATTTGATTCAACACACACGACTCATGATCTGAAAATACGATCAATGAATTGATTATTACCTGCAAATGACAAATAGAATGCAAATACTCTTGACAATGACCACCAATTCACACACAAAACGACTTTTCGGTTTGAGATTTGATGAGAGAAGACTATGGAATGACTTAGGATCAGTTAGGGCTTGTTTAGAAGAAGTGAGATCTGCAAATAACCTCCTAATGACAGCCTCTAAGCTACTAATCCCGTTTTTGACTTTCCACACATGTCAAAACTAGTCCCTAGGCTTCCTAATCCTTCATTATTGGTCACAAACTTCTTTATTGCCCATATACAACATTAACCCTTCATTAAATGTCACTACATAGACATAATTTCTTCATATTTCACACATTTATACTACATTAACATTTAGGTTTTCAAACCTCACACATAACACACATTAACTACGTATATGCATATATTCACACTAGACTTAACGACACACATGAGGTTGACTTAACAACGTTAGTCAAATCTTAAAGAAAAGTTTGGGATGTTACACCTCATCATCTAACAACCGCTCCTGCTCATTGTCTTTCTTTTTCTTCAAAATCTTTGCCCTCTAAAGCTCCTGATACGTAAAATCCTCCTGATGTACTGGCAATGAGAGATAGGTCTGGCAATCATCAGAAGCAAAAACTCCCATCCTCTTATAGATCACCGTGATAAAGTGTCCCAAAACCAGAGTCGCATCGGTATGATTACATATACGGTCCAGAAGCACAAGAGGAGGCAAAGCAAACCTGGATGGAGCACCCTCAGAAAATAACTTAAGTAACCAAAGATCGTTCTTGTACGCCTTCTCCCAATGAGTAGACCTCTGTACCAGGAAAGTCACAATCATCAGGTGGAGCAACCTCAAACGCACATTCTTAATCTTTGACACACCACTTGTGTATGTCCATGCCTCTCCCCCCGTGATCCTGGCGTAATACTCCACGATAGACTCTCCATCACCCAAATCGGCCTGTGTTCTATACCCCTTCTTCAGAATATCCCTAAACTCAGCACTCTGCAACTCCTCCCTCGTATAATCCCACAGTAGTAACCAAATTCAGCAATTGACAACCTCCTCTGCACTCCCCCACAGTAAAATGAGACTACCCTCTCTTCAAAAATGTCTTTGACTTTTCCCAATTCCTTCTTCAGTTTCAAGGTTGAATAGAACTCTAAGCATAACTCACGGTAGGCGGCTTCACGGTTAGCGAATACCCACCGCCAAATATCACAACTCACTTCATGCCCTCTTGACGCACCTCCAACCCTCATACTCATAGAAAACCACCGTCAAATATCCTCCTGAACTCCAAATACCTGAGCTTGAAATTGAGTTAAATGTCTTGCGGGAAGGACCACATGCTTAGAAAGTTTATACAATTTGTTCTTGTAGATGTTCTTCTGAGGCTGCCTAATTCCCTCAAATGATAGCCAAGCATGTCGCTCGTTCAATTCTTCAATAAATGTAAGCGGCACCTCCGCTTGTTTCTTTGAAGTTTTAGTCGGGACATCAACCGCCTCACTGGATTGCCCCTCAACCATTTTGCGCTTTCCCGCGGCCTTATCACTAGCTCCCGCTCCCTGCATTCACAACATGAAAACGTCCAATTGTAAGTATTAAGAATGCACAGTTGGAAATCATATATAAAACAAGCAAAAATCTTGGCAGGGAAAGGCCCCCACTGCGGCGCAGTGGGCATGCTTCACCCTCACTGCGGCGCAGTGGGGCAAAAGGACAAACGGGCAGAAGGATCTCACTGCGGCGCAGTGAGGCATGAACCCCCTCACTGCGGCGCAGTGAGGTCAAAAATCTGGGCAACTCACTAGGGTTCATCATGATATGGCACAAAATGGGGTAAATTAAACAAACAAATTCAGGGAAAAGATCCAGTAATCTCCACTTAAAACAACCTATACCGACATTCCCCCATACTTGCTCTTCAAATCAAATTCCCAAATTTTTCAAAACCCTAATTTCTAATTTAAAATCACAAATTGATGAACTAGATGCAAGATTCAACACCCAATTAGCTTCTATTGCCCACAAACATCAAAACCCCTAAATTAATTCGAAAGATTAAGCTAGCATAAACCCTAGAAATTTAAAGCTCAAAATAAAAGAAAAATACAAAGAAACTAAAGAGAAAACTTACACTTCTTCCCATTATGCAATGTATTAAGATGAAAATCTGGAAGATTGATAAAAGATGGAAGAAAAATGGAAGATCTTGAAGGATGTTAATGGGTATTTTCGGTTTTGAGAGATGAGATGAAAGAAAGATAGATAAAAAGTGAAAAGTGAATGAAAAATAAGTCTCACCTATACATACATCGGCCAGTTTGTGGCTTACCTGGCATCCCACTGCGGCGCAGTGGAACACTGCACTCCCACTGCGGCGCAGTGGACCCACTGCGGCGCAGTGGGGATTATTTTACAATTGGGCAGTGGTTTAACACTGCGGCGCAGCAAGCCATCCCACTCCCACTGCGGCGCAGTGGGAAGTTGCTGGAAAATTTCTCTTCAAATCATTATGTCAAAACTCAAATTGCACATAACCGGAACCGCATCGAATCGAGAACATACCTGCACTTACTAATAAAACAAGATTAAATCTAACTAGTTCAACGAAAAGGAAAATGCGATAAAATAACACGGGTTGCCTCCCGAGAAGCGCTTAAGTTATTAACGAGTCTTTAGCTTGACTCGACCAACCTTCAAGTATCAAATTCAAACACGGGGATCACATCAAATATCCCCTCAACCTGCTCTTCTTCCACATATAACTTAAGTCGATGACCATTGACAATGAACGATCCTTCACCATTTCGCTTAAACAACTCAACATAACCCGACGGGTACACATGCTTAATCTCAAATGGTCCAATCCATCTAGAAGTGAGTTTGGGTTGCTTAATCTTAAATTTGGACAAGAACAACAACACTTTAGCCCCAACCTTAAACTCCTTTCTACGAATCCTCTTATCATGCCAAATCTTGGTCCTCTCCTTATAAAGCCTCGAATTCTCATAAGCACCTAACCTAAGCTCATCAAGCTCATGTAGTTGTAACATTCTAAGTTCACGTGCTTCCATCAAATCCAAATTCAGATTCCTCAATGCCCAATACGCCTTATGCTCTATCTCAATAGGAAGATGGCAAGTTTTGCCATAGAGCAACCGGTATGGCGTGGTGCCAATCGGCGTCTTATAAGCCATCCTAAACGCCCACAAGGCGTCATCCAACTTCTTCGACCAAACCTTGGGGTTATCTCCAACAGTTTTCTCTAAAATCCTTTTCAAAGCCCTATTGGTGTTTTCTACTTGTCCACTAGTTTGTGGATGATAAGAAGTAGAAAAATAATGCACAACACCATACCTCTTCATGACCTTGGCTAATTGATGATTTGCAAAATGGGTTCCTCGGTCACTAATCAAAGCTCTAGGGCAACCAAATCGACAGAATAATTGTTTCAAGAAATCAATGACTACCCTCGCGTCATTTGTGGGCAAAGCCTTGGCTTCGGCCCATTTAGACACGTAGTCAACGGCGACAAGAATATATTGAAACTTATTAGACGGTGGGAATGGTCCTATGAAGTCTATACCCCAAATATCAAATACCTCGCATACCTGAATGCTTTGTTGAGGCATCTCATCCCGCTTAGTAATGCTCCCTTGTCTTTGACAAATGTCACAAGTCTCTACCAAAGTCTGGGCCTCCTTGAAAATTGTCGGCCAATAGAAACCTGCATCAAAAACTTTCTTACCAGTAACTGAAGGACCGTAATGACCTCCAGTTGGACCATAGTGACAAGCATCAAGAATCTCCCTCGTCTCAGCTCCAGCTACACATCTCCTTACCATACCATCTACACAAACACGAAACAAGTATGGACTATCCCAAAAATAGTGCTTAGCATCCGATATGAGCTTCTTCTTTTGCTGGGACGTGAAATCATTCGGTATCTCACCTGCAACCAAATAATTAGCAATATCTGCAAACCAAAGAGCATCATCAGAGTTAGAAATAAACATTAAAGACTCATCGGGGAAGTGATCATTAATCTCCCCATCTCGAAGTTCCTCCCAGTGAGGATCTTCCAAACGACTCAAATGGTCGGCCGCCAAGTTTTCAGCACCTTTCTTATCCTTAACCTCTATATCAAACTCTTGTAACAACAAAATCCATCGGATAAGCCTAGGTTTAGCATCTTGTTTCGAGAACAAGTACTTAAGGGCTGAATGGTCAGTGAAAACTATGGTCTTACTCAAAACAAGATATGATCTAAACTTATCAAATGCGAAGACCACTGCAAGCAACTCCTTTTCTGTGGTGGTGTAATTTTGCTGGGCGGGGTTCAAAGTTTTACTAGCAAAGTAAATGGGCTTGAAATGCTTATCAACCCTTTGCCCAAGCACAGCTCCTACAGCATAATCACTTGCATCACACATCAACTCAAATGGCAATTCCCAATCCGGACCAACCATGATAGGAGAATTAGTCAACTTTTCCTTTAAAACCTGAAATGCACTCAAACAAGCATCATCAAACACAAAAGGGACGTCCTTCTCCAACAAGTGGGTCATAGGACGAGTAATCCTAGAAAAATCCTTAATAAAACGGCGGTAAAAACCGGCATGTCCAAGAAAACTTCTTACCCCTTTCACATTGGAAGGCGGGGGTAACTTGGCTATAACATCTATCTTAGCCCTATCAACTTCAATCCCGGCCTTAGACACTTTATGCCCTAACACAGATCCCTCGGTCACCATAAAATGACACTTTTCCCAATTCAAAACAAGGTGTGCCCTTTCACACCGTTCTAACATCCTTTCCAAATTATGCAAGCAAGTATGAAAAGAGTCCCCAAAAACCAAGAAATCATCCATGAAAACTTCCATGGAAGTTTCAAGCATGTCCTGGAAAATAGCAATCATGCACCTTTGAAAGGTGCCAGGGGCATTACACAAACCAAACGGCATTCGTCGATAAGCAAAAGTGCCAAATGGACAAGTAAACGTAGTTTTCTCTTGATCCTTTGGATCAATGGGTATTTGAAAGTACCCGGAAAACCCATCTAAGAAACAAAAATATTCATTACCTGCAAGTCTTTCTAACATCTGATCAATGAAGGGAAGGGGAAAGTGATCCTTACGGGTGGCATCATTAAGCTTACGGTAATCAATACAAACCCGCCAACCCATTATAGTCCTAGTGGCCAAGAGTTCCTTATTCTCATTCTCAATAACTGTCATGCCCCCTTTTTTGGGCACACAATGAACAGGACTAACCCAAGGACTATCAGCAATAGGAAAAATGATCCCAGCATCTAACAACTTAATGACCTCTTTCTTAACAACTTCTTTCATGTTCGGATTAAGCCTCCTTTGTCTCTGGACAACGGGCTTAACATCATCAACAAAATCTATTTTATGCTGGCAAAAGTTAGGACTAATACCTGGAATATCGGTGGTCTTCCAAGCAAAAGCCCGCTTATGGGCTCGAAGCACAGACAAAAGACAATCCTTCTCGTCGCTCGAGAGTGAGGACGAGATAACCACGGGTAAAGAGGATTCACCTGACAGATAAGCATACTCCAAATGGGAAGGTAATGGCTTAAGCTCCAAATCAGTGGGTGGTACATCAACAGAATTCGGTACCCTCGAACTTCCATCAGCAACAACCTCCTCAAAACTCTCATCCTCGGGAGGTGTCTCATCCAAGCTAAGCGCCATAACCTCTGTAAACAAATCATCGTCAGATATATCTCCCGATCCTAAATTAGCAATCTCCTCATCTCCAGTGTCGACCTCCATTAGTTCCTGAAACTCTCGGTCTAAAGCATCATCAATAACGTCAATCCTGAAACAAGACTCATCATTAGAATATGAATGCTTGATAGACTTTTTAACATTAAACACAATTCTATCCGTACCCACACCCAAAGAAATTTCCTTATCCTTCACACGGATGATAGAATCCGCGGTATTAAGGAATGGTCGTCCAAGAATAAGGGGTACCTTCGTATCTTCCTCCATCTCGAGGATAACGAAGTCAACTAGAAACACAATATGGCCTACCCGGACAATCATGTTTTCAGCAATCCCAATGGGATACTGAAAAGAATGGTCAGCTAATCTAATACTCATGCGGGTAGGTCTCAAAACTCCTAGAGCTAACTTACTCCAAACCAAGTAAGGCATCAAATTAATGCTAGCACCTAAATCAGCAAGTGCCTTACAAGTAAGAGTACGAATAGAACAAGTAATAAGGAAACTCCTTGGATCTTCAAGCTTAGGTGGGATGCGGTTCTGCAAGATAGCAGAACACTCGGCATTAAGATAAGTAGCTTTCACCTCATCCATCTTTCCTTTGTCAGTCACAAGCTCCTTAATGAACTTGGCATAATGGGGCATCCCCTGAATAAGATCAACTAAAGGCACATTAATGTGAACATTTGTTATCATCTCACAAACTTGTTATATTGCTCCTTCAGCTTTGCCTTTTTGAACCTCTGTGGAAATGGTATCTTTGGCTTGTATGGTTTAACCTCTGGAACCACATCCGGTGTTGGTGGAGTGACCGGAGTCTTCACGGTTGAATCTTCCCCCATTTCAATCTCTTCATCAACCTCATCATCATCACTCCCTTTATCCTGCACATCTGAAACAACAACATTAGGCATAGGAGGTGAGTCATAAGACCTACCAGTACGAGTGGTGATGGCTTTGGCTTGCTCATTTCGGACTGGAGGTGGAGTGTATTTCTGTCCCTGATTCTGTCCTTGACTAAACTGAGGTCTAGGATTCTGCTGTGTGTTGCTAGGAAGAGTCCCCGTGGGCCTAACAAGAGCGGCCATCCTACTTTCGAGATCCTTGAAATTAACTCCTTGGTTTTTCATGTTGATCTCCACCTTCCCACTTAACTGATCCAACCTCTCACTCAAGGTCTTAGTGTCTTCCCTGATCATTTGAATGCTAGTATTTGTTTCAACCTGATTACTAGCCAACTGCTTCATCATCTCTCTCAACTCGGCATTAGGATCGGCATTAGAAGAAGAAGAACCTGATCCTTATCCTTGCTGAGTCTGCTGTTGTGGCTGATTCTGATAATTATCTCTTTCCCACCTATTACCTGAAAAACGAGAATTATTAGATTGAAAAGGAGAGTTATAAGAAGTATTACCTGAAGGCCGGTTCTGGAAACCGGTGTTGCGGTAGAAATTCCCTTGGGGCTGATTTTGAACATAATTCACATCTTCGGGTGCCCGATTTGGACACTCATCAGAATAGTGCATATCACCACAATAATCACACCCATCGGCTACTACCTTAACATCCCTCTCAATTGCTCCAAACCTATTCTCTTGAGTAGCAAACCCCTTTTCCATGCGCTCAGATAGCGCCCTAATCTCTCCAATAACCCCTGGGTCATTGCTAGCTTCAACCTTAGCAACTCTCCCTTGGTTAGTACCTCTCTTCATCTTTTTCTCATTCTTCAAAAACCTTTCATCATCCAAAGTTGAGCTATCCTTCGCCATGTCTTCCAAGATTTGATAACCTTCATTGGGTGTAATGTTATTGAAACTACCCCCGAAAGCATATCCCAATTCGCGTTTGGACTTCTTATCTAACCCATCAAAGAAAAGCTCCACATATTTCTCCCTAGTCAAATCGTGACCTGGACAATTTCTCAACATTTCCTTGAAACGAACCCAAGCATCAACAACATCTTCTCCATTATCTTGTTCAAAAGATCTAATCATGTTCTCCAACCTTCTTTGAGTTCTAAGTGAATAAAACTCACCAATGAAAGCCTCATTGAGTTGGTTCCAAGTAGTAATAGAATTTTCTGGAAGATCATTGAACCAATCAAGTGCTTCTCCGGTGATTGACATGGGAAATGTCTCAAGTTTCACGGCATTCATTTGGTTTTGCCCATATTGATATAGCCGAGCCAACTTTTCGAACCTATCCAAGTGTTGGTAAGGATCCCATTTCCGTTTACCATCAAATTGATGCTCTTCTATGCTTTTAGATGGTTTCCTTTCAAAGCGAAAGTGTGATCAATGGTTGGAGGTCTAATGGCGGAACCACGTCCCGTTGGGATAGTTCGGACCCTCTCGCCATAGCGAGTGTCATTCGGATCCCTTGGTTGTTCATCCCCCATTTCCTCTTGCTTTACTTCTAAATTGAAAAACTCGTCCAAAAAGAACCCTTCCTCGTCCGAATCAGGAGTGGGTTTAGCTATAGGTGAAAATGGTGTCGGTATTGGTGTTGTGGGTTCAGCGAAGTTAAACCTACGCCCTCTTGGTCTTCTCGGAGTAGACAAAGGACTATTCAAAGGGAGACCCGAAGAACGCAAGTTCATCAACTAACACAATTCCTGCAAATACACAACTAACACAAACACATCAAATGCACCTGTGATAAGAAAAGAAAACTAAACTAATAAACAAGTAACTTTCTCACGCGTGAGAAAGGATCAAACCACTAATTAACAACTAAATCGGCACACACTCCCCGGCAGCGGCGCCAAAAACTTGATGTGTGAAATCGAGTTTAAAAATTAAAACAAGAAATACCCTAAAACTGACTACTACACACTTGCGGGCAGTGGACCTGTTCGTATATAATATAGCTAGAAGGTAAGTCCAGGATCGAACACGGGGAATGGTTTTGAAATAGTTGTCAGCTAAAATGGTTTTGGAATAAGGATGGAACCGTAGCCGAATTGCTACCTCACCTTGACAATATGAAATAAAGAAATTGAAATGACAAGACAATTGAAAAGTAAAGAAAGTTCAAACAATATGAATAAAGATCACCCACTTCAAATCCACTTGACTTCAGTTATGATTGCACACGATAAAGTTCAGATTATTTAGAGTTGACAAGATAATCGTGAAAGGATAAAATGCTCGCGTGGTACCACCAACCGCTCACAAATAACCCAAACACCTAAGTTGCTAGATAAATTACCCAAGCCAGTACCACCAATGCCTAGAAAATCTCCCCAACAATTAGTTTGCTTGATTATCTAATTACCAATTATGCCTATGTGAATGAAAACGTGGTACCACCAACCGTTTCTAAACACGTTTACCAATTAACTCCTATTATAGATTTGACATTCACCGTCATACCATGAACCGGTGACAAACGACCATAGACAATCGAATTGAAACGATAAACGTATTCACCTAGTACCACTAACGATGAACACATAAACCATCAACATCAAAAGAATAAATCGCAAGGAATTAATTGATAAAGATCACGACACAACGATAATTGAATCAACTCTTGAATTAAAATATTGCAATCATATCATTCGTCAAGTTTCATCAAAGTGGATGATTAGAAATCTAGCCAATCATACTAAATTGAATTGCAATAAAGAAATTGAAAGAAAACATATTGTACCAATGATCGTTGAATATAAATTGCAAGACAGAAGATTAGATACGATCTAGATGGATGTTCTTGAATCTTCAATGAATCAAATGATGAAATCTGCGATGATCCGTCAAAGACTAGTGGTAGAACAGCTCCTAGAAAGAAAAACTTGGATCCTTGGGCAAATAGGGTTTTTTTCTTTATATACCTCCCCCAAATCTGATGCAAAGAGGCTGTAGCCCTGATCTCCCCGTGCACTCACTGCGCCGCAGTGGGCATGATCCCTCCCACTGCGGCGCAGTGCTAAACCACTGGAAATTATTTTATTCTTCTCGACCTTTGACTGCGGCGCAGTGGGGCAAGTACACTCCCACTGCGGCGCAGTGCTAAACCTCTGGAATCTTTGTGGCCTTCACTCCAGTGACTGCGGCGCAGTGGGGCATCATCCCTCCCACTGCGGCGCAGTCAAATCTTGCTGAAATCTTTGATTTTCTTTATCAACATCACTCGAACACTCGGATCAACATCTTGGCCTAAAATCGTCAGAAAATGTACCAAATGGACGCACAACCTGCTAAGAACCTGAAAGCACTAACAAACACCATAAACGCGCCAAATGCATACAATATCGACTCAAAACACATACGAAAAAGGCCAATAATGAAGTGGGCGATCTATATAAATTGGTCACATCAAGAAACGATGATGAACACCATACCTCTTTAACACCTTAGCAAGTTGGTGATTCGCGAAATGAGTTCCACGATCACTGATTAAGGCCTTAGGACAACCAAAACGACAAAATAATTGCTTTAAGAAATCAATGACAACCCTTGCATCATTAGTTGGCAAGGCCTTAGCCTCGGCCCATTTCGACACATAATCAACCGCCACTAAAATATAAAGACACTTATTTGAAGGCGGAAAGGGTCCCATAAAATCAATTCCCCAAACATCAAATACCTCACAAACCTGAATGAAGTTTTGTGGCATCTCATCCTTCTTTGAAATGTTCCCTTGACGTTGACAAATTTCACACGTCTCCACTAAAGTTTGAGCTTCCTTGAAGATTGAAGGCCAATAAAATCCTGCATCAAAAACTTTCTTACCGGTTACAGATGGTCCATAATGACCACCGGTTGGTCCATAGTGGCATGCATCCAAAATCTTTCGGGTTTCTGCACCGGCCACACATCTCCTGATCAAGCCATCTGCACACATTCGAAACAAATATGGTTCTTCCCAGAAATAATGCTTAATCTCATAAAAGAACTTCTTTTTCTGTTGATAAGTCATTTCCTTAGGAAGAACACCTGCACATAAATAGTTAGCAATGTCTGCAAACCATGGATCCTCCTCCACGTCCACCTGCATTAGAAACTCCTCAGGAAAAGCATCATTAATATCATGCTCCTTTAACTCCTCAAGGTGAGGGTTTTCGAGCCGACTTAAGTGGTCGGCTGCCACATTTTCAGCCCCACTCTTATCTTTAATCTCAATATCAAATTCTTGTAAAAGTAAGACCCAACGAATTAAACGAGGCTTAGCATCTTGTTTCGAGAATAAGTACTTCAAAGCCGAGTGGTCGGTGAACACAATAGTCTTATTCAAAACCAAATAGGGTCTAAACTTATCAAAGGCATAAACCACGGCTAATAACTCTTTCTCAGTCACGGTATAGTTCTGTTGAGCCGGGTTTAAGGTCTTGCTAGCATAGGAAATAGGGCGGAAATGCTTATCCTCCCTTTGGCCTAGAACGGCTCCTAAAGCATAATCACTAGCATCACACATTAACTCAAACGGTAATGACCAATTGGGTGGAGACATAATGGGTGCATTGGTCAATTTAACTTTAAGTGAGTTAAATGCATCAAGACATTCTTTATCAAAATTGAATGGGACATCTTTCTCTAACAACTTGGTCATTGGCCGGGTGATTTTTGAAAAATCTTTTATAAATCGACGGTAGAACCCGGCATGACCCAAAAAGCTTCGAATTGATTTGACATTAGTGGGTGGAGGTAATTTAGCGATAACATCAATTTTTGCTTTATCTACCTCTAATCCCGCTCTTGAAACTTTGTGTCCCAAAACAATACCTTCTTTCACCATAAAATGGCACTTTTCCCAATTCAAGACCAAGTGTGCCCTTTCACACCTTTCAAGCATTTTATCAAGACTTTCAAGACAATTTTCAAAAGAACTACCGAAAACAGAAAAGTCATCCATAAACACCTCCATGGATGTTTCGATCATGTCCTGAAATATGGCAATCATACATCTTTGAAAAGTACCTGGGGCATTGCAAAGACCAAATGGCATCCTTCTATAGGCATAAGTGCCAAAAGGGCAAGTAAAAGTGGTCTTCTCTTGGTCCTTTGGGTCAATGGGTATTTGGAAGTACCCGGAGAACCCATCCAAAAAGCAAAAATACTCGTTACCGGCGAGCCGTTCGAGCATTTGATCAATAAAGGGCAAGGGAAAATGGTCTTTGCGGGTAGCATCATTTAATATCCGATAATCTATACATACCCTCCACCCCGTGACAGTCCTAGTGGGAACCAATTCATTTTTGTCATTCAAAATTACGGTCATCCCACCCTTCTTCGGTACGCAATGTACCGGACTTACCCATGAACTATCCGAGATGGGGAATATGATTCCCGCATCAAGCAACTTTATAATCTCCTTTTTAACCACATCTTTCATATTTGGATTCAACCTTCATTGCCTTTGCACAACCGGTTTCACATTATCAACAAAGTTTATGGTATGTTTGCAAAATTCTGGACTTATACCCGGAATATCGGAAATTTTCCATGCAAAGGCCTTTTTATGGGCCTTTAGGACGGTCATAAGTCTAGATTTCTCATCCTCCATTAATGAAGATGAGATGACAACGGGTAAAAGAGATGTACCTTCCAAATATGCATACTCAAGATGGTCCGGAAGTGGCTTGAGCTCCAAGTCGGTAGGAGGGTTCTCTACCGAGGTTAGCACCCGTGTGCTATCACTACCCGTGATCTCTTCATAGGTCTCATCTTCCGGTGGAGTTTCATCAACACTTAATGCCATAATATCTTGCATCATATCTCCAACCAACTCTTGCTCTTCTTCACTGCAAGCTAGCAATGCTTCACCTTCTTCCATGTCCAAGAAATCCATGAGCTCTTTCTCCAAAGCATCTTCTTCTTCAATCACATCTAACCTGAAACAAGTTTCATCACAAGAGTAAGGATGCTTTAGTGCTCTATCAACATTAAAAACAACTCTGTCATTACCGACCCCTAGGGAAATTTCCTTAGCCTTAACCCGGATGATAGCATCCGCGGTCATCAGAAATGGTCGGCCAAGAATGAGGGGGACTTTGGCGTCCGCCTCCATCTCAAGAATAACAAAATCAACCGGAAATATCATATGCCCTACTCTAATTTGCAAATTTTCCGCTATCCCCATGGGATATTGGAAAGAACGATCCGCGAGCCTAATGCTCATGCGGGTAGGGGTCAACTCTCCTAGAGACAACTTCTATAAACGGAATAAGGCATCAAATTGATACTAGCCCCAAGATCTGCCAATGCCTCACACAAATAAGCACCAAAAGAACAAGCAATTAGAAAACTCCCTGGATCTTCCAATTTGGGAGGAATCTGATTCTGAATGATTGCTGAACATTTGGCACTCATAACTGCAGTCTTAGCCTCTTCAAGCTTCTTCTAGTCATTTACAAGTTCTGTAACACCCGACATTTAAAAATATGGGTTTTCAAAAACTTTCACCTAACGGTGTCAAATTGCGGAAGAAAAGACTTTAAAAGTCAAAACCGATAAAAACTGTTCGGTTTCTACGTTTAGTTGGTGTTACATGCAATACCATCAAATAGTTTAAAATGAAAACCCAACGGTTGCCCAACACAAAACAACCGTTCAACAATACTACATAAATTCGACATCAAGTACGAAATGTAAATAAATGTCTAAAGAGACAATCGTCTATGGGTAGCTAAGTCCTCCTGCATGCATCTACCCAACTCTCACTCTTATTCCTGCATCATCTAGTCCTTCAAGCTAAACCTGAGGGAACAACCACATTTAAAAAACAAGTGTTAGCTAACGAATTAGCTAAGTAAGATAACACTATGTTATTAAGCATTTGTCCAATTAAAACAATCTTCATTATTAAACAAGTTTATTTAGGCACAACACACATCACACGTTCACACATAACTGCATATCAACTTCATATCAATTAGGATGAATCACCCTAAATGTGCCTATCCTTCTTTATATTCACACATTATCACACATATCTTCATTATCTGCATATAAGTGTAACATAAGTCACACCCGACTAGATGCTTCACCAAAAGGCTAGTCATACTTCGTCGTTAAGGAATGGCAAGCCAATCCAAGAGTAATCCGTATGTGGAGGTTGGTCAAACCCCTCGTATTACTCGCCCTGCATTATAAACACCATGTTGCAAGGAGCCACCCAAGCAACAACTACGTCAACGCACTCGTCCGGCTAAGACTAGTACGGGTTAAGCTTAACACTTTCCCTGCATTATATTTACGAGCTCGGTTTCACACATACGGTTTAGGTAACACACATTCCTAAACCGCCACACACATATAGTCTAGGTAACACACATTCCTAGACATTCACACACTTTATCTTCATTACGTTTGGATCCTTAAACGTGCAAGTGACATAGCAACCTACTAAGTCTAGTGAGCTAGGTGTACAAGCCATGTAAGCATGCATATATCACACATCAACTTCATTTCTACATTTCATGCATAACGAGATACTTCGTAATACTACATAAACTGCATAACAATACACTACATTAAGCAATACTTCATTTCACTACATTAGGGACTGCATTTCAGGTCTCATGGTCAACTACATAACCCATAACACCTCCCGTGTAACCCCATATGCCCACATGCAATATAAAGATACCAAATGGAAGTATTTATGATTGAAACCAGCTTTTCGTTGAATCCCCCAGCGTGTCAAAGTAGTGTATCTTACCTCGGCGTAGTCCACAACAATCAACAACTAGTTACAATGCAAGTAACTATGCTCGTCTACCTATAATTAATGAACAAGCATTAGACCACTACATTCTCACGTTACTAAGGTCATAAACTAGACCCCACACACTTTAAAGACTCACTTTAGTTTCAGTCTAATCTACGTGTCAAACGACGTTACGGTTCAAAATATAACATTTTCTGAAAACTGAGGAGTTGCGCCGCAACATAGAGTTGCGCCGCAGCTCAAGCCTCCAGTTGCGCCGCAACACCTTATGTTGCGCCGCAACCTATCTTTCTGGAATTGAGTTGCGCCGCAACTAAGAGTTGCGCCGCAACTCGTTGCGATTCTGCACAACATCAAACGATTTTACCCCAAACCAGATCCAAACCATTCCAAATCAATTCTCAGACCTTTGTACATCAAAATCCTTCATATTCAAATCATTACAAAGCATTACAACCATCAATTACATCCTACATAACTTTAATCCATCAAAACCACCATTAATCTTCATTAAACGATCTCACCACAACCCAATAATTAATCCTAATGACTCATATAATCAAAAGGACCAAAAATCAATGATTTAATACCTGCTATACCTGTAGATAACAAATAGGATGCAAAACCCTTGACAATACACACTCGAATCACACGTAGGGAAGCTTTTCGGCTTGCAATTTGATAGAAGAACTTGGTGGGGTGATTAGGGCTTGCTTAAAGAATGTGTTGGCTGCAAATAATGATCTAATGACACACTCAAAGACCCTAATCCCGTTTTTGACTTTCCTCCTATGTCAAAACTAGTCCCTAAGCTTCCTAATGCTTATTATTGGTCACAAACTACCCTATGGACCATATATAACATTAATACTTCTTTAGATGCCACTACATAGGCGTTTAACCACATTATATCCACACAAATCCTGCATTAAACATTTTAGGCTTTCAAACCTCACACACAATCACACTTTAACTACATATAAACATTAAATCTAGAATAGACTTAACGACACACATAATGTTGACTTAACGACATTAGTCAACTGTTAAATAAAAAGTTGAGGATGTTACAATTACCTCCCCCTTAAGAGGATTCCGTCCCTGGAATCTCATCAGAAATGAACAACTCCGGATACTTCTCCTTCATTACTGCTTCGGTTTCCCACGTTAAGCTTTCTCCATGATTATGCTTCCACTTTATCAATACAAGATCAATCACTTTTCTGCGTAACTTCTTTTGCTTCCTTCCAAGTATCGCCACTGGCTCATCTACGATTCTCTTCATTGGGTCAATACTCACATCTTTAATAGGAATCACACTTGACTCCTCCGCTAAGCATTTCCTCAAGTAAGATACATGGAAGGTGTTGTGAATTCCATCCAATTCTGGAGGTAATTCCAACTGATATGCTACATCTTTTATGCGCTTCAGAACTTTAAAAGGTCCAATAAAACGTGGACTCAACTTTCCCTTCTTTCCAAATCGAATGACTCCTTTCCATGGTGATACTTTTAGCATCACTAAATCACCAACATTGAACTCAATAGGTCTCCTTTTCTTATCTGCATATGATTTCTGTCTTTCTCTAGCCACACGTAAAGCTTCTTTAGCTACATTAACTTTTTCAGAGGTGATTTCAATAATTTCGGGACCGGTCAACTGCTTTTCACCGGGCTCCATCCAACAACTTGGAGTCCTACATCTTCTTCCATATAGCATCTCAAATGGTGGCATCCCAATACTTGCATGGTGACTATTGTTGTAAGCAAACTCAATCATTCTCAAATGATCATCCCATGCTCCACCATACTCTAATACACACGTTCTCAACATATCCTCTAAAGTTTGTATAGTTCTCTCACTTTGCCCATCGGTTTGAGGATGATAGGCGGTACTCAAATTTATTCTACTACCCAATTCCCGTTGAAGACCCTTCCAAAAGTTTGACACAAACCTCGAGTCTCGATCCGAAACAATAGATAAAGGAACTCCATGTTTCGCAACTACTTCATTAATGTATAACTTTGCCATCTTCGTTAAAGGCACATCTTGTCGGGTAGCTAGAAAATGAGCACTCTTCGTCAATCTATCTACAATCACCCATATCATATCATTCCCTTTCGGCGTTCTAGGTAGCTTCGTTACAAAGTCCATGGTGATATGATCCCATTTCCACTCGGGAATGTCTAATTGATGCAACAAACCATACGGCTTTTGATGATCCGTTTTCACACGTGCACACGTCAAACACTTTGCTACAAAATGAGCTACTTCTCCTTTAATATCCGGCCACCAATAAATAGGCTTCAAATCTGCATACATTTTGGTGACACCGGGATGAACCAAATATCTACTTCTATGTGCTTCCTCGAGGATCAATTCTCGGTTACCACCAAGCAATGGCACCCAAATTCGACCCTTGTATGTTTTGAACCCACGGCTATTTGTTTCCATCACAAGGCGTTTCTTCTTTCCAATACTCTCTTGGTCAATATTCTCCTTCATTAATGCCTTGACTTGAGCCTCTTTAATTCGATCAAGTAGCCCCGACTTGGCTTGAACTTGCATGCTCATCAACTTACAAGAAGAACTTTGCACCTTCCTACTTAGTGCATCCGCCACTACATTGGCTTTACCCGGATGGTATTTGATTTCACAATCATAATCCTTAAGTAATTCCATCCACCTCCTTTGTCTCACATTCATTTCCTTTTGATTAAAGACATACTGCAAACTTTTATGATCGGTAAACAACGTACACTTTGTACCATAAAGGTAATGTCTCCACAATTTCAAAGCAAATACTACCGCCGCTAATTCAAGATCATGGGTCGGGTAATTCTTCTCATGTGGCTTCAATTGACGTGAAGCATAAGCAATCACCTTGTCCCTCTGCATAAGGACACAACCCAAACCCGTAATAGATGCATCACTATACACAACCAAATCATCGGTACCTTCAGGCAAGGCAAGTATAGGAGCTTCACACAACTTCTTTTTTAATGTTTGAAATGCATTCTCCTGCTTATCGGTCCACTCAAACTTTACTCCTTTCTTCGTTAGTTCAGTCATAGGCTTGGCTATTCGGGAGAAATCCTGAATGAACCTTCTATAATATCCAGCCAAACCAAGAAAACTTTTAATCTCAGTAGGAGTCTTTGGCTGCTCCCACTTTGAAACAGCTTCAATCTTGGAAGGATCTACTTTAATACCTTCTGATGAAATGACATGACCAAGAAACTGCACTTCTCGAAGCCAAAACTCGCATTTAGAAAACTTGGCATACAACCTCTTCTCCCTCAACACCTCCAAAACTGCTTTCAAGTGCTCACGGTGCTCATCTTCTGACTTAGAGTAGATCAAAATATCGTCAATAAACACAATAACAAAATGATCTAGAAAGGGACGGCATACCCGATTCATTAAATCCATAAACGCGGCTGGAGCATTAGTCAACCCAAAAGGCATGACCAAGAACTCATAATGCCCATATCTAGTCCGGAAAGCTGTCTTTGCTACATCCTCCTTCTTAACCTTCAATTGATGATAACCGGACCGCAAATCTATCTTTGAAAAATATGAAGCACCATGAAATTGATCAAAGAGATCATCAATTCGTGGGAGAGGATATTTATTCTTAACCGTTCGCTTATTCAACTCACGGTAGTCTATGCACATGCGCATAGATCCATCCTTCTTTTTAACAAAGAGAACCGGAGCTCCCAAGGCGAGGAACTAGGTTGAATGAACCCTTTGTCAAGTAATTCCTGAAGTTGGGTCATTAACTCTTTCATTTCTGTAGGAGCTAGTCGATAAGGTGCTTTAGCAACAGGTGAAGCACCGGGAATAAGATCTATCTGAAAAGTAACTTCACGATCGGGAGGAATACCGGGAAGATCATTGGGAAATACATCGGGAAACTCGGATACTACATCAACACTAGCAATAGAAGGCTTCTCCTTTCTTGCATCAATAACATAGGCCAAGAAATGGCTCTTATTCTTCCTTATACATTTAATAGCCTTCATCATACTAATGATTTTCACCCCCCCTCTTCTTATCTCCATAAACCGTTACCACATTACCATCGGGTGAAGAAAACCGAATAATCTTTTGTGAACACAAAATACTAGCTTCATTTCTAGACAACCAATCCATACCAATCACTACATCAAAACCGGCTAAGGTAGTAGGCAATAACTGGACTGGAAACAAACGACCTTCAATCTCAATGTCACAATCATCATATCCCACACGTATATCACTAACCGTACCATTAGCAATCTCTACCTCTATCGAGCAATCTAAAGGGGTAGTGACTCTTTCTAGCTTAGGAGCAAATAAAGTAGACACAAATGACCTATTTGCACCCGAATCAAATAAAACAGAGGCAGGTTTTGAATTAACAAGGAAAGTACCACATACCACCTCGTCGTTGTTCTTAGCATCATCAACAGTCATCTGCAAGGCTCTCACTTTTGTTGCTGTCGTGGCTGTCTTCTTCCCATCGTTCTTCATTTGTGGGCAATCGGCAATAAGATGACCCGTTTCTTGACACTTGTAGCAACGAGTCTTGTCCCTACATTCAGTTGCAAGATGTCCCGACTTCCCACACTTATGACACCTTCTTGTCTTGTCGGAACATTGACCTTCATGAACATTCTTGCAAAAAGCACACCAAGACCCATTTTTCTTTTTATCTTTGTCACCACTTGAGCTAGAATTCCCACGGAACTTCTTATTATTATTGTTGTTATTAGATGACCAATTTGACCTTCTTTTGAACCCTGCTTTCTTGTCATCAACTTTCTCCACAACTTTCTCACTTTTGAAGTCATCATCTAACCTCTTTGACTCCTTAATAGCCGCCGACAAAGTCACATGTTGCCTACATAATCCACGATAACTAGCGGGGAGACCATCACAATAAGCCTCAATTTGGTCCTCCTGCCTTCGAACCAAGTGTCCAACAAACTTCAACTTCTCCATAAATGAATGTGCGTATTCAGAAATTGCACCGGGTTTCGCAACCAACGATCTGAACTCCTTTTCAATCAATCTTAACTCACGAGTTCCCACATACTCCTCTAGAAATTTCTCCTTAAATGTACCCCAAGGCATAACTCCAAGTACCTCAGGAGCCATAGAAACTGTAGTAGCCCTCCACCAATTACGGGCATTCTTCTTCAACATCCTACTTGCACACAAAACCTTCATATCATCGGGACTAATAGCATGAAGCAAACACTACCTCAATGTCCTCAATCCACTCCATAGCACTAACTGCATTTTGGGTACCATCAAACTCCTTGGCACCACACTTTTGAAAGCTTTCATATTTGAAGTTATTAACACGAGGTGCATTAACAACTCCAAGTCCTCCACCATTAACTCCATTAACACCCACGGCTGCCATGGATGGTTCAGCACTTTGGGAGGGATTAGAGTAATTCCCTTCCGAACGCTCACCCCTTTGTTCACTCCCAATCCTTTCTGCATTTCTTTCAGCCCTCAATTGAGCTAACTCCTCTTCATTTATCATTAAGAGAGCTCGGATAGCTCTCAATTCTTCATGTAATTGGGCTTGATTGGGAACCTGCTCTATTACCGGGTTTGCCCTATCTACTTCAGAGGCGGTTGGTGGATCACCAATACGAATTCCTCGATTAAACCCACGGGGTGGCCTCTGTTCAACTTCATTTCCAGCCCCGTTTCCATTAGGAGGAACACCACCACCATTTCCTCCTCCTCTCTGGCTACTAGCTCTAGTGTTTGCCATTATCTCTACAAGGCAACGACGACGGTTAGCAAGAGTTAAAGAGTGACTACATATGTTAAGGCTATACTACATATAACTACATTATCACACACAATAAACAAGCCTTAAATCACACTCTCACTCACTCCCCAACCCGTCTTAGAGCATTCCACTTCATTAGCTAGGCATCCTACTTAAGCCTAACCTACTTCTCATCGGTCTAAGTCCAAAATCCTACGGCATAAGTCGAATTTTGGTTCACTTAAACCAATTCTCTGATACCAACTTGTAACACCCGACATTTAAAAATATGGGTTTTCAAAAACTTTCACCTAACGGTGTCAAATTGCAGAAGAAAAGACTTTAAAAGTCAAAACCGATAAAAACTGTTCGGTTTCTACGTTTAGTTGGTGTTACATGCAATACCATCAAATAGTTTAAAATGAAAACCCAACGGTTGCCCAACACAAAACAACCGTTCAACAATACTACATAAATTCGACATCAAGTACGAAATGTAAATAAATGTCTAAAGAGACAATCATCTATGGGTAGCTAAGTCCTCCTGCATGCATCTACCCAACTCTCACTCTTATTCCTGCATCATCTAGTCCTTCAAGCTAAACCTGAGGGAACAACCACATTTAAGAAACAAGTGTTAGCTAACGAATTAGGTAAGTAAGATAACACTATGTTATTAAAGCATTTGTCCAATTAAAACAATCTTCATTATTAGACAAGTTTATTTAGGCACAACACACATCACACGTTCACACATAACTGCATATCAACTTCATATCAATTAGGATGAATCACCCTAAATGTGCCTATCCTTCTTTATATTCACACATTATCACACATATCTTCATTATCTGCATATAAGTGTAACATAAGTCACACCCGACTAGATGCTTCACCAAAAGGCTAGTCATACTTTGTCGTTAAGGAATGGCAAGCCAATCCAAGAGTAATCCGTATGTGGAGGTTGGTCAAACCCCTCGTATTACTCGCCCTGCATTAAAGACCATGTTGCAAGGAGCCACCCAAGCAACAACTACGTCAACGCACTCGTCCGGCTAAGACTAGTACGGGTTAAGCTTAACACTTTCCCTGCATTATATTTACGAGCTCGGTTTCACACATACGGTTTAGGTAACACACATTCCTAAACCGCCACACACATATAGTCTAGGTAACACACATTCCTAGACATTCACACACTTTATCTTCATTACGTTTGGATCCTTAAACGTGCAAGTGACATGGCAACCTACTAAGTCTAGTGAGCTAGGTGTACAAGCCATGTAAGCATGCATATATCACACATCAACTTCATTTCTACATTTCATGCATAACGAGATACTTCGTAATACTACATAAACTGCATAATAATACACTACATTAAGCAATACTTCATTTCACTACATTAGGGACTGCATTTCAGGTCTCATGGTCAACTACATAACCCATAACACCTCCCGTGTAACCCCATATGCCCACATGCAATATAAAGATACCAAATGGAAGTATTTATGATTTGAAACCAGCTTTTCGTTGAATCCCCCAGCGTGTCAAAGTAGTGTATCTTACCTCGGCGTAGTCCACAACAATCAACAACTAGTTACAATGCAAGTAACTATGCTCGTCTACCTATAATTAATGAACAAGCATTAGACCACTACATTCTCACGTTACTAAGGTCATAAACTAGACCCCACACACTTTAAAGACTCACTTTAGTTTCAGGTCTAATCTACGTGTCAAACGACGTTACGGTTCAAAATATAACATTTTCTGAAAACTGAGGAGTTGCGCCGCAGCTCAAGCCTCCAGTTGCGCCGCAACACCTTATGTTGCGCCGCAACCTATCTTTCTGGAATTTAGTTGCGCCGCAACAAGAGTTGCGCCGCAACTCGTTGCGATTCTGCACAACATCAAACGATTTTACCCCAAACCATTCCAAATCAATTCTCAGACCTTTGTACATCAAAATCCTTCATATTCAAATCATTACAAAGCATTACAACCATCAATTACATCCTACATAACTTTAATCCATCAAAACCACCATTAATCTTCATTAAACGACTTCACCACAACCCTATAATTAATCCTAATGACTCATATAATCAAAAGGACCAAAAATCAATGATTTAATACCTGCTATACCTGTAGATAACAAATAGGATGCAAAACCCTTGACAATACACACTCGAATCACACGTAGGGAAGCTTTTCGGCTTGCAATTTGATAGAAGAACTTGGTGGGGTGATTAGGGCTTGCTTAAAGAATGTGTTGGCTGCAAATAATGATCTAATGACACACTCAAAGACCCTAATCCCGTTTTTTGACTTTCCTCTATGTCAAAACTAGTCCCTAAGCTTCCTAATGCTTCATTATTGGTCACAAACTACCTTATGGACCATATATAACATTAATACTTCTTTAGATGCCACTACATAGGCGTTTAACTACATTATATCCACACAAATCCTGCATTAAACATTTTAGGCTTTCAAACCTCACACACAATCACACTTTAACTACATATAAACATTAAATCTAGAATAGACTTAACGACACACATAATGTTGACTTAACGGCATTAGTCAACTGTTAAATAAAAAGTTGAGGATGTTACAAGTTCCTTGAGGAACTTTGCATAATTAGGCATACCTGCAAGCAAATCAACTAAAGGAACAGTTATATTAACAGACTGAATAAGATCAACAAATTTCTTAAAATGTTCCTTGACTTTTTCTTTCCTCAACCGTTGAGGAAATGGAATCTTTGGTTGATATGGCTTCACCGTCGGTTTCTCAGCGGGTTTGGATGGAACGGCCGGTTTCGGCACGGCTTGGTTCGGTTCCATCTCAACTTCTTCATCACCCGTCTCCTCTTCTTCATTAACCTGCACAAGTGGAGAAGAATCATTAGGTAAAGGGTTTGCAGAATCATAAGTCTTACCCGTCCTTGTAGTGATGGCATTCACTTGCTCATTTCGAGCATTAGGGGTATACTTCTGTCCCGATCCTTGACTGTTTTGCCCTTGGTTATTGAATTGAGGCTTTGGATTCTGTTGAGTGTTGCTCGGTAGAGTACCGGGCTGCCTATTCGAGTTTCCTAGCCTCTCAATCCTTCCTTCTAAATCTTGATGGTGGCTTGTTGATTCTTTGCTCCTTGATCCAACTTATGTCCCAATCCATCTAAGCGAGTAGTCAAAGCGTCCAAAACAGAAATCACCTTCTTGGACTCTTCTGCAACTTGTTCATTAGTTGCCTTTTGGGCACCAATGAACTCCTTCACTATGTCTCTTAATTCTGGATCCGAGCCTCGTTGATTGGTGAACCTACTAAACCTGTTACCACCATAACCAGAACTGTTAGCATTAAAAGAAGAAGTAGGGTAAGAACTACCTGATGGCCAGTTTTGATAACCGGTATTTTGGTTGAAATTCCCTTGATTCTGAACATAACTAACATCTTGCACTGGTTTATCCGGGCAATCCTCCGTATAATGCAAGTCTCCACAATGCTCACAACCGTCGGCCATAACCTTAACATCTCTCTCAAGGCTCTTGAATTTATCTTGACTATCAAATCTCTCATTCATTTGCTTCGAGAGAGCCTTGACTTCGGTAATAAGCTTAGAGTCCTCACTACTTTCCACCTTAGCTACGGTGGTTCTACTAGATCTCTTGTCTCGGTCCTCATCTCTTGTAGAATACTCTCTAGCCATATCCTCAAGAATCTTATATCCTTCATTTGGGGAGATGTTGTTTAGACTACCCCCAAATGCATAACCGAGCTCCCTTTTTGGTTTTTCTATCCAAACCATCATA